>OX596246.1:4972980-5403479 GCA_951394255.1 Polyploca ridens | reverse complement strand
AGCAGACCTTACAGAGTACCGCAGACAAAAACTTTTAAACAAAAAAATTAAACCACCGAAAAAACTGAAAAGCAAAAAATTATGTTGAATATAACTTGAATTTTATAAGGTTTTGCAGTCGGGGACAAACAAATATTATAAAAAACAAAAAAAAACCCACCTTGGTAGGTGGTTTTCTTTTGATGTACACAACTCAGCATTAAAATCTGTGAGTGAACAATAAATCACCCCCTATTTTCCCACCCTTAGGGTAGGTTTTTTGTATTCATATAGGATCAACTTCGAAAAAGAATTATCAAAATCGGACTACTCTGTAAAAAGCGTGATCATACATAAAAAAAAAATATACGCGTCGACTTGTAAACCTCCTCCGTTTTTTTCGTCGGTAAAAAAACAACTGCATGTTAGTAAGGTCGCCAGTGCTCATTGAGGGCCGAAGGGTCAGTAACGCGTGAATGATACCCCATGTGTTGCAAACGTATCTTGTGTAGCCACTTACCACCAAGCGGGCAGTATGCTTGTTTGCCGAATGAGAAAAAAAAGTGGTCGAGAACTCTTGAGACAGGTAAAGCGTAGCGTTTATTCGTTCAAAAAGCAGCTTCGACTGGGGAAGTACCTCTACCTTACAGAAAACCGCAGTCAAATAACTTTATATAGTGTAAAGTTGTGTTCCTGCGCATGAGTAAGGTCGCCAAAGCTCATTGGGGAGGGAGGAAGAGTCGGTAACGCGTGAGCGATGCTTTGTGTGTTGCGTCCATATGGCTACGATGGCCGCTTGCCATCAGGCCGTATGCTTGTTAACCAACTAAATAGTATAAAAAATATACGAAGTGGTCGAGAACTCGAGAAGTCGAGTTTCGACGACTTCGTTCTTTTTTCTCGTTTCGACTAAGACCAAACTTCCGCTTCGAGAAATCTCAATGAGGAACCCTTAGTACAGATGGTACCACGAGTGGTGAGCACAGATACAGTGGTGAGACAGGTAGTGGGGGCAAGCTCGCGCATGTACACTTTTGACCAAATCAAAGTAGCCAAAATGACACGCGAGAATCCAATAGGCGACGAGCATCGACTGACGAACCAATCGTGTGCAGCTCGGCGCTCCCCCTTTCTTCATTCCGCCAAACAAAAATACTGAAAAATGTACTACTGCGCATGTGTCAATCTGTGCTCACGACTCGTGAACCTTACTATAGTCGCTCGTTATAATAAACACAATTTATTTCTCAAATCGTTTCATTTTACTTAATATATTTCCAACAGGATCCAGAATCAGTCTTCCCCCTATTCCGGATTTCATACCACTGGATTGCACCACTGGGACTCTTTACAACATTATTCGTGGGGGCTATCGTGGGGTACTTCTTTGATAAGAAGTACCCGGGTAAGATGGACGCGGAACTGTTCACGCCAGTTATATGGAGGTACTTGCCGGAAGAGTCTCATAGAACAGCTGGTGACGTGAGACGGTCTCTACACGGTAATGATGAGGTGGCCGTACCATCATCACCGCCTTTGCTCGGTGGGATAGAAATTAAGGATCGGGTATGATTTTTCCAGATATTTTTTTTTGTATTTTGAAATATGATAAAAGCTAGTGGCTCCATGACCAGGCCATGATGTTTTCGAATTATATGCAGCCGGGCTATTGCGTATCTTTGGTGGTAATCGGAACGGAAATTTATTAATGGTGTTCGTTACGATTACCACCAAAGTTACGCGGTAGAGCCCCATATCCTATGTAATACCAATTTTTGTAAAATTATTTACAATTTAATTCATTAAAAGATCCAGAATAGATGAATTGCATAAGATCTGCCGTAAATTCGGAAAAATTAATAGCATTTGCAATATTGCTCGAGCGGCCTTTATATCCCCAATTTTTTTTGCTTCAGTCCAAGTTTCGAATAGAGCTTCGTCGTCTTTTTGTATAAAACTCAAGAGTTTGTACGTATGTTTGTACGCACTATTCTCACGGACTACCAGTCCGGCTTGAAAAATATTTCTATATAGAACGTTTATTGAGGAAGGTACGGTACACAGGGAGGGTTGAAGCCAGGCGAATATGGTCTTAAGTGACTGTCCTTTAATTTTTGATTTATTGTAATCAACATTTATAACATCCATCGGCGGATATATCATTTTAATGAGGATGAAAACGTGGGGCATAACTAGTTTTTGGATATATTAACTACTATACTTCATTCAAACATGAGCGCTGTTATCCATATGCATATATGGATAACAGTATTTGCTCGTAAGAATATGGCAGGCGTTTTAAAACTGTGATACATTATAATGTTCCCTCTTTTTTATCTCAGGTACTTACACAAGAAGAAACCAGTAAATGAGGTAAAGAATGAACGTTATTATGCAAATAATTTCCGGTAAATTCATGAAACGGGAGGAATATTTTGCTAGTCACCAACGGACAATAAACATAATTTTCATGTCCAACTATTATGTGGTATTTTGATATTCATTATATTGATACTCAATATTACTTAAACTATGAAGGTGATTTTAAAATTGGAATTATTACGAAGGTTTTATTTATATTATGATGTTGCTATATCAATAAAATGATTACCTATTACACTATTGCCATGTAACAAATAATGATGTTATACATAGTGTTGTTATAAGCAAGAAATTTTAAAATTTCTTGGCTATAAGTTATAATAAAATAATGGGACCAATTATATCCATTGATTTTAATTGATATGATTAAATTTGTTTTTGATTAAAATTATTTTAGAATAAGGCTAAGTAGTGCAGTAGTACCCAACTGATATGGCTTACCGATGTACCTGTGCAGAAGATACTTTTTGTACATTTTCAAAGCGCGGGAAACCGCTATTGGTCGGCAGCTGCCACCATGTGAGCGCGCGCCGTGCGGAGGGGCGTGACTTGCGAGTGAGACGGAACTAATGGCTGCAGTGTATTATGAACCTTATATTATTGATCTAAGGTTGATTGTAAGTTTAAAGCATTCTTTCGTTAATCTTCGGGGCCATACTTTCATTTTTGTGCGAACGAAGATTCACGACGTGCCCTATCAGTTGGGTACCGGATTTCATCTCACGAAGTATTCACGTACAAAATGCGTTACCGTAGGTACGAACACTTGCAAACACACCTGTTAAATGATTCCACTACAAATATATATAGCTAAGAGGACTTCGTGAGTTAGAATCGTTACCATCCTCGTCGGTATATTTAAAATAAATTGCGAGTGACTTATAGCCATATTTTAATGTACGTACAATAAAAACGAAATCGCAGTTGCAATGCAATATTTATTTTTAATTTGACATGTGTTAATATTTGCCAATCGTGCCATTAAAATATCTTAGTTTTTGTAGCCTTTGCATTATGAAAACGGCCAAAATGCATTTTCAATAAATATTTTAACGTTAATTCTACAACTTTAAATAATATTTTTAAACGACTCAGGTTTGTTATACTTTTTTTGTTTTTTTAGAACGTATGCTTTAATAATATTGCACAACAGTATTTTAGTTGACTCTATATTAGTTTTCTAATTCGTATTTTACAATAATAATTAGGTACTTATAATCTTCATGAAAAGTTAATATTAATATTTGATCTATCCTTTATTTTGAGATTGTGGTTGATATTTTGACACTATTTATATGAAATGTAATGTCTAATTTAACCATAATCTCTAAATCAATAATAGATCGAATATTAATTTCAGGCGTTAGGGACCTCAAACGGGGATATCAAGCGTAAGCAATTTCATTGAAATAGGGATAAAAATAATTCTAACAAGCTTTTATGAAAAAGTGTCTGTTCAATCAGACTTAAAAAGCCACATAAAATGTATTTTTACTGTTTTAGTCAATTGTAAACAGAATACAGTATTCAGAACAACCATTAAGTGTTCCAACATGAGGCGGGAAATTTGTTTTTTTTTTTTCAAATGAATGTCTAATCACTGAAATATTTAGCCATATTGTTCTACGAAGGTATAATTAAATAAAAACCTTAAAAAAAACTCGCTTCATGCTCAGCACCTAAAAGTATAATTTTATTAAAGTATATTTATACTTTATAATAAAAAATACTGATTAAAAAATGCATATATTCATACGTGAATTATGCAAATTGTATTGGTGATTCCTACCTATCTGTATTGTCATAAAATAGTCTTTATTTTTCTACAATTCTATTATTATCGTCCAGTGACCCGCTTGAGATCTAAATGTTATAAAACTCCTGATAATGGGATTTAAATTAAGCCCAGTTCAATGAAGTTAATTGCCATATTGCCTTACGTGGTGGCACCGCTAAATATTATAAATGTACTTGTTCTGAAATCGATGGTGCCTTAAATGATAGCCGTATTTGATATAAATATAAGCCCTTTTTAAATAAATATAATTTACATATTCACACAAATTAATTTATTTATAGTAATTGTATCGTACTTATAAGTTATCTACTAAGTATTAAAGATTAACCCCCTTACTCATAAAACGTTATTTAACTAATAAACTGATTAAGCCTTCGTTCACACGGGCGTTTAAAAAAACGTTGAACTCTACGTTTTTTACTAGAATGTTTGAAAACTCCCGACGTAGAAAAACGTCAGCGTGCAAACAAGTATAGGAGAAGTCATACATAATATTCACAACGTTGGAAATAAAGTGCGTAAAAATCGTTCGTGTGAACGTGGGCTTTAGTGGTCACTTAAATAACGTCAAATTGTTTGAAAATGATAGCAAGATGTCGTTATTTATTTGACCATTAACCCCCTTACTCATAAAACTTTATTTAACTAGGTAATATACTGTTTAAAGGGTCATGTAAATAACGTCACTCTATTGGCATTGTCAAATAATGTGACATTATTTACGTGACCATTTAAACAGTATATTAGTTAAATAGCGCTTTATGAGTAAGAGGGTTAATCAGTAGGATTAGTTAAATAGCGTTTAAAAGTAAGGCCGTATTATTTTACGGTGTATGAACTCATTGTATAAGTGAAGGAAAATGTCAATACAATTCATAATATAATACCCAGGTTTAATGTTGGCACTCGGCAAATTTTATAAAATTCAGAAGTATAACGGTATAATATAAATATAACACAGTATTGTATTCTTTGTTCTTGATATACAAACCCTCTTATTCATAATCGCTTTTTAACTAAATCAGTGTAATAGTGTGCCCCGTCTCACTCTTTCGATCACCAAATGCCACCTGTCAGATAAAGACTTCGGAATTTTAGCTAATCAACGTTTGATAACTTTATTATGAATAAGGGGGTAATACTCAAATAAGTGCCTCATATTACCTAAAAGAATAAAAATGAAGAAGTGAATATGTTGTCTCTTTTATAGTTAAGCCATATATCCTGTAATCCGGATAAACATTATTTTACTACGGGATGCAAAAACTTGTACGTTGTTATTTTATTGGTAAAACACTAACAACTTTGCAAGGTTGTATTACTAATATCATAAACAACAACTTTTGTTCTATGACTTTTTACGAATCATAATTAACAAAAACAAACTTTCAAGATTTCGGTGTTCTATCTAACATATTTCAATTCTGTATTTTGTTGTACCTCTATGCCTCCAGTGCACTATCACTATTTAGACGGTTTAATTTTTGTATGAAAGTTTGATGAATTGTTAAAAGTCATAGAACAAAAGTTGTTGTTTGTGATGTTAGTAATGTAGTCCAAGGTTGTTGGTGTTTTACCAATAACCCTTTTTTAGCTATCTGTATAATAGTAAGTAGGAAAAGCGTGACAGTATTGTATTGTACTTATTAGTAGATATTAGCGCAAACGTGTATGTATTATTAACTTGATCAGGTGAAGGGTTTACTCGAATAAAATACTTATCTCCACTCTGTTTAAGGATATTTTCTTTTTGTTACATTAGGTAGGCAAGCATATTTAATTATGAACGAAAATTATGTACTTATTACTTACTACATTTTAAATATGCTAGACGACATTGAATTTTCGATAATTCTTTGAAGCTAATTCGATCTTAGAAAAAAAAACAACCATAAGGTTGCCAGACTACGGGATCGGCGAGTTGGGCCAATAGAATTTACATATAATGGGATTTCAATGAAGGCCAGGTTAATAAAGTTCATTAAGATTGACTTACGCGGTAGCTCCGCTGATCCAGTAGACAGGCAGCGTACCAAGCGAATAGGTAGTTTATAGCAAGCGTCTAGCTGCGTTTTCGTTTGTATTAGTACTAAAAACTATTTTCAAGCGTTGCTTGAGCACTGATATTGATGGATTACGTACCTGATTGTGATTTATTGATTACAGTACCAGTGCTTATAAAATAAATATGTAGGTAAATATATTTTGTTACCGTTATATTATTATACTAAACTTTACAAGTTATATTTATTTGTAAGTTAATATTATAAAAAACAAACATAATTTGTTACAAAAATAAATTTATTTGGTGATTACCTGTTCGTATTAATTCATATTCAACAGTCGTGTGTAACGTGGCTTTTAAATGGGAATTATTTCTAAAGCGCGCTACTGTTCCGTCGTAAACTTTGAAAAGTTATAAAATTGCGGGGAATTGTGGAGATGAGGAGAATAACGTAAATAGTCAGGTGTTACCAACTCTCGGTGCAAAAGTGGTGCCGGGACGCGGCGGGTGATTTACATGCGGCGCGCGCGGCGACGCCTGCTATTAAAAGTCCCGCACAAAGCGGGATTGTGGAGATGTCTTGAGGGATGTGCCGCGGTTGGGGTTGCGTGAAACTGTGAACTCACAAGCGGCATGTAAAGCTTTCTTCGTATACAGAATTTATAGCTCTGTTGGAATTTTGCTTCGGACGCAAGTGCGGTATCTACATCTTGGAACTATGTTTAAAGCCAGATGTCAGAACAAAAATTAATTAGTACCTATTTAAATAACTCTTATATTTATGAAATTTTAGAAACAAAAGCCTATACCTATTTTTGCGTAGCAGTACGAATTGATAGAGTCTAACAATAAAATTTCTGACAAAAAGCATCGTAAAACTGATTGCGGCGTCGAAAAGCCTCGAATGAACACAGGCTCGATCGTAAACTGAATTGGCCTAGGAAATGTTTAATTGACTACAGTAGCTTGTAATTAAATATGCGTAAAGCGAATGCGGGTTATATCTCTGTGTACACAGAGCCAACAGAAAATTTAATACTCTCTATTTTGTACGTATTTTATGTTCTTAAAATATTGTGAATTTTAAGAACAATAAAATGTTCAGAGCTTACCTATATCATTTAAATATGTAATTGCAATTACCTACATCGAATCTTGTAAGCAGATACGATGCAGTGCCATACATTAAAGAGGAATAGAGAGGATGCTCAATTAGTCTGACAATTTTGAAGCCCCATGATCATGATAGTTATTCAAATTGCAAGTGCTTCTCAGGAAGTATTCCCATTTGCGCACCGATTTTTTGAGCACCGATCCTATTCCCTTTTCAGCACCGATTCATATTTTGGATCGGTGCTCAAATGGGAACAAAAATTTAATTCGAAATCATTCCCTTTTGAGCACCGACGGATTTGTAGCTTCTAGTGTTGTGGTGTTTTGGTCTCTCTCTAAATACCTCCAAAAAATTATACTTGGTAATTAAAGAAAAAATGGTACCAAGACTTTAGTACTTACGTTATTTTATTGAATATTCTCATTAGAGCACCGATTCTAGAGCATCAACTAATATTGTAAATTGTACCAGTATAACATAAGCTCGAAGAAGCTCTCTCCTTTTTCATACGTTAAAAGAATATATATGTTGTTTTTCTTTATTAGCGAGAGCTCCTTCAAACTTATACTGGTACAATTTAAAACATTAGCTGATGCTCTAAAATCATCACAGATCATTTTACCTAAGCTCTTCATAATAATAAAAAACGTATGGTGACTTGTATTGTTTGTGTTTTGTTCGAATTGAGAAAACTGAAGTCTAGGAAAGTAATAAATAATTAATATTCATCTGTAATTGATAATAAACAATTTAATTATTCTGTAAAATAAAACTATTTTTTTATCGATATATTTTATTTAAACACCCCAGTTTTATACACAATAGTACCAGTACAACAGAAGCATGAAGGAGCTCTCCCTAGTTACAAAACAACATATATTATATATTCTTTCCACAAAATATATACTTATGAAAAAATGGTACCAGGTTTAGTTTTTAATTTTTTTTTGGAGATATCTCCATCAAGCTTATGCTATCCTGGTACCATTTTTTCATAAGTATACATTTTTTGAGGTATTAAGAGAGAGATTTAATATAAGTAAAATGGAGAGTACATTATGTTTCCATAATTAGTAATTACCTAGGTTTTCTAACACAAGCTAGTCCAAAAATAATAATACCAAAAATATATAAATTAAGATTAGTTATTTAGAAATAAATTTATTATTTTTACTAGGTAATATCAACAACATTAAGTATATTTTGTTCAGCAATTGACAACCAACCTAACATTGATCAGTATTCAAAGCGGAATAGTTTTGATGCTCTAAAAATGGGTTCTCTAACGATAATTCTTTTTACTTTTTATAATAAAACTGTAAATTTTTATCGATACGTTTTATTAAACACCACAACACTAGAAGCTACAAAACCATCGGTGCTCAAAAGGGAATGATTTCGTATTAAACTTTTGTTCCCATTTGAGCACCGATCCAAAATATGAATCGGTGCTGAAAAGGGAATAGAATCGGTGCTCAAAAAATCGGTGCTCAAAAAATCGGTGCGCAAATGGGAATACTTCCTTCTCAGTACCGTTGGTTAACGTAATTCTTTTGGGAGATTATTGTGTTCTGCAAAAGATGTTCCCGGACCGGATCGTTAATAATATTAACTGTTCATTGATATTCACATAATATTTTCTCCGCTATACAATGCATATTAAAATATTGCACAACATGCACCTAATTCAAACTCTAAAAAGAACACACGTGTTGCTCATTAATGCTCGAAAGTACCATAACATTTTAATAGGGGGGTAATTCCGGTCGAAATATTTTTTAGCATTTGGTAATTGCGATGTTTCTCGGCCAGGTTTTAACTGATGATGAAGCCCCCCGCAGCGTCAGCGCAAGACAACTTTATTGCCATCGTAAAGAGCACGCGGCCCATCGTGGTAGACGCCCAATTAATTAATGAGCCAACTTGAAAATGAATTACCCCATCGGGATTTTAGAGGTGTACTGAATAACGGCTCTTACCCGTTTCATACTAAATACTTTGGAATAAATAAAATTTGCAAGAAATAAAATTTCATTGTTCTCGCTGGAATCCAAATTATACGCTATTCTTGACTTTATTACAGTAGGTACTTAGGAGAAGATCACATACAAAGCTGTGTTTCTTATCTCTCCATAAGCGTCCACTGTCGTTCCTCCAAAGATGGCTATTGGTCGGACTGTCCTCCATTTACGCCCTCTTTTAGGATTTGATGATAAAGAGTACAAACCGTTTTTTTTATAAGATCACACGTTCAGGATTTTTTATTCATTCATATAGAGTTGGTGTGATTAAGTCAATTAAGTCATTTGTCACGTCTATTTTATGCATTTTTATAACTGATACTCTTCCTAATGAATGAATACTCGATGCATAGTTATTCAACTAGCGAGCTTAATCGTCTGGTAATGTGAGCCGGTCGAGTGTTGCACGCGGTTGTTTTTCTTCCCTCTGCACCTTTGTGGCTTCGGCGACGAGTGGTGTCACACTCAAACGACTATGGGCACAGAGTTTCGTAGATTAAGGTGCAACGAAGCGGTGGGATGGTGGAGGTGAATGTTTTATTTTACTTAAACTCCTTTTTATTGTTGTCTAAAAAGTGAATAACTATGTTGATTATGTATGGCAGTTAAAACAGGAAGTGGAATGATTAATATTCACGATGTTAACGAAGGACAAAGCTTCAATAATATTTTCCAAAATATTATAATTTGTAATCTCAGTAAAATATGATACAATACAATACAATACAATACAAAATTCTTTATTATTTACACAAAAAACACACAATATAAAAATAGTGATAGTTTCATGAATAGAAAAATCTCCCTTGGAGACAGAAAATAGAGATCGTAATACATTATTATCAATACTTTTTTGTAGAGGCTAATCGAGACTGTTAAAATTGCTAAGAAATATATTAAGATAGTCAAAACCATGAACAGCTGATCCACCATGATGACAAAAGTGACTAAAAAGATACCCACTGGCCCTGATTCTGTTGTTCACAACTAAACTAATTTTAATGTCACTATGTCTCTTTCTAACAAAGAACATAAGAAAAGGATGTAAGAAATTTAGTCCTGTCAAATTAGTCCAATGCTTGTTTTCAATATAAATTTTGTCGCCATCTATCGCGGTTACGCCTAAATACACGCAAAATAAGACGGCAAAGATTAATTTGCAACTTAAAATAAGTTCTATCGTTTTTCAATCATGTTCGTAAGAAAGAGATGAGATGTGACTAAAATTAGTTTAGTGCGATTTACAACAGAATCGGCACCATTGTCAAAAAAAATGATGCCGTGTGGGAAACATGACAGTTATAAGAAACACGATGCGAAGAAAATACTTTTTAGAGAAGGTATGCTGCGTTAAATTAGTGACTAACTGCCGTTTTCTATATTCGATCTAATCTTGATTGAAGATTGATATTTGACATTATATTTCATATAAATATTGGCAGAATAACAATCTTCAATTGCAAAATCAAGGATAAATCGAATATAGAAAGCTCCGTAAGGCATTAACATCTTATGTAGAACATCAAAAGAACTTAACTATATTTATTCTTGGTAGTTTTCAGCTTAAACACGATGTCGCCTCATTTAATCGTTGCATTACATGCAAAGTGCATCTCTTACATGTAAAACAGTCCCGGCGGGTATTTAAATTTTCGCCTTTCCCCGTAATTCGTTGAGTGCAGACAAAGGCTTTCAGAGGAAACATTGTTAATGTTTCCCGATGTATTTCACCTTACACACCTGCTTTACGTCTGCTCCGTCATCTATCGCGAGTGTTTTATCAAAGAAATCTATTGTAACCTCATTTAAACAGTATTTCATCTTAATCCATTCCTGAAATTTTGTTTGAATAAATCGCTTCCTTAGTCATTTTTTTTAAATCTAAGTTTTGTTGCTTTGAATTTTAATGAACCTGATAAGATCCATCTTTGACTTAATTTATCAAAACCACATTGATGAAAATAATGTCAAAGTTTCTAATATGCAAACCAAGTCTGAAACAATTGTAAAGCAATCGATCGTTTCAAACGTAATTAAGGCTTTACGACGAAGAAAAACGGTGAAAACTGTGAGCCAAATAGACACACGAAAATAGCGATGAAGAGTCAACAAACGAATTTCCGACATGTCAAAGTAAATCTCTGGCCGACAATACGAATGGCAATAAAATCCGCCGCCTGGGGTTCACTCGGCGATTGGTAAGCTCCCGTTCCCTACCATGGGACTACATATTACATTTGTGAGAATAACTGAATTATTTAATTACCTATCTCCAATTCTGAAATATATATTTTAAGGCGATGATAGCTCAGTGGTAGTGACGTCGGATACCGAGATGAAGGTCCCGGGTTCGATTCCTACAATGAGCTTGAGCTTTCGGTGAAGGAAAACATCGTGAGGAAACCATAGCACGGTGGTAGGGTACTTTGTAGTACCCGCCTGGCTGGCTACCACCCTCAAGTTGAAAATCTGTCGCCAAGCACCTTTCGGTGTGTTCCGATAGCTGCACTTGAGAGCCAGTTCCTTCTAGGCTTTGTGTGCTTACCACCTTCGGCCGCATCGTCACTTACCATGGTGAGATTGCGGTCAAACACAGGCCTATAAACAGTAAAAAAAAAAAAAATATAATTATTTTAATAATCTGTGAAATTATTTTATGACAATGTTTAAATGATGTTGTTCCTATGCTTGAAACTATGAAATGGAGTCTCAGTAAAATGTTCTAGGTCTGAAAAATGTTTCATTCGTTGTAGATTTTTACTGGTATGCCCATTTTTTTTCCAGACCCTACTAATATAATGAATGGGAAAGTGAGGTTGTTAGGAAAGGCACGCAGCTAGATCATCATCTGGAATAAGGAACCCCGGGATCAAGCATACGGCCCACCTGATGGTAAGTGGTCACCGTAGCCTTTTGACACTTGCAACACCAGGGGTATCACTGGCGCGTTGCCGACCCTGCAATAATCTCTTCACACCCTTTTTGGAGAACCCCATGCTGTACTCCGTTGGGAAAACCACTTAGAATTTATAAATGTGATGTGATAATTATTCGGAATGTTCGATTACCAACAGTAGGGGAGATCTCCTAAGCTGTGCAAAAAAGGTCAACTTTTCGCAGTTTTCGAGAGGATCCAGTAAAACGGTGTAATTTGTGAGATAAGCGGCGGCGGTTTAGTGGCGTTGAACGTTGGACACAGGCACAGATAGAAATCTGCCAATAAGAGGGTCGCGTATCGGTAGTGTAGACTGTGAAAAAGCAGAGCTTTTTTATTCCGAGATAAGACTGGATTTAGGGTATTGGGGTTGAAAAATTAGTAATGTTATTACGAGAAGAACTGTCAGCGTAATTTTATCTCATTTTTCTAACAGTTTGTTTATGAATCACTATTTAGAACGTAGAACATGAGTTAGAATACATACAGGTACTAGGTAGATTAAGAGACGGTTTGTTGGACGCAGTGTGAGGAGAGTGCAGACGAGACTTTCCGCCGGACGCCTCGCGGGCATTAATTGAACTACGTCGCAGCCACTTAATTTTCAATAGTACCCTGGGCACAGCCTCCCACCAGGTGGATGCTTTGTGCGCGCTCCTGTTTGCTAAAGTCCTCGTATTTATTTTAGATTCCATTGTGCTCCGCTCCGACGCTTTGTCGGGAAATAGCCCACTCGCGCGCTGCTGCTTTGTTAATTTTATTAATACGTGAAACATTTATAAAACGCGACCGCACGAGCGAATTAATGAGTTTTATTGTTGAACAAAGAGTAATGTGCTCGAAATGAAGCGCGCCCTCGACTTAGATGTCTACATTCATACGGAGCGGGGGAAGGCTTGGATTTTCACGTTTTAATTTATGTACCTTATTTTACGATCATTCATGCACAATGAGCATGTTACGTGCATATGAGATTTTGAACACCTGCTGCTCATATTAAATTATTATTACAATAACACAATTGTTTTCAGCATTTCTTTCTGCACATAGGACCTCGTGAAAACAACGATGCAAATAATCCCTCTTTATCTCGCAATCTCAGCGAGTTCAAAAGACACAACATGTAGGAGATATTTACGTTGATCCCGTAGAGTCGGACCGCACCTAAATAACTGGGCATTCCGTCGGTGCGGACCAACAAAAGAATTTAATAACACCGCGATGTTAGGGCGGGTTCTGCGGGGCGGGGGCGGGCGCCGCCCTCGGCCGGTAAGCTTATTATCGCGCCCGGAGCTCGGAGCCCGGCGCGGCGCCCGGTCGGGACCGAGGCACCACCAAGAACATATTTGCTTTGTTGAATGTCACCGGCCGCCGTCGCCGCTGCCGCCGCCCTCACAGAGTCAATAGCCAGAGTTTGTGCGCCCGCTTAAACATTAAAGAGCTCGCAATGTTTAGCGACGGCGCAAATTAAAATAGGCTTTATGCGAAATCTAATTTGCGAAGAAGGGAACCGAGTGCCTCGTTTGAGGAGCACGGGTACCTGAAGGTTGATGTTTATATTGGTAATGGAATTAATTCTGCTGTTAATTTGTTTGATATAATTTATTGTTTGAAGACTTGAGACCACTAGGTACATTCCTAAAGCTTATTGTCTATTCGTATGGACGTATTAAAATAAAAAGTTTTTAAAAGTTAATAAAAGTTTTCTAATGATGATTTAGGAATGAAATGTTACATCAAAATAAACATCAGTATATGCTAGCAATATAAATATATTTATTTCCAAAGCAAACAGAATGGGTATCAAAAATATATTTTTTGTTAAACTTTTCCAATTTTTGGAAGGAACGCTAACTGAAAGAAACTAACCCCTTTCGAATGTATGTATATTATTACAAATTTACATTAAACATTTACATTAACAAAATATTATTTGTACCCTTTGCAAACAAGGTCCCTATTTACACTTATACTGATTAAACCCGTAAAGTTTGAATGTTTCACAATAAACAGCGGACCATTCGTAAAGTTAGCAACTAGCTTACATTAAATGAAACTATATTAAAGATTCAAAGAGGGTTCGTTAAGTTACACCTAACCGCAGGTGGAATGCCGCGAAGCCTTTGCTAGACTCTTGAATAAGTCAGCAGGACACAAATCATGGCTACATGGCTTTTACTAGATGAGCCATTTAAAGTAATCGTTAAATAAAATTATTAAGTTTCAGTTTATTGAATTTAATTAAATGGTGCGTCCATGCTACGCGAAGCGAGTACGAGCCGAGCCACGAAGGAACAGAATTCTCGCGATGTCAAGTGTGCTCGTTTGGGTCATCGCTCATTATGTCAGCACCGCTCCATCGCAGCAACGGTCCGGCACCACCTAGCCTCAATTCAACCACTAGCTGTCAGCCGCCGCCTGCTAGGTGGCAGCTCGCAGGCGGCGCGGCGCTGGTGAATTTTGTGGCGCGGCTTCGGCAAGATACCGCTTGCTGGCGTCACGCAGCAAGGGAGCGGACCGCTCGCTGGAAGCGTGTGGTCAGTGACCCTTACAACGAACCTTCAACGAGCGCGATGTGAATCCCTGTGTTCGTGAAAAAACTGACAATCGGGCGGAGCGCAGTCGAGCGCGAGACGAATACTCGTTCGAGGCTCGCAAGTCCGTCCACGCTACGCGAACAACGAACGAATTCTGTTTGTTCGTGGCTCGGCTTGTCCTCGCTTTGTGTAACGTGGACGTACCATTAGGTATACATAAATATTACCTATACGGTATAATTAAAAAGTAGTAATTGTTTGTATCTACAACTAAATAAATAGTTTAATATATTCAACTTATAACTTAAATATATGCATAGCTAACTAAATACTATGACTGTAACATATTTGTAAAAATAATGTATAACCTTTTTCTTTTCCAGCAGCTTTATTATCTTATTTTATTCCTTAATATTTTTTTATTTATTTAGATTATAAATATACATTTAGATGAAATCAAGAGATCTCGCTATTACGAGTAAATAGGTACCTAATTATTCAAAAAACATCACTGAAAATAATATTATGTATCGGAAATCTTGCTAAGCGCTTCCAGTTTTGTTCCCATAATCCCAATGGTCGTAGGCATACTGTTGCATTCCGTCCGTATGTTGAAGGAACACGGTATGTTTTGATGGATAACAATTTTATTCGGAAGCATTTTAGTGTCAGTCACTCGTAAAGAGCGCACATAGAAATGAAAACTTTGTGGTGTGGTGCCAAGTTTATGGAAGATACAATATATTAACGTTTGCTTTTAAATACTGTTTCAAACAAGAAATAGTTTTTTTTTAAATATCTTTTTATCATATACATCTCATCGACTATGATCTAACTCTTTGAACAATAACATGAACAACATCATTATAATGACATTAAATCAACAAGAATTTATAAATTCGATTTTGAAAACTCAGTATAACATGTCCTCAGGAGCGCGAGCGGTCGCCACAGCGTACCGGGCTAATAGGTTTATTTGACCGCAGACCGCGGCCGGCTCAAAGGACCTTCGCAAAAAGCCACCCTTTGACTACGTCTTCAAATATTTGCACCGAACGCCGCAACCGCGCATTATTTTCAGTATAAACATTCATAATCCGCCCATGAAACTCTCCGAGGTACGGGTCAAAGCTGATTTCGTTTCAGGTAAATACCGGGAATACTCGATTATAAACTTCACGGGTACTTTGCTGTTTTTTTTCATATCCGTGCCTTTGGAAAAAGTTAACACAAGATCAACATAAAGTGCCACATAAAGCGACCAATAAAATGATTAATGAAAAAGAGGAGAAGAGAGAATCAAATGTATACAGCAAGTGTTGACAGACTTAAGGCACATATCCATCTATAATGTCATAAATAAATAATGCAAGATAATGATTGACCTATAGAAATATCAAATCAGGTCAGTAGATTTTGAAAAAAGAGGAGAAGAGATGATCTAATATGCAGCAAGTGCCGATAGACTGACTGACAAGACTGCCTATCATGTTAGAGAAACCTGCGTATGTTCAAGCTAATCGAAACGCCACTGATACACGTTTGCAGTCTTGTGCAGATGTTTGCCTGTCGGTACATTCAATATTGATATAAAGGCTCTGTCAATCCCGTAGCGACGGCTGTAAAGCAACTGTGTCAACCTGTTTTCGAGTTGATACCGTTTGCAACTAGTGGCTGTAATGTTGCCAGCAAAATTGTATGTACAAACGAAACGTTAGCAAGTTAATGGATTTAGTTACCCTGTAGGTACTATAACACAAAAATTATAATAAAAGAATCGTCTAGAGGATCCTAAAATCCACCGCATACCCTTCACTCAAACGTACGTCTCGACATGCCAACTTTCATAAATATCAAAGCAGGCTTCCCGAAAACAATTTCTTGCGAATCCACGGACGGCGTTCACACGTCGCTCCCGTTGGCGGTGGCTAACACAATTTTATTCGAGTATAAAAAACGAGCTCATCATGCAAACGCCAAAGTCGTGGGACGTGGCTTGCTCCCGCGGTAAAACAATTTATCTGCATCGACGGAATTACGAGCGGTGCGCCGTGAATAAAATATGTCGCCGGCTGTCAGTCCAACGAAGACGTTGTCTGTGAGCCCACGGGTATCGGCCAGGGGTGGTGCAAAGCTCATCTTCAAGTTTTAACTGCAGTTTTATGGTTCAACTTAAATTTTCAGCTACGACTAGATAATTCATTATTTGATTCTGATTGTAAAACCTGAGCTAAATTTCTAGAGCTCTAGACAGGACAAAATTGGCTGAAAATTTCATCAAGCGTTAGGATGCCCTTAAATATAATATTATGAAAAGTTTATGAAACCTTGGAAAAGAAAATGTTTCATGTTACGTAAACTAACAGTTATAAATTTTTGGTTGCGTGGTAGCCCTGATCGCAAATTTGACGAGCGAATAGCGACGTGCGGCAGGAGCAGCAGGAATTAGGTCCCGGTGAATATATTTGTAGATGTATTTTTGCCCCAAAGTTATTCCCCGACAATGATGGGTGTTGGACGTGGACATACACCTGACGTGATGTCTTTGCGTAAAGTAACCCTCTAGGGAATGTAAGGGATGTTACTTATGCCTAATAAATATTAAGAGTAGTAAAATAAGAATATTATTCAGTTACTATAGAATTTACTTTTAAAAGTATAGGTAAACGCATAGAGTTAGATTAGTATTATAACTCTACGGGCAAACCATGGACGAATAGATGGGCAAACGCATGAATGCAACACATGTTAATTTTTTTACTTGGGTTTTTGTATTTTATCAAGATCGATTAACATAATTTTACTCGATTATAATAATTCGTTAATAGTACATTGTAATACATGTGTGCAAAGTTGGTCATTACAGACGAGGCGGTATTGAGAGCATCGCTATCAAAAAACAAAACATGCCATATTTGTTAACGTTCTCATTTTGTAGTCGATAATTATTAAAAATTTACTTTACAAATACAAATCTGTTTTTTTTCTCGCAAGTGTGTTGAAAAATGTCGTATGACACGCGTGTGCATAGATCATTACACTCTCGGCTCCTTTATCGCATCGCGTTTAATTACCAACTTTGCACACATGTATCATAATGTACTATTATTTAATTAATAGCGACAAGTTACCCGTACATCCCCTTGCTATACCTAGTTTTTTGGCGTCACACGGCTTGTGTATTTTGCCAATTTCCAGTAATATTATAAGTTCTAGTCGCAATTAATCACTTTCACATAGTCCTCAGTCAGTCATCGTCCATAAAAGTCATGTTTTGGTACAATGGTGGTTATTGTACTAAAATTTCACGGACTTCTTGAGACAACTTGAAAAGTCATGATACACATTAATTCATTTAATTTCACTTCACAGGTGCACATGGATTGATCTTTATTGGATAAAATACCACCGATAATACGCAATAAAACTCAAAATACACGAATTAATGAAAATAAAAATGAAAACGTAACGTCACTCTACAAGTTCCCGCCAAAAAGTCCTATACCTAGTTACCTACTCCAAAAATGCTGCTAAAACATCATAATTTCCCCTCTGGCTGTGTTAAATCATAAAAATTCCACGTTAAATGTATGACAAGTGTATTTTCCATTCGATTGGTTCGCGGTTGGAATGCCGATCGGGAACTGAGTAGGGTTACCACATGAATAGATGGCTTCTAGGAATATCACGGTATCCCACTTTTATATTGAAAATTATCTTTATAGAGTGTCTCTATGACTTACAATGTATTCTTCCTAAATAATTCTCATTATAGTAATTAGACTTAGGCAGTAAATAGACTTTTCACTGCGAAACTGTGGTACTGCTAGCGTGTTTTTAGGGTACCGAAACGAAAAGGTAAAAAAGGAACCCTTCTGGTGCTGCTGCGGCCGTCTCTCTCTGTCCGTCTGTCACACACAGCGGTATATTTCGGCAACCACTAATGATATTGATTTGGAATAGGTACCCTCGTTGCGCGTGACAAATTCAATTTTGGCCGGCTCTATTTTTAAATTGAGATTCTAATCGTTTTTTATATTTTAATTTTTATAAAATATAAAGGCTTATTACATGGTTGTCCAATCTCAATGAAATAAAACACGCTACTACCACAGTTTCCCAGTGAAAAGTCTATCATGGTCACCCTAGTGATAAGTCCTGCTTAGCATTCGGCATGGGACGACGGGTCGGGAAGAATAAAGGCATCGAGTGGCGCCTCGTTAGCGTATTAGCGTGCTTAGCGTGGAAGTTGAGCTATGCACTGTCACGGATTCTATTATTTTTTGACAATTATTATTTGATTCTTCCAGGTTTTTGGATGTTGACTTTGACAACATGAGATCAAAATAAATATGTCTTGCGGCAAGTAATTAAATCAAAATCAAATCATTTATTATTTTCAGAAAATATTAACACTTAATAATTAAACTAAGCTTTTCATTAGAATGTTTTTCACTAATTTCTAAATATGACGGGACAGTTGGCGCAGTTGGTTAAGATTCTACCTATCGGACCGCAGGTCGTGGGTTCGATTACCACATAGGACATGCATTTGTGTGCATAAACATGTCTGTATGTCCTGATTCTGGGTGTGATTATGTATATTAAGTATGTATTTACAAACAAAAAGTCGTATATGTAGTATATCGTTGTCTGGTTTCCATAGTACCAGCTCTGCTTAGTTTGGGATCAGATAACCGTGTGTGAGGAATGTCCCAGGATATTTATTTATTTATAATCTAAACGAGACAAAACAAAACAAAACTCACAATTTTCTAATTGAAAGGACATACTATACAATAGAAGAATTTTTAAATGATATTTAATATTAGGGTACCTACCATCGAAATAATAAAACTAAGGAAGCGTAATTGTGAACAAAATCAACGCGAAATTCGGCTCCACACTTCACTACATTGACAAAATATCTCTAGTATTCGAACGAAAGAACACACATGCAAATAAGCCAATTAGCTGCGCTTGCCTAACGCGTTGTATTCCGGCAAGCGCGATGATTGGTTCTCGGCGAGACAGATAATGCTAATTGGTTCGCACGCCTGCTGCAGTGCGAGATGCGTGGACGATGTTATGCAGATTGTAAGAGGATAAAGTATCGTATATTTGCACTATGCATATAAGTTGTATTAATTAGTTGTAATTTAACTATACCACTCTATTATATTCATTTAAAAGTTTGTGATGTGCTTTTTGGATTAAAATATTTCTTTATGTGTTATAATTGTATGGATCTAAAATTAAGAAGTATTTTAATCAGTTTATGGTTTTTACATACGAATTATAGAGTGATGGGTCGCGTTAAGGTCAGATCAGAGGGCGAACCACAAGCTCTTAAAACAATATTATTATAACCTTATTTGACTTTTGTTTTTCTTTGACATCCGACGTCAAAACGGGACAAAAGTCGAATAATGTTATTTTATTGAAAAAAAAAAACTAAAATGGCGGCTGGCACGCTATGCCACAAAGGTCCTATCCTCTTTATAATTATAGGTACTAGTGCATCACAGTTTAAGTGAAATATAAAAACGTGTTAAATAAATACGCATGTTGCGTTCATGTTGCATAACACTTTCCAGAGTCACAAGTATAGGATTTCAAAATGTTTATTTACTCATATATGAAAAGTGATTCCAGCATTCTTCATATCTGTATGGCTTCTACACCACTTAACAACACATGACGGCATATTTGCACAATGTAAACAACGCAAAACACAATAATAATCACAGTTCTAAGTCCCTCGCGACACGAACGCATCGACTCAATGATACCGGCGAACTGTCAGCGCGGTGCGTCTCTCTTCTTTGGCAACGCCCACCGCGGTTCAGTTTGCGTGGAATGATTTTTGAGCTCGAGTTACATTTCTTTAGTTTTATTATTTCGATGGTACCTACATTATACCCGATTTGTTCAGCAGGATGTCAATTATCTTGCCTTGATTTCTGACATAAAAAATTGATATTTTCTTATTTATTATTGTATTTAAATTAATTTAATAATTGTGTTGATTGTGTTTATTTATTAATATGTTTGTTTTATTTTGCATGCCATATTGGTGTGGATATCGTGGTCCTCATTTATAATAACACCATGTATTACCTATATTCTACAAATAAATATTTTCGATTGATTGATTGATTTGAGACAAAAAACGGCATAACGCAAACTAAGAAGTAGATTTTTTGGCGGGAACTTTCACAGTGACATTGCGTTTTCATTATATTTTTATAAATTCGAGTATTTTGAGTTTTATTGGATGACTTGGTTGCCATGCTGTAAAACGAAGAAGAAAAAGACACTAAAAAGTATTATGACGTATCTGTTCCATTTTCAAATATCGCAATTGTTTAAGTCACTAGTTCCATGCCTAGTTCTAGATATTATAACAAGGCTCACTTCGTTCGAAATACCTCGTGTGAAATGAGTGCTTTTCATCCTTTGATGAACAATCACTAATATTTTTTTATTACGCTAGCATTCACGCAGTAATTCTCCCAGTTGCCTTCTAGGCTTAAGAGTAAGTGGCGACCCGTAAAGCCTAGAGAGTAGCCTAGCCGCTAGTACTTGGTGGCAGATTTTAACCCGCTGGTTCTCGCGAGGGACACGCGTCTTATTATAACAATTAATGTTATTGTTATATTTTTAACAGCGAGCCAAGCGATTAACGTGAGGGTAGTAGCCAGCAGGCGAGAAATACAAACTGATTATATTCTTCATAAAAATAAAGATCCTACTTATAAAATAAAACAAAGTAACTCTCAAGATATTTATAATATATTTTATCAATAGCTTCGAAAGTCAGTGAAGACAGAATGTCACCGCATTTGAAGCGGTTTAATATTGATAAAATAAATATTAGAGCACGTGACCGAAGTCGCAGCGACAACCCGCTGTACCTTCTGTTTGCATTTGCGACTCATTGGGATTACTGGTTCTATTGGCGGAGTACCTTTAAATCTATAAAACGGAGTTATTCATTTATACAGGTGATTTATTTTGTTTTACAAGAATCACAGTAAAGGCAAAAATAATCCCAATTTTTATAGAGAGTCGGTAAAGAGAGGCATAACAAAATAAAATGGGTTAAAAAAATGTAGAGAAATAATTAAAATAGTTTTAATTCAACTGGAAATCTTTAAAAAAATACTGGGAGATACTGGGTGCAAATTTCCAGATGTCACAATCGTTTAAAACAGCAAAATACTGTATGTATTTTGCTTATACATTAAAATACTTATGATCTAAAGTACCTCTATATATTAATGATATAATTAATAAGATAGTTAAATTTTCTCCCTCGTAACTTCGTTCCGCATTTATACTAGGTAAAGATAAAGATAAAGATAAAGATTTCTTCATTGCTCAAAGTATGGTTATATAAGTTTTTACAAATAATCTAATTGTGCATACATACTTTGCCATATAATAGGCATGCAATATTTATATAATTAAAATTAAACACATGAATTGACAAAAATAATATAAGCGACAAACCAAAAAACAATAGAATTCATAAAAATACTCTATTCCATTACATCAATAATAATAACAAAATAAAATAAAAAATGGCATCATGTCAGAAAAATTATACTAATTTTAAACAATAATAATAATGAGTATAAAAAAAAAAAAAAAAAATTATCAAACTGCAAGTAAAAGTAAATCATTAAAAAAAATCATTGATATTGTAAAAACTCTTATCCATGAGCCACGCATATAATTTTATTTTGAATTGCCTGATCGGCAATTCCCTGATATCCCTTGGTATGTTGTTAAATATTTTGACACACATAAAACTAGAACTATTTCTATACAGAGAAGTTCTACACACTGGTAATATTATTCTAGTGGGATCTCTATTTTTAATTCTAGAAGAAACTTGATCTTGATATCTATTAAATAATATTACATGCTCTTTTACAAAAAGTGCTGCTTGAAAAATGTAAATACATGCTAAAGGCAAAATATTTAGTCTTTTAAACAGAGGTCTACATGACTCCAAAGGACCTGCTCCACACAAAACTCTAACACATTTTTTTTGAACTATGAAAGCTTTATTACAGTTAGTCGAATTTCCCCACAAAAGTAGACCATACCTAAGAACTGAAACAACAAAGCCATGATAGGCAACTAGAGCAGTTTTTTGCGTTGCTATGGTCCTTAAACGTTTCAATGCAAACACAAATTTGTTTAATTTGCTACAAACATAGTCAACGTGTGCCTTCCAATTGCAGTGTTCATCCAGCATAAAACCAAGAAACTTGATTTCTCGAACCCCGGCAATCTTCTGTTTATTACATATTACATTAATTTCTTGTAAATTACTATTAGAGTTGTAGTTACGAAAATGAATATATTTAGTTTTGGTTAGATTAACGAAAAGATTGTTAGCATTTAACCATTTCTGTATGGAATCCACAGCCGAATTTATAGCATCTTCGTGGTTTTCAAATTTGCTCGCTACAACTAGAGATATATCATCTGCGAATAAAATACATTTATGATTTACAGCAGTAGGTAAGTCATTAATATACAAAATAAATAAAAGAGGTCCTAAAATACTTCCTTGTGGTACTCCTACAGTATTGTCTCTATATGTTGATCGAGATACAGTACATTCTAGAGATTTACTAATATTCTTTAACTCTACACACTGTTTTCGATCCGATAAATAACTTGCAATCCATTTTAACGCATTGCCTCTAATACCATATTTTTCACACTTTGCTAATAAAATTTTATGATTAACAAAATCAAAAGCTTTACTCATGTCAAAAAATATGACAGAAACAGGCATGCGACTATCTAAACTTTCGGTTACTTTTCGCATGAGTGTAAAAGCTGCAAGGGAGGTAGATTTGTTTTTTTGAAAACCATTTTGTTCTTCGGCTAATATATTATATTTATCGAGAAATTCGATAATTCGATGATGCATCGCTTTCTCAAATATTTTAGCAAAAATGGGTATTAGCGTGATTGGGCGATAATTGCAAAGTTCTTCTTTACTATCTTTTTTATAAAGGGGCTTTACCACGGACATCTTTAGTCTTTCTGGAAAAATACCGTCTGATAATGATAGATTCAATATATAACTTAGAATCGGGGCAATAATTAATACAGATTGCTTTATAATATGAGTAGATATTCCATCAAAACCTACCGATTTTGTATTGTTTAGCGACAGTATTAATCTGATTACTTCACTGACATTTAGCGGTTTCAGAAATAAACTCGAACTTGTGTTTTGTATTCTATTAGAATAAGATAAATCCGTCTGTAAAGTTTTACTATTAGTGATGTCAATAAAATAATTATTAAAAGCATTCGCAATATTTTTAGTGTCACTTATAATTTGTCCATTTAAATTAATTGATTCAACGCTTTCAGATATTTTCAAACTATCAACTTTGTTTTTTATTATATTCCATGAAGCAAGGCATTTATTTTTAGATTTCGACATATAATTACAATTAATGTTCTTTCGAGATTTATAAATACATTGTCTCAAAACTGAACTGTACCTTTTAAACTGGGATTTAGCTTCTGGTGTTTTTAATTTATAATAACGGTGTCTAAGAACTCTTTTTTCTTTGCATGACTTTTTGATTCCTTTAGTAATCCATTTCGGCGACTTAGGTTTAGAACTAATTTTAATTTTATTCATTGGAAAGCATAAATTGTATAGTAGTATAAACATGTCATGAAAGTTACCAAATGCTTTATTGACATTTTTCTCGTTTAGAACATTGCTCCACGTAAGTGATGCCAGATAACTTAAAAACTTATTAACATTAACCTTACTATAGTCTCTGGACTCTATATACCAATAATTTAAGACATTGTATTTAAAACTGACTGAAAAACTAAATATTTGACAAGTATTATGATCAGATAGATCAGTTTGATAAGCTTTACCACTTCCTTCATGAAAATCGCTAATAATATGGTCAATACAAGAGTTTTGTCTTGTTGGTTCCTGAATATGTAACTGGGGTACAGTTACAGCTAAAAAAGGTATGGTACCTTTTTTAGCTGTAACTTTTAGATTTATTGTAGAAATGTCTGCGCACCTACTTTCATCTTGCATTTTATTAAAGTAATACGGTATAGTACCTATTTTATATGTTTTATCAGTTTTTACAAGTTGTTTCTTTATTTTATTTTTTATAAATGTATTAATATAATAACGCGAGTCTATAACGTAGTTAATTTGTTTACATAATTGCATTAGGTATTGTTTATGAGTAAATAAAGAAAAATTATTTATTTCTACATATTCGCAGTTATCATTCATAGAGCATAATATTTTAATGGAATTATTCAATTTATGTTCATTCAGGAATTTGTTATAACCCACATTAATTATAATAATATTACATTTTGTCAACAACTTTATGACGCCTGATAGTTCGAACATCAATTTAGTTGGATTTTTATCATTTTCTCCTACACACAATACTATTTGATCATCATAATTTATTTTTAACCTATAACATGCACTAAGTATTTCATCAGATGTTGCGAAAGGTTTGATCGTAGCGGTGATGTCGTATTCCTCATATTTAAATTTAGAATACAATCTTGTGTAAATCAATTCTGATGCTAGTCCTCTACACTGTTGACTACCAAATATGATGACACGAGGTTTTGATGTTTTTCCGCTTATTAATATGCCATCTGTAGCCTTTTTTATAGAACAGCAATCTTCCTTGTGTAGTTCAGAAGAAACAATCATAGAATTTTTATTTAGAGTAGCGTCACCTGGCGGAAAAAGTTGATCTGTTTTTTTATTGTAGGTTTGAGTAGTGACAGTACTAGTAGCGCCATCTCGTGGAATATTTTCAATCATTGCTTTGGGCTGTGTTTGACGAGTGATGGTAGTTTCATCATCTGGAAGACCAAGATCAATTGCACTCGAGTTCAAACCAGTATTATCATGTAAATTTCTTGATTTAGTTCCTTTTCTTATGCTACATGTTGAGCCGGTGCAGAATTTTTTTAATTGATTTATTTTGTTTTCTTTATCATTTAGTTGTTTCTGTAATGAAATGTTTTTTAGCACCAAGTCATCAATTTCCTTATTTGCACTGCCTAAACGGCATTTAAGTGTCTTGACTTCTTCTTGAAGTTCGTGTAGTTCATTGAACTCCGTAGAGAGATCCGGTAAGCTTTGAGCCCTAGTATCTGATTGCATTGATATAAATGAGTTATCAATTGATTCAATTGAAATATTCCTGTTTTGCTTTCGAATTGTGATATTACTTGGTTCAGTAGTCATCTTAAAATTTTTGTGAAATAAAAACAGAATTCAATAATTTAACACTTGGGGGCAGGGGATTCGAACCGTAGACCTTTTTTGCTGCCACACGGTTAAGTGAGTGTTATGCCGCAAGACCAGGCAATCGTTGCTAACAGTGACGAAATTTGCTATTTTTTGCTTATGTTGATTCTTATTGATTAGATACCAAGGTAGTGTAAATTAATATTATTTGTAATCACCCACTTCAGCACGAAAAAAAAAATTTTGCAATTTTAACGATGTATTTATCACTTTTTATGTATATTTTTCACTGTTTATAGTCCAGATCAATGTTATTAATTATGTTTTGGTATATAACTTATTTATTCACTGTAAGTTAATATATTTCACTAGAGTTTTTGTCGTTGCACTCTGTTGATATTATTTTTTGTGTCTCATTAATGTTCTTTGGCAGTTATTGAGAAGATAATATTAAAGCGTAATCTTTGATACTTTATGTACAAAATAGTCACTTGAAATCACTTCACCAGATAGTTAAAATATTTTTACGAATTAAAAGATACGGAGAGATTTGTTTACATGACAGCAGTCTGACAGTTGACAGTTGAACGGTATTTAGTTTTGAAATAGAATCTTCATTAATGTCGATAAACCTAAGTCATTAATTTCGATCAATCACCCAAAAAGATATCAGTGGAAATTGCAATACAAAAAAAACATAATTGACTAAATGATTATAAGTTTAGTTACATTCGAAACAGCAGTTTGGCAAATTTAATTCTTCCTGAGCTATAGTTTACAATTCTCAATGATGGAATTACGGAAAATAGCGAGTAAGCTGGAATAAGCTGAAAGCGTGTTTATCCTGAGTGTTACACTAGTGAATAAGCCGGGGCATATACTTAAGGTTGCTGTTAATATAGGTAATGTAATAATGGTAGTAGGTTGAGGTTTGATTAAGAGTAGCACAAAAGTATAATAGCATTAGCACAGGAACAGTTTTGGGCACCGTGTCCAACTACAGAATGATCCAAAGTTAATTGGAATTATGTTTTTAAAAGAAGTAGTGGAGGTTTGGAAAAAAAAAGCTGTAATATTAAAAGATCTTCCACAAAAAAAAACCTTGCTGAGTTTCTTGCCGGAGTCTTCTCAGTTTAAGTGTATTCGGAACCGGTGGTAAATTCAACTGTATGTACCAATGTAACGTTCATAAGTGCCTTACTAGGGCCTAAACTGAATAAATGACTTTTTGATTTTGATTTTTGTCCAAAAAGAATTTTAAAGGAAGGGAAATTTTGAGCAATTCTGTGGAGTAATTCCACTGGATGTATAGTAGGCAAGCCTAAATTAACGTGAAACAGGTTTACTTGGACCAACCTTAACTAAACGATTCGCAAAATACGTTTCAACTACTCGAGCTAGACGTCTGCTAGACTGAACGACCACTTTACACCTTTAGAGACAGTCGATTGGTGTTGATTTAGCAAGAAGGCAAGGCAAGCTGTTACCAGAGCGCTGGAAAAATAACCGCTCTGGTACCGAGGGAGTGTTAAAGAATTAAGGTGGTTGCAGACTTGTTGCAATTCTGTCGACTTCCATAAATTTTTTAGAGTATAAAAATATTTACTCAGGCGCCAATGTTTGATGCTTAGCACAAAACCAAAATCAAAATCATTTATTTGAAATAGACCTTCGTAGGCACTTATGAATAATCTGACTCTAATACCGGTTCGGAAGGTTGCATTTGCTGAGAAGAGCCGGCAATAAACTCAGCAATTACTCTTTTCAAAACAAGCTTAGTTTCATTACAAAATATTTACATTCTAATCGCACTGACAACAATTGCGTGCCCCGGGCGGTAAAACTACAAATCAGTCTGAATTAACTAGCAAACTTAAGCAGAGCAGCCCTCACAAGCAGCACCTGTTCACATTTTCTAAGCAACATGGCTGATGTAGTGCTGACGGTGGACAGCTTTGAATGTGGTAGCTTTTATTAGTAGTTAGACACAGGAATTTATGGTTAGCAGATGGTTAACAGAGATTTAGTACTCGCCCGAAAAAACTTTAGAATACTGAGTAGAAAGGTCCATAATGCTGATATATTGGGCAGGTTAGTTTATGTGCTCCGGATAAGTACCTACATATTACGCCAACTGCGAATGCTGGCGTCGCCGTGTGGGAAGACAATCCTCATGAATGAGGCTCCTTTGACACCCATAACTTCATAGCGGTTATGATAGACCTATTCCACTGTGCTCTGAGTAAATTCATGATAATATTATTCCTGCATTCCAATTCCACACACACATCACATTCAAATCAATTTTGTTAGTCAAATCAAAATTCAAAAAATACGCATCGATTGGACCCAATTATATTTTTGTGCCTTTTGCGGTCGAGACCATGGGACCGTGGGGGTCCGAAGATCGCCGTTTTGCTCGCACCTTGTCATCAAAATTGATCGAGACCTCCGGAGACCAGCGGGCGGGGAGCTTTTTCCGCCAACGCGTCAGCTTGGCTGTCCAAAGAGGAAACGCTGCCAGCCTTCTGGGAACCCTGCCGTTAATCGGAAGCAGCGGCAGGCTTGAGGTAATTTTCTTTACATAGATTGTATTTTGTACATATTTGTTGTACATAAAGATATATTTAAAAATAAATCTTGTTAGTGAAGTGAAGTAAATAAATGAATTTTGCCCAAACTAGAAATCGTGTACATAGACGAGCTCTAACCACTTAACCACCGAGTTTCATCCTCATAAGCCTGTACAAAATGAAAATGCAACAAAATCCATCTGCAAGATTTTAGTGAGGTTTTCAAAGATATATTTAAAAAAATATATCAGAATTAATTGACAAAATGTAAGGGTTATTGATTTGCACCTACTCCTGTAGATAATAATTAAATTTTACCTTGAACATACTAAGTCATAATCCTTAATCTAATGAAAACCTTCCCGATCCGACTTTACCATGTCTACAAATGTTGTATTATTCCAAAATCTAACGGATATTTGAAGAGACTGACTATTTATTCAGGCGAGAAAGGGACCTCTCCTGGCCAGCAAATCAAACGGATATTCACTAGTTTGAACACTTATTGGTGATAAACTACGGAACTGGCGAGCTATGATCCGTGAATGGACACGATGGATTCAGTGACTACGGAAGCGTATGGAATGTAAGGAAGAATTTTAGAAAATGTGTGTTATTTTATAATATTTAGTTTTAGCAATGCGAGGAATAGGTTGCATTCAAGCTGCAATAGGCTCAAGAGCTGAGGATGCTGGCTGTTTGACCTACTAAATTATTTAATTTACAAAAGTTTTATTTAAAAAAAATGTTCTGTTAAATGAACGAAAGTTGTTATCTTTTGGCCAAAGCGTAATTATAATGCAATTGGTGGCAGTTACCTACAATCAAAAGTGTATGGTTAAGAAATAAAATAAAGCGTTGAAGAGAGTGGAGAGTACCTAATTCAGAGTGAAAGAAAAAATATATGTTTTGTTGAGCGATTACTTATCGGGATATGCACATTTATTGAAATATTTCTGAGACAAAAATACAAATATCGTTTTATTACGGCGATTAAATACTTGTTACGTTGTTACCTAGGTCCACAGCTTGATTAAAGAATTCATAAGATTTTTATTTTATTTATTTGATAACGTGGTAATTGCTAAGTATAAACTCGAATCTTCTCAAAAATAAAACTGAGCATTCATATTTCAAACAGGTATTTCACCAACTTCTTATTGAGTATTGGAATATCCAAGTAACGCGCATTTCATTTCATTGTCCAGCCTTTTCATGATGTGACTTAGCTAATACTTTTGAAGGATCCAGAATTCCTGACTGCGTGATAACTAAATGAATGATACTTATACCTCTATATTTATGTTATCAGGATCCATTGATAATTGCTCAATGATTAACTTTTGCCTCAAATTTTCACCAATAAAATCTATCAAACCAATAACCGCCTAGTTTGAATTCGAAACAACAATTTGCAATATCATCGACAATTTTGTATGGAGTGTCGCTAATCGCTCATGCAGCGGCCAATTTCGCCATGAACGATCCGCCGGCGGGTGCTTTTGTGCCTTGTACTCGATTCTAATTGAAACTATTTTGGTCGCAGGACAATGCGGCATTGTCCGCGTGTCCGGCGATGTTTGCCGCCTTTATTAATTCAGATGGGCGTGGCGTGGTGTAGGCGTGCCCGAGGCGGGGCGTGCGGCGCCGGCCCGCCCAGCGGCGCGGCTCACTCGCCGGCTAGCGCGAGCACCGCATCGACGCTCAGTCGCAAACTTGACGCGACGCCTGACGCTCATCTTTGCGTGAACCTCTAAACTTTTATATCACGATATCAATGTCCATTGATAATCGAAACTTTGAATAAAACTAAACTATTATAGACTTAGTTTGCGGTGTGTGATTGTGTAGAGGACGGGCGAAAGTCCGATCGGGGCGCGCCACGTGCTTCTGACATTTCCCGCACGACCCCACACGCACGCCAAGTAAGTTTAGTTTAAAGTTATGAATAATATTTATATAAATTTTTATATTTATTTGTTACATGTAAGGGTAAGTAAAACAAGAATAAAAACTAAGCTCAGAAACTTTAAAATAACTTTTAGTTAGCTTTTTGTGCACATCATAACATGCATATAATGACATAGAATAATCCTTTACATTTGTAAGGGTTATTCTTAAGTAAAATTTTCGAAATATGACACTTGTATAATTTTTAATAAGTAAATAAATCATATATTATTTATTTTATTGTAAATACTAAAAAGAGGTAGGTATGACAATTATCGATGCGTGTATTAATTATAATAATATATTGTGATTTATAAAGATCCTGACGAAAAAAAAGAACATAAAACTAGAGATATTGAATAAAACGCATTATTAAAATAAACACAATTAATATATTTTTTTAAATCTTCTTTCTTAATATAGTCTAATGAATTAATTCTGCCAATTCTCCACAAAATATAAACAAATAATTTGTTTATGTTACTAATTAGTGGTCAATATCAGCCCAAAATATCCTAAAATATTTTTTACTCAATTTATTAATTATTTTAAGAATAGCTTACTTGAAGAATTTTAATGTTATTTTGTATTATTAGCGTTATTAAAAATATGTAGGTACGGCATTTTTAAGTCATCCTAACTAACTAAACATGTAATAGTTAGGAAATATTATATATTTATTTTTACCCCCTTATTTATATCTAATAAAGTTATCAAACGTTGATTAGATAAAATTCCGAGGTATTTATCTGACACTTGACATTTGGTGAACGAAACTCTGAGACGGGGCATACTATTACACTGATTTAGTTAAAAAGCGATTATGAATAAGGGAGTGAGTCTTTAAATATTACAACAAAAAATAACGTACGAAGTAAATTACTTATACTTATGCGGGCGCTAGTTAAAATGAATAAAGGCCTTACTCATAAAACGCTATTTTTATATACTAATTAAAAAGTCACGTAAATAAAACGTCACCTTATGTCAATGTGACATTATTTACGTTACCATAAAATACGTACCTTTATGAGCTAAATAGCGTTTTAGGAGTAAGTGGGTAACTGTTTAGCAAAAAAAACTTTTTGTCAAAACCATCTTATCAATAGTACTTTTTAAGCTTTCGCGAACTAAATTCATTGTAATATTAATGTATCGGTTCTATTCGCGCACAGATTATTGTCAAAATATACCCAACAACAACAAGATACCCGCAGTTTCCAGTCCAGAAGTGCCGATACATTAATATTACATCTTTTCAATGTCAATACCCAAACTAAAAAGTTGACAAAAGTTAATTTATCTTATCTTTAACATCAAAACTTGTTAGTAACTTTTTGTACAATTTACTGACAAATCAAACTACAGTCACCACTCCCGTTTAATGTAAAACAAATCAGACGTCATCGTTTTGGTTACGTATCAAGACCGTATTTTTCCTGTCGTTCGGATAAAAATATCCGCCCGCCCAAACCGTGTACCCCCGCCCCGCCCGCACCCCGCTACCCCCTCCCGGCTCAAATCATCGCTGACAATGTCGATTCCGTTTTATTGGCCCGCGATCTTTTTATGGCAATTGGCAAGGATCGTTTTTCCATTTCGATTGGGGTGCTTTGTCGCCCGCGGTTTTCTTTTGCCGGCTTTTTTGTTAAGTTTGCGGGGAAAGTGAATTTTGATTCTACGAGCTCTTTATTGGCAGTTACTTTGAATTTATAGAGCTGTGTTTACTGAAATACCACTTCACTTATAAAACTGTATTTTTCATGAATGTTGATTTTAAAGTTCATTTTAAACTGGCAAATTATGGTTTATGTATATGATGAGATAGATGATTGTAAGGGCTAGTCCAGAAAAGTGCAATGACTGCCAGAATATACGTGGATAAAAAAAGTTGAGGTTTTTTTTCTAAGGAAAGGCTTGTATTTTTCCACTAACTCGAGGGACCACACTCGCTAGGCTGTGCCAAATCAGTTACATGGGTTGTACATACCTACCACTGCGCCATTTTTCCCAATAAAATACAGCATGGGGTTCTTCAAGAAGGGTGAAGATATTTTTGCAGGCATACTCCGTTTTTGCAAACGCCAATAGGTTACGGTAACCGCTTACCATCAGGCGGACCGTACCTTAATGCTATAAAAAGAAACCCACTACTTTCGTCTCGTCATATGACATGCCTACCACAGGATGGAGCCTTCAGGCGAGGTACATGTTACCTTCAGTCATACGTCGTTTTCAATTGACTAGATATCATACGAAAGATAAAATTTACTGTAATATTATGTAGTTTATTTTTAATCAAATGCTACATCGACGCACGTGAACGCATCAGTGTGCCAGTAACGAGGCAACGCTCATTACGTGAGCTTTGTTACGAGGTTCCATGGCAGTGGTTGTACCTACTATACGTGTATATGTGTACCGCTCTAGATATTGTTATATTTGATTTATGTTCGTAGGTATATAATATGTATAATATGCAGTCATCACTATGTTTATGTCATATATTTAATTTCATACCTATAAGTTTATCTAGTATGTTTTTGCGCAAAATTAAGTTTCGAAGATAGGTTCGCTTAATAAGTATGTAAAAGTTGCAAAAATATAGGTACTACTTGGAGTTTCTTCATCCAAGGGATTTCAGCTTGGATTAAGAAGTATAGGTATATATTATATAGTATACAATACAATAAATATAGTATTAATAATTTTGCAGGTATAAATTTGATATAGTTTTTAAAATACTAGCTGTCCCGCGCGGTGTTACCCGCATTCCCAAGGGATCGTATGTTTTCCCGGGATAAAAAGTATCCTATGTGTTAATCCAGAATATTGTCTATCTGTGTGCCTAATTTGTTCCAAATCCGTTCAGTAGTTTTTGCGTGAAAGAGTAACAAACATCCACACATACAAACTTTCGCGTTTATAATATTACTAGCTGTCCCCCGCGGTTTCACCCGCGTTCCCGGGATAAAAAGTAGCCTATGTCCTTCTCCATACCATAGGCTATATTCATGCCAAATTTCATCGCGATTGGTTTAGCGGTTTAAGCGGGAAAGCGTAACAGACAGACAGACAGAGCTACTTTCGGTGTTTCGGGTTTTTTACAGTGAGTTAAGAATTTACATTTAAACGTTTTATTCATCTAATTATTTCTATGTTATCAACTTACCATCGAAATCCATGGAAAATTGCATACACATGCAAAGCCTCGACTATTTCCAATTACCCATTACTTTGTAAGCGTCACAACAAACTGCGAGTACACCGATAATACAACAAAAACCCCATGTATTACAAATAAAGTAAGATATCAGATGGGTGGTGCATCGATATCGCATCGCATAATGAGACTGGCGGCAACTGGCGGCCGCAAACGATAGCGATAACGAGCCGGCATCGTTACGACCTCGTTACGGCCTCGTTACGGATTAGGGAGATGTGACACCGACGCAGCTTGCTTCTACTGCTATTGTATAGTGCATATAGCTTAGTTTGGTTTAGCCTCGCGTGTCAGAGCGTTAGTTTGTTATTTAAGGATTTACAGGATTTGCTGAAAAATTTACAGTAGGATTCAGCTAACACTATTTTATTTGGTTTAAAAACTTACGGATTTATATTAATATATTATTGAATGGATTTGCAATTAAGATTCTAAAATATAACTATGATGAATTTCATGAATAATATTGTATAGTGATGATAATAAAATAAACTGTTGATTTAAATAATAAAATGAAATTAATTTCCAAAAATAAATATTCAGTACAATGAAAAAAATAACTCTCAACAATATTGTTTTACGCAACTTATTAAATATTGTTAAACATAACGTTCTTATTAATCTGAAAACAACTTATGACTAAGCTAGCGACCTGAATATTTCTAAAGCCTTTATAGGATATGGATTTTCCAAAATACATTAAAAATCGAATCATTACTAGAATTCTAATATAATATCTCCTAGCACCAAGATCTTCTTTATAGTGCAGTGTTGGTAGACGCTTCTTGTTCTAGTTTCCCTCGCTAGATGGCGTAACGTAACTGTTGAATATGTGTACAATTTTACGAGTGCGCTGAATTTTAATGTAAAAGAATAAAAATAACATGAACATAAATTATTGTAATTCAATAAAAAATAATAAGGGCATGAAAGTTTTTGAGATAACATGTGATTATTTATTTGTAATTCCTTAGATTTCAATAGTAATGATCCTTGTAGCGTAGCGGATTAATTACTTTATTTAACAGGCTTTCTCATAAACACTATTTAACTAATATACTGACTCGGAATTTTAGCTAATCAACGTTTGATAACTTTATTATGAATAAGGGGGTTATTATATATATAAAAACTAATATAAATTATGAGTGTTTGTCCCGATAGTGCATATATTTCTGTTTATAATTTTTCGTGGTCAAATGATTTGGAAAACATGCACAATCTATTGCTACGGAATTTCGTAGCTTGCTACGATTACAACCTGTGAGCAAATAGTACATTTAAATAAAGTACAAAGGAAGAACTGAAACAATTAATGTATTACCGTAATACGTTGGCTTATAATTCAAACCCCGCTGGCAACATGTAAACATGTTAATATTTATGTCATAACATGACACTGAACTCGTTACAGCAGACAGCCTCGTGTCATAACAGAGCTTAATTTTAAGCTCTAAATTAGTGTTACCACATTATGTGTACTAGTAGTTGTAATGTAGGTAACAGACATGACCATACAGTCCTCATCATTGTCATCCTAATTTCTGATGGAAATATAAAAAACAGTGTAATGTTATCAAACGTTGATTAGCTAAAATTCCAAAGTCTTTATCTGACAGGTGACATATGGTGATCGAAAGAGTGAGACGGGCACACTATTACACTGATTTAGTTAAAAAGCGATTATAAATAAGGGGGTAAGTCTGTGGAAAAGCCGAGTCTCTAATTTTTTTTTGAGAAATAATATTTGCTTGATAATTGGTGTCTGTCTGTATTGCCAATTATAACTGAAGATTTACTAGACGGATTCCTATTAAATTTGGTGTACTTAGAGGAATTACAGGTAGATTATGACCCTGGTCAACATTTAAGGTACCTACTTTTTATCCAACTACGACTGCCCAAAAAAGAAGGGGTCTGTTTTTTCTATAGTTTTCATTTAATCTTAATTTGAGTGTAGCGTACGCGTTCTTTTCTCAATAACACCGTCACTCACAGCATAGAATTCCTGGATTTTATTGGCAAATGTTCCATAACTGCGGGTGAAACCGCGGGAGACAGCTAGTATTCAATAAGGACTCAAACAGCCTTCATAAATATAAATAATGACGCATAGAAAATACAAATTTGATGGAAGATCAACTTATACTGCTGCATTTTATGCTGAATTTTTACAGTCAATTATTTGGTAGGTTATTATTTCATCGATGACAAAACGGTATCTTAGCATGCTATAGGATTGATACTAAGATTTATCTACAACCTTTATATTACAAAAATAAAGAACTGATGCCATGTAAAAATGGTACAATGATACAACGGTATCGACTCCGAGTTGAGATCTCTTTCATAACTAGACAGTAGACACCTGAAATCATGGCTGAAGCATTGTTTCCGGGTAACAAGCAGGCGAAAGGATGTAGCGGTCGCATTAAAAACAGATGAGGTTTAAAAAGCAGTGCCCCGCAAATGATGCTAAATGATAGGCACAGACGAGCGGCTTTATCGCTTACTACAATTAGGTGCTTACGAGCTATGATCGGTTAGTTTGTGATTTGGTTAATTAGTGATTAATTTTGCTTTATTGGATATACATATATATGTTTTAATATGTACAAAAAATAGGGGAAAACTTATCACCTCAAAAATAATAAAGTTTAAAGAGCTTTTTCTCACATCACAAATGAAAATCGAAAAATTGTTTTCGTAACAAAAAAGTTGCTTCATGTTTATAGGAAGAAGACAAAAGAATCCTTTCGCTCATTTAAGTCATGATATGAATCGACATAAATAACATTAAAAATGGTCACAATAAATCTGAATGAAATTGCGTCAACGCGCTACGATTGTGCCGCTCGTCTGCAAAGACATCACGGCCGATTGGTTTAGTTAGCAGTGAGCGTCGCGCCTCATTTGCTTGCCGCGCCGCGCCGCCCGCCGCCGCGAGACTTTGTTACAACTCTTTTCATTCCAACATCGCTCTAACTATCCGTTAAAGTGATAAATCGGTGCTGTAAATGTGGATTATTAGTGTTTTATGCACTCTTATTATGTTGTACACGTTATAGGAGCTATACACGCACATTAACGATGCTTTACATTCCTTGGAAAGTTGAAATTATATGGTTATTCATTTATGAATTTAGTTTTATGTGTTATAAACATAAAATAACGTTTTCAAAGATTAATTTACATTTAAATTCATGTTTATGGAATGAACATTGCTTCAGAACCTAGATACCGAACTATATTATATAGTTCGGGTGTTGATTTGTGTATTTTACGCTGGTTTGAATTAGACTGTTTTACAAGCTTTTATTACAAGCTTTTATTTAGTTTCACCTGTCCCGTTGTCTGTAATGGATTTGACCCACGTTTCGGTTTCCGATTGAGCTGAAATTTTGCACGAATATGCAAATCGCGTGACAATGCAATATTATGATGACGTGGAGCTGATCTCATGATGGAGCTGGAAGGTGGCCATAGGAAATCCATAGTAAAATCACATAACCCCATCGAGTTTGGGCTCGTTTGATTCGTCTTGTAAGTACTTTGTCGCAAGTACAGTCAACAAAAAGTACTGTCACTCAAAAAAAGCTTGTATTAAAAATGACATTTCTAAAACAAAGAACTTGTTCATTTCATTTGCAATAAAGAGTTTAAATACTACTTGGCATAGTAAAAATAGATATGAATAAAATCTAAACTTTTTTTAAATAAGAAATAGCGCAAAAGTATAGAGAAAGGGCATCGGTTGAGCGCGCCCAACAGGTTGACGGCGGACTTTTAATGATCCCTTAATGATTGAGCCGCGGGCAACACGATGCGTTGCCAGTTCCCACTCTGATAAACAATATACCTACCTATTGTAATGCAGCTTTATTTTATTAAAGGTTTATTTTGAAAAATATTATAAATAACATTTTAAATTGTGACTGCGTGCGTAGGTATCTATCCTAAATGCTCTCAAAACAACGCAAAATATTCATAACTGAGTATTCGTGTCGTCTTTGAGAGACGTTCAGTAATTTTTAGTGCCCTTTTGAGAGTCTGTAAATGTAAATCATGGTAAAGCTTACTTTAGGCGGTTAACACACTGCCCCGCAACTACGAGGTCTGTTCGTTACTCACCCGTTCCGGTTCTCACCCGTTCGGTTTACAACCGATTCGATTAAATTGTAGGTATATCAATATTTTTTGTCAGTTTTGAGTTCATTCGCATTAAGTACTGTCGGAAACAGAATTGTTTAAATAATTCGATAATTTAGTTATACGTGTTATGTATGAAATAACTTTAAGTGAATTTATAGATTGTTTAGTAACTTGTATTGGGTAAATAATAAAAATACGTCACTGTTTTGTTTAATAACATGTTGTCCAATACCGCGCGACAGCAGCCATGGGTTTGCGCGTCCTATTGTGTAGCACTTACCTGAAATAAAACAATAGTAAGGTCCGGAATGTCATTATATTTATCCCTTTCGCACATAAGAATTTCAATATGCAAATATTAAGGATGTTTAGTATGTTATCTCGAAATGACGAGTGATTTACATTCGTTGATTTTGTACATTTTTAATTCGATTATAGTAGTCCTAAGATTTTATTTCAAGTTAATTATTTCCTATTTAAATCAGCAATAACTGCAATTAGTACAAAAATAGATAAATAAACGATTACAAAAAATTTACTTTACTTATCTAAACAAGTAACTCGAACCAATACATCGAATTGTTATAAAATAATCAAATTATTTTTATAACAATTCCAATATTTAATTATTTCAGTAATAACATTTATTTTCATTATAGACTGCCAGTACTTTTGATTAAAAATCGGGTGTAAACCGAACGGGTGTGAACCGGAACGGGTGAGTAACGAACAGACCCGCACCACGCAGCGTAGTGCGTGAATGCGTCTTTTAACGTTGCTTGTAAGTATTTCCGTTTGTATAGAAAAGACGCACAGTCCAGCACACCGAAAACGCATCCACGCGCGTTCATACAGATCACGCGCCTACATGCGTCTCGCCCCGTAGCGACGCGCGTAGGTGCGCGGCGAGACGCAAGGTATGACACACCGAGTCTTACGAGACTTGTACTTGACGTAGTGCCGTGCGTGATTTTGTATGGAATGAGTCAGAATGCCGTGAATCGCACTAACGCAACTACGCGCGTGAGAGCGTAAAAAACCCGCATGATGATGCAGATCTGCACTCCCGCAAGTACGCGCGCGTAGGCGAGTGGCAGTGTGATAATCACCTAAGTTTAATATTCGGTCCAATATATCATTGTCTACTACTGTATACTACATGGCTGGCTACTTTATTCAGTAGTGCTATTCTGTAAAGTTCATATGCAATATCACTTCTGAATCCGCGATGAGATTAGAGTTTCCTATTCTTAAAAATCATTGAATTCGACACTAGCGCCGCCGAGTGATGGCGAAAGTGAGATGAACTACGACAGGTGAGTATTTTGACGTTTTTCAATAGGATTTGGTATTCTGAAACATAATTCACGCGCCAAATCGGGTTGCGAGGTGAGTTGCGAGATGAATTTCAAGATGATTTACAGAATAGCATACCAGATTGAGATGAGTATCTGTCGGCATTTCACCAAGCACTTACGTGTTAACGTCAGCTGCATGTACTTGAAAGTCAGATCACTTCTAGGCCTTTGGCGACATCATCTTACTCACTTATCATAGCGAGGTAGTGGACAAACACAAAGCCTATAAAAAAACGAAAATAGATATAGTTTATATAGATAGGTACTAATTAATCTATGTGATAGTCCAAGACAACTTGTAAAACGAGAAAAAAATTTAAGACTGCCGTTATCAGGAACAAAGTTTCATCTCTTGAGTAATAAACTACCGCCTTGCTGAAAACTAAACATATAGCTATCTACTTACACTACAGACCTGTGCTACTACTGACATAAATATACAGCGGTTATTCCACCAGTTTTTTTAAATATTAGCTTATTTTCCAAACACTAAATAGGAAGTAAGCAAGCATGCCGCTACAATATCTAAAGAATATAATAAGATTCTCAAATACGAATTTTGTTCTCGACTTCCTTATGGTCAGCGTATATTTCCAATATAAATAGAGAGCAAGACATTCACCGAGGCATGTCAAGGCGCAGGCTTGTATAAATAACGGTGTGCGGATCAGCGACCACGAGGGCTAGGTGACACGTCAAGAGGCTGTCGTTAAGCAAGCTTAATGATTCCTTAATGATTTCACACACGGGCCGTTCGGCAGCGCCAGTTAGCAGCCAAGAATGGTGACAGCATTTTTAGAAATAATATGTGGATACGATGGAATACGTTATAGGGGTGCGAATAGATGTTATGCTGTTACTAATTTGTTAGACTTACTTTATTTAAAAGATTAATATTTGGTGGTGGGGGTCGTGGAGATGGGGTTGGTAGATTTTGAATTTAAGGCAAATAAAATTGAATAAGTACTGTCTACCAATATATTGGGCCTGACCTACACATTTATTGGTAGATTTTATTTCAAGGGAATCATTTTTGATGGTAATGAAGTTATCAATTATAGTTTATTACCTTAGTAAAAGTATAAATCGCGCTATGGCAATTTATTTAGTTTTATTTAGGATACATTTTTGAGTGCTTTTGTGCACATGATATTAGGTTAGAATTTTTCCGATGGTAGTTTGAAGGTACTATCGAATTACTTGGTAGGCAAGCAAAGAGACGACGTGCGGCGTGCCTCTGCCGGCGGCGGCCCATTAAAAATAATCGATGCTTGCAAAAATATCGAGGGCTTTCCACTAATGACATCGCGCGGGAAAACAAAGCGAACGGGGTCGACTCGAGCCGACACAGTCGAGCGGTGAGTACGCTCTAAACGCTCGATTTCGACTCAATAACCCGGCCCAAGGAGCGCAAGCAGTTTCGGCCGCGTCGAGACCTCATCAAGATGTTAATCGATCATGATTACGCAAGGTGTAAAATATTGATTGCGATTTTTGCTCGCTTGACGGTGGTTGGTGCTTGGTTCGGTAATTATATGAGTGGATTTCGAGCATCAAGTAACAGTGTATAGTATTTTTCATACGTATTTTTATTGGTGTGGAAGTAATTATTTGCTCCTGTACAAATATTGTATAGTAAGTAGCAAATCATTTTGTAAGCACGGTAGAGTTTTAGTGACTGCAGAGAGTCAATTAGATTTCTGTGCAATAAAACAGTAGCCATAGATTCGTTTACACCAAAAAATATAAGACCGTTTTACGAGTACCGTAATGGAAGTATATTTCGGGATTTTGGTGTTTAATAGGTTAATTCATGTGGAAAATGTTTGCGGAGCACCGCGTACCGCCCGCCGTTGCCGCCGCCGCTCGTCCCGTCCCGCACGTCTTGGTATTGCTCAGGGCCCGCCCGCCTTGTTTTTCTTACAAATGAAATTATTGCGCGAATAAAATATTTTACTGTCTGTCAATTTGCTGGGTTCACTTGTTCTTCGTCGTAATGTTCCGCAAGATATTAAGCAGAGTTAAAATTTTACTTGCACGGAGTTATTGCCCGAATGCCAGAGTCTCGGCGTGATGTTGTTAAATTCTCCCCGGTACCGGTACATCGGGCTCGTTCGTGGGCCATTATTGCTTGATGTAAGACAATGCCTACAAATAAAATAAAATACTCACTCTTGTTTATTGCTTCGTAGAATAGGTATCGAGGGGACTTATGCTCGATGGGTTTTGATATGTTAAAAACGCAATGCTCTATCAAAATGGAATTCTGTATGAATGAATTTTATAACTATTCGCAAGTTATGGCAAATAATACAACCTTATGTACATTAAACTTACCTACTTACATAAAGTTTACAGTATGTAGGTATGTACATAGTTATAATTTGTTATTTTTAATGTAGTATTTCATATGTAGTATTACATTAAAAATCAATAATCAATAAATATTCAGAAAAAATGCGAGTTATAATTCAAATTTAAATTCATTTATTCATTAACAACTTACGTTATGTCTGAATGTTAATACAATATAAAAAAAAAACAAAGTAAAAATGTTCAAGTATAAGTTAAAATGTACCTAGAAAAAAAGCTACGAAGATAGTTTAGGAGCTAGGTGTTACTGTTTATTATAATTTATAATGTATGTAATTTTCAAAACAATTTTATGTATTCTAGTTAAGTATATGAAAAAATCATAACCATTGAATATTCAGCAGTAAATTAAATAAAAGAAAAATATAAAAAAAATAACTACTTAAGTACAAAGTTTATAGTTTTAGTAATTTTTTTTTTATTTCACCGTAAACACCTTATTGAGTCTAGCTTATGGGTGGATCTCGAATACTCTGTTGATATTTAAAACAGGCGTGCATGTTGGGTGGATATGAGATCCATTCAATCTGTGAGTTCCATGCAACAAAGCTGATGTAATTGGTGCATTGTAGGCGGCCGCGGGCGAGCATCGTTAGCCTTTCTTTCGTAGACGCGGTTTTGTCCGGGCCCGGGCTTGCTAATTAACTATGAAATTAATTGACGCGGCAAAGTTTCCGAGTGAAACTTGAATTAATTGGCACGTCCGACTTCAGCCTAATTAGGAGCCTGAGGCTTTTCAGTATCGCGCTCGTTGAAGCCGTGAAAACATACACAAAAGTGTTGTGAGCGTATAGTTTGTTTGTGCGCACGGAAATTTTCACTTATTCGAATCAAAATATGGATGCGGTTGATGGCTAATTGCGTGTGTCGGGGTTAGCTAGTGCGATATGAAAACTGTTTTTTTAACGTGTACCTACTGGTTTATTAAATAATCTTTGACGTAGGTGCTTTTAACCAATAAATTATGCTCAATTCGACACCACATATTAGGCATAAACAAGACCCAAAAGTCTTTAGTTACAAATTGAAGTTCGGTTCATTGAAAATACACCCTGTTACATATATTATAATTATGTATTTGTGTGTACGCGGTACAAACACTGCTTTAGTTCGCAAGAAGGGCCGCTAGGGGGACAGGGTTTGTCCCGGGGCTAAGGAACCACCATAATTAACATACATTATGAATTATCGAAAATGACCGAGGCCGATATTCCTAATTACACGTTGCCGTTCCGACGTCGGCGTCGTAGGTGTACCGCCGAGTAATGAATAGCTTTGTGTTTTATTAATACGAGTTGCCGACCTTTATTAGATATCTTTGTTCGGATGAATCATATTTTATGGGCTCCTATTATATGTTAATTGGACTTATTTGGGGGTGTTCTGGTTTATTTTGTTTTAATTTAAAAGATAACCACATATCTGTTACAGATCGGGATAATTAATGATAAAAAAAACATGAGTAGATATACAGGGTGTTGTTTTGGTCGGCGACAAGCGACCCAGGAGCGGTAGTACAAAATATATATTCCCCAAAAATGGACTTAATTCCATTAAATACTGTAAATATGTTGAGAAATACCTTATTCAATTTGAAATAAAATTACCGCAAAGTATGGGTACTAGGCACGTGCACAGACTAGAGCTAGGCACAAGCCGCCATCGCCCCACCCCTTTACTCCCTCGTACTCCCGTTGAGTATTATGTCTTACACTTTAGCTTATTACATGATTTTCAAAATTTTATTTTTTTTATTTTTATTATTAAAAAAAAATAAAGTATTTTTTTTATATTTTTTTTAGCACCAGTATCATTTGTATTATCGACCCTGAGTCGCTTGTCGCTGACCAAAACAACGACCTGTATAATGTATTTTTTTATCGCAAGATATGATATGTTCGATTATATTCGTTACAAAATTTAGTGGCACTTTATAATATAAAATAGTGCTTTCGTAGGTACCTTTGTTTTGTGAGAGACTGGTGTCTAATCTAGGTTATTTTTTAAACCATTAGTGTACATTGACCAGCGCCCCGCACCACGATTGTAAGTAAAATTACAATTTACATAATATATTCAAGCAAACTCAGCTACTCAATAAATCTATGAAAATTATTTCTGTTGAATATAGTAAAAGAAATTTTTTTTTTTTTTTTTTTTATTCTATTTTTTTTTTGGAGGCTTTTGCCCTACAAGGGTATGTCAGCCTCATCGTACCCTAAACTAACCTATTACACAGCAAAATCAATATACCTCACTCTTATAATTTATACCTGCTGAGAAGATTGAGCTACTGCTGCACCAACCATATCAAATAAATATTTTGCACTTTCTGTTTGAGGCTCTGATAATATTTTAATAAACCTGCCAACATCATATTTACTTATGTTAAACTTGCTTATCAGTAGCTCCCTCTCTCGTTGGTTCTTTTCACATTCCATCAACAAGTGTTGGACATCATCAATCTTTCCACAAACTTCACAATTTGGTGAGTCAACCTTTTTCATGAGATATCCAAACTTTCTTGATGGAAAGTGTCCGGAACGTAACCTATGGGCCATAACAACATATGATCTCGATAGTCTAATTTCAGCAAACCATGGGAACCGAGGAGGCTGACACTGGATAGTCTTGTACCAAATGCCCTTTTCCTTACTTCTTTCATCAAAATATTCTTTAAAATTAATATAGCAAATGTTTTTGAATTTATTTAGTACTTCTGTGTAAAATGGAGCGATATAGATGTCTTCTCCTTCTGAAATGGCTAATTTGGCCAATCTGTCTGCCTCGTCGTTTCCTCTTAAACCTATATGTGCTGGAACCCACTGCAATCTCAAAATACAATTTAATTCATGTATTTGCTTTAGTATATCATAAGCTATCGGTACACCTCTGTGCCCAGAGGCGCATCGAGCCAGATGTTGCAAAGCACTTTTGCTATCAGTCAGAATGACACAGTTTTGAATATTAACACTATTACTCGATTTTATACAATTAAGTGCTTTTGAGATCGCAGTGAGTTCCACTGTCATTATCGAGATATCGCCATGAATCTTAAATAGGCCTGAAGTTCCTTCATTGAAATCAAAATAAGCAGCACCACAATCATTAAATTTCTTAGACCCGTCAGTGAAAATTTTATACCAATTATAGTACTTTTCTTGCAATTCCTTAATAACATTAAATTTTAGCAACATTCCTTCACTACTTTTTGATCCTTTAATACATTCTAAATTACATTGTATAACTTCTTTCATATTTATGCGTGTAACCCATACATCCATTGTAAACATTACTAAAGGATTTGAAGAATGCACATTACATAGTTTTGATTCTTCATAAACTGTTATAAGTAGAGGTTTTTTTTTATTTTGCCAATACCTGACGTGTCTAAGAGCATTAAGGTCATTTATCAAATTTATTGTTACATTATCCGAACACGACATACTTCGAATACAAAATTTATAACCAAGATACAATCTCCTTATTCCTAATGGAGGCAAACAAATTTCACTTTCCATGACATGAATTGGTGAACTTTTGATAAATCCACCAATCACTCTTAATGCCTGATTTTGTAATTTTTCTAATTTGTAGAGGTGTGACTTAGCACTGCTATCATATAGAAAACATCCATAGTCAATCCTGCTTCTTATTAATGTAATGTATAGAGTTCTCAAATGCTTAGGATGGATTCCCCATGATGCTCCTGCTAGAACTTTTAACAAATTTAAGAACTTCGTAGTCTTTACAGAAATTTCATTTATATGCTTACCCCATAACAGCGATCGGTCAAGCCACAAACCTAAATGTTTAACACAATCTACTAACGCAACTGGTTTATTTTCAATTTTTAGATTTATTTGTTTTCTTTTACGACCTCTACTAAAAAGACAGACCTTGGTTTTATTTACAGACAATGTCAGACCAATATTATCTAGCATGATAACCATTGTATTGAGAGCTTTTTGTAATTCATCCGTACAATAGTTCAAGTTCTTATCACTGATATAGAAAACAAAATCATCAGCATATTGGGAAACAATTACACGCCTAATCTGTTGAATGATCTTATATGTAGTAATATTAAAAAGGAGAGGAGAAATTGGATCCCCTTGAGCTAAGCCACGACTTGATCTCCTTACATTGTCAGAATATCTATCATTGCTATTTTTAACCATTAAATATCTTTCACTCAAGAATGACCAGAGATAGTTACACACCTTCGCACCGACACCAAGTTCGTCTAGCGTTCCAGCTACCTTTTCTATCAAAACATTATTATAGGCATTTTCTATATCAAGAAAGCAAGCAACCGTTGATATATTTTTAGTAAAGCCTAATTGAATGTATGTTACCAGCCTTGAAAGACAGTCTAGACATGACTGACCTCTTCTAAATCCAGATGTGTAGCTGGAAAATGTTAAGTTTTTCTCCATGAACCATTCTAACCTTTTTCCTATCATATTATGAAAAACTTTGCACAGACAAGATATAAGAGAAATTGGCCGAAGTTTGGGTTCGGAATAGGTATCATTGGTAGCTTTGGGAATTGCAATAATTAATATTGATCGCCATTGATTTGGGATAATGCCAGTAATGAATATATCATTATATAAATTTAATAAAAAAATCTTAGCAACATAAGGAAGTTCAAACAACATTGAGTAAGTAATACCATCATTGCCCGGAGCGGTGTCTCTTTTCTGTAAGCAATTATGAAGTTCTTGCAGTGTAAATTTTGATTCTAATAATTCATTATGAGATTCAAATTTGGGTGTCATATTTAAAGTATAGTCTGGTGTAAGTGAGTGTAGCAGTTCCTTTAGTTTTTCATCAGGCGGGTTAAAAGTAGATTGACGGTATCCTTTAATCCAACGCATTCTACGCCACATATCAGAAACTGATGTACATTCATTCATTTTATTGCAAAAAGAGTTCCAACTGTGTCTTTTGGCTTTTATTATTAAATTTTGTGCTTCTGCAATTTTTGTTTCTAATTTTGTAAGATTATCAGGTGTTGGGTTTCGCCTGAACATTTTTAACGCCAACCTACGTTCAGCCACCGCTCTAGATAATGATGCATTCCAATATTCTTTAGGTTTAAAATTGTTCAATGGACTTGCGCAAATTTTTAGTAAAGGGATGTGTTTATCAGCTGACAAACTAATTTGCTCATGTAAATAATCATATCTTGATTGAATGTTCATAATTTCAAATCCAGTAAATGGTTGATTTAATGTTTGACGATAACCTAGCCAATCCGCTTTTTTAAAATTTCTTTTCTTGATTATGTCTTTATTTTGATTCTGGAAATTCATTGTAATTTTAATTATGAGGTGATCACTACCTAAGTTCTCATTGGTTATTCTCCAATGAAAATTGATAGCAATATCGGATGATGCAAAAGTTATATCCGGCGATGACCTCTGTAATACACCATTAACAAGTTTAACTCTGGTTGCTTCGCCGTTATTGAGGGATGTATATCCATTTTCTAATGACGAGTCTAAAATACATGTACCCCTTTGATCTATTTTGTATGACCAGTTAGTATGGTGGCCATTAAAGTCTCCTGCGATTATTGTTTTTTTTGACAAAAATGAGAAAAGATTATCCCAATCTGATAAAGTTGTCCGTACAGATGAAGGACAATATACAGATATAATATATTCTAAATTTTTACAATTTAACAATTTAATACAAATAACTTCTATACCCGAATTGCTCAAATTTATTGGACACATTTGAGTTTTTATTGACTTGTGAATAATAATTGCAACACCTCCATAAGAATCGATACGGTCTTTCCTAAAGATATTATAGCCACTAACATTCAAACTGATATTAGAGTTTAACCAAGTTTCGCTTACTATAGCTATATGTATATGCTCTTGCCTTAGTAGTGCATCAAAACTTATTGCTTTGGGATTAAGGCTTTGACTGTTCCACTGAAAAATATTTATCAAACGTTCTCTATGATGGTTAGCCATTGAAAAAACTTACAATTAATTTTACCAAATCTTCCCCTGTAAAAAATTGCTTAACAAAGCATTTACATTCGGCGTAGATTAACTTTATCACCAACATAACCTTTTCTTCAAATGCATGATCAGACAAAACAATATCTTTTATTTTTAATATAATTTTCCAAATTAAAGAACTTCTCTCTTTTTTCCCCTCAGTTTCTTCATCTGATTCTTTAGAACCTTGCGAACGTTGCGTGTCTTCGTATTCCATGGATTCTTGTATGTCCTGGTCTTCCTGTAGTTTATTCTTATTTTTCTGTGGTATTTTCTTTTTCTTTGTTCTTTGACTTTGTGTTGGTTTGCTATTAGTTAATATATTTTCAGTTTCATTATTGTCTTCCACTGCTTCTTCATTTAATCTTGGACCCGCTGCGCTAATTGAGTCTTGCTTGTTTACCTTAGGTTGAGAAATATGTTCAATATTTTTTTCTTTATCAATATTTTCTTTATTCATGTTGTTTTCATTGTCATTCTTGCTTTTCAAAAAAAAATCCAATGCCTTTCTATATGTTAAATTTTCATGACTCATTATATCTCGGATCTTCTTTTCCTTTAAGAATACAGAACATGATTTATCCATGGCCATATGGGGCCCTTTGCAATTTAGACACACATAATGTTCGGTGTCACAATTCGCGTGTTCTTTGCCGCATTTAGGGCATAGTATCTTCTTTATTGGACAAAATCTTTTGATATGACCAAATTTCCAACAATTTGAGCATTGACTGACTGGGAATACATAACGCTCAACTTGAAATCTACATCCATATGCACAAACAAAAGGTGGAATATTAGTACTTTGAAAGCAAATCCTAATAGTCTCACATTCCTCCCACTTACCTTGCTGATTCATACGTCTTAGTCTTCTTATTGATAAGATTTTACTTGAGCTGCTCAACGTTTCCATAATTTCTGTATCCTTTAGGTCCAAATCTACACCTCTGATGATACCATACGAGAAATTACCTTGATCAGTAAATTGCATCCTTATTTCCATATCTTTGAATTTTTGACAATTAATTAGCTTTTCAGCTTGTTGTTTGTTGGCAAATTGGATAAACACCTTGTAAGGGCTTTTATAAGTTAATTTAAGTATATTACAAATTCCCTCATTTCTCATCAATTTTGCCATAGCCATTTGTTTGGGTAAGATTTTCAAGGACGTTAAGCATATTTTGTTATTTGCCTCCAAAATTTCTACTTCCTTATTAATTGAATTACTTCCGATATTCATCTCTTCCATAGAACCACTTCTCCAAATTCGCTTTGGCTTTCTTCTGCATATAGTTGTAAACCCATCCTCACTACTTCCCTCGCTTCTTGGTCTCTTCTCAGCCAATCTCTCGTTAACAATCATACTACCATCATCAACATTGTCATCTGACAAAGTTGCCAAATATTGTTCACACTCGTTTATAACTTCAGAATCACTTTTATCCACAGTGTCGTCTTGACCTGTATCATCTTCCATTCTCAAAAATAAGTGGGTACTTTCGAAAAAAAAGTCACTACGTACGATATGAATTAGTGTAACTACGTGCGTTCGCCACACCGTTCACCGCGTAACTGTAAAAGAAATTGCGTCTTATGAAATATTTCATGAATAATGTTTTTCAAATCAAAGTAGAAAATAAACTGTTATAAATATTTTTCATGTTCTTGGCAATAGAAATTTATTTTTCCGGAAGGCACTGGGTACGGAATCAAAGTGGAATAAGCCTATTCGCACGAGAGGACGCTTCAAGCCGATCGCACAAACTGAATGATGAGGAGTATCACACCCTGCGGAGCGCCCACCGCAATGTAGTCGTGTTATTTGTAAACGTTGGAAATTTTCATAACGTTTGCTTATAGTGGCTTATAGTTTATAGAGTTACCTATACGGGCTTTAAACACCCCATTTATGGTATTAAATTATTTATACGTGTTAAATCGAGTCGGGTGTCTATAATACTTGGTATTTGTGACGGGTATTGAGCCGCCTATTAAATATTTAATCCTTTGTTATGCTGGTGTATACGGAATGTAATTTTACTGCCCCTAGAAAATAATAGTTGCGTAATTTTCAATCTTGAATATTGTAACATAAGGTTGTCCTTTTAAGTATGAATGATTTTTTCCTGAGCGATGCGTCGATATGCATTTTCACGTTGCTCACGAATATTAAAAAAAAGTAATTTATTAAATTTATGCAGATGAAAGTCGAAACTACCTAAGCTACAGTAGTACCCAACTGATATGGCGCGTCGTGAATCATCGTTCGGACAGAAAAGAAAGTATGGCGTATGTATATACGAAGATTAACGAAAGAATGCTTAAAACTTACAATCAACCTTAGATCACTACTATAAGGTTTTTTTTTTTTTTTTTTTTTATACTACTTAGGTAGCAAACAAGCATACGGCCCGCCTGATGGTAAGCGGTTACCGCAGCCTATGGACGCTTGCATCACCAGGGGTGTTACTCGCGCGTTGCCGACCCTGCAGAAATCTCTTCACACCCTTTTTGAAGAACCCCATGCTGTACTCCATTGGGAAAACCACGGCAGGGAGCTCATTCCACAATCTGAGCGTCCGCGGAAGGAAGCTCCTTTGAGACCGCACAGTTCGAAACAATTTTGGTTCCAATATGTGGGGATGGACTCCCTGTCGATGGCGAGAGTTGCGATGGTAGAATGTAGCCGTGGGCATCATCTTAAACAATTCTTCAGAACACTGTCCGTTATACAAGCGGTAGAATACACATAAGGAGGCAAAGTCTCTCCTCAGACTGAGGGGCTCTAGACCGCTTGTGAGCTCAGGATCGTTAACAATTCTAGCAGCACGTCGCTGAACCGAGTCTAAAGGCCCAAGCTGGTATCCAGGTGCCCCCGCCCACAGATGACAGCAGTACTCCATATGAGGCCGGACTTGCGACTTATAAAGTTGCAGTCTTTGGCCCGACGTGAAGTACTGCTTCGCTTTGTTGAGCACTCCAAGCTTTTTGGATGCCAGCTTAACCTTGTCTTCTAAGTGACTACGGAACAAAACATCGCTAGAAATGTCGACGCCAAGGATCCCAATGCTTTTACTGATGTTCAAGGACGTGTTCTGGAATTGTGGAGCTACAGCAAATGGGGTTTTCTTAGCGGTGAACGCGCAGGCTTGTGTCTTAGTGGGGTTGAAATGGACTAGGTTTAGTCGACCCCAATCGGAGACACTAGAAAGTGTACTCTCGATTTCAGACAACAGCCGTTCGCGGCTTTCCTCCACCTCGGAACGAGGGATATTAGCACGGCCCGTTCATAATACACTGCAGCTGTTAGTTCCGTCTCACTCGCAAGTGACGCCCCTCCCCACGGCGCGCGCTAACATGGCGGCAGATACCGACCAATAAATAGCGTTTCCCGCGCTTTGAAAATGTATCTTCTGCGCAGGTACATCGGTAAGCCATATTAGTTGGGTACTACTTGTACCAACGATTCCATCAACTGAGATAGAGGTTGAAATTTCAGAACGGTTTAATTTTTTAATATATTTTTATATCGGAATTCAATTAGGTACATATTAAATAAATTTTTATTACAAAAACACGACTCCAATAATTCCTCTCAATTAAAACGAAATATATGTTTATTTTTCCAATCACTAAGTGATAATTATTTTCTCCAAGTAGACATAAGATGCGTTGAAGTGACCACTAATGACCGTCCACGTCGCAGTGCACAATCTGCAACCTGCGGACAGTTCGCAGTCCGCGGCTAGGGTTGCGGGATCGACTCGTTAGCGCTCAGAGGGTCGCGATAAAAAGTCCTCGATTCCTATCAAGATAGTCGTTCGTGTCACTTGAATTTTTATAACTGTGCATTAGTTTTGAAGGACCATTCAGGTTTAATTTAAGTGACTTCGTAGTTATTGAACTATTGCTACAACTAATATACAGGATGTTGTTTTGGTCGGCGACAAGCGACCCAGGAGCGGTAGTACAAAATATATATTCCCCAAAAATGGACTTAATTCCATTAAATACTGTAAATATGTTGAGAAATACCTTATTCAATTTGAAATAAAATTACCGCAAAGTATGGTTACTAGGCACGTGCACATACTAGAGCTAGGCACAAGCCGCCATCGCCCCACCCCTTTACTCCCTCGTACTTCCGTTGAGTATTATGTCTATACTTTAGATTATTACATGATTTTCAAAAAAAAAAAAAAAAATATTACATAAAAAAGTAAAGTTATAAAAACTATGCTTTGTTTAAGGTGCAAGTGTATAATCACGCGATTGTTAATTGGTTTTAAAAACAAAGGGTCCATTGAGCTACTACGTATAGAGAAGACGCCACACATCACAACTATGTTCCGTTCAAATGAGGCTATCCGGCCACACTTGTTGTTGTAAAACGCTGAATGAAACGTGTAAGCGCCGTGAAAATCACGGTATTAGCGAGAAAAATACTCCTAAAAGCGTTCTGATAGCGCTACGTGTTTCTACGTGTCTGCTTAGACGACTAATTATTGTTTCAGCGCCAAAGAGAACTTTAGTTGACTCTAAAAAAATGGGACATAACTATTGCTTATGATAGCTTCTCTATACGTAGTAATAATAGCTCAATGCTTTTATCTTGAAACAAATATATCCATGATGAAAACTAATAACTCTAATGCAGAAATACTTTTGTATGGGGTATTATTTATTTTGTACGTAATAAGGTTTAATTTTATAATTATTATCCCTAAGTTATATTTATTAAAACTACTTAGATAGTATTATTTTATTAAAATTTTCCAACATTGATTGATATATTCAAAAATCATTATTTGAGTTGGCACATATCTCGGAGACAGTAACAAAGTTTGCTCATAGAGTCAGCTTAGCTAACAAACATAAGTAATTTATGCACTCACTGATCGAGCAGCGGAGATGATTGCCTTTCTTTATAATTCGTCGGCTTCTCATTTTACATAATAATTTAGCAAACCCATCTATGAATCACAATACCAATAAATCAAAATAACATTAATCATTAAAAATAGAAATGGTACATTAAAGTCATTTAAAAGAGAAAAATAAAACGTGTTACAAAATCCGATTTACAACTAATTGTAATCTTACAATCCGTGTCGGAATAGATTTATGTCCATGTACTTGATTTAAATATTGTAGGTAAAGTACCTACAAGCCATCAAATGTTACTGATGTAGGCGTTAGTTAGAACCTTTACATGTCCAGTAATGTTAATTCCTATTTCGATATGTACAGATTGTAAACATTACCAATTCGATAGGACATTTCCTCGCGTAAGGACTCACTAAATAACATTTGAACATTGTCAGCAAGACGATTTGTCAGGCGTGACAACAATAACACAACAATCGTACAACAATAAGCCATTAGACAAGTTGTGGAAATTTTCCGGTTATTTCCGATTCACACCGATTGTTATGGCCGAGCCGGCCATTCGAATGGCCGTACATAACTCGGACCGAGAGCCGCGTCGAGTGGGGTCCATGGCCTGCGACCACACTATGCTTATATTTATGGTATATTTACGACCTATATAATGCGTGAGATTTATTGAGTGCGGCGTAATTAGCGCGAGTTTAGATTTATATCCGACTCACTACTCGAACCAGTTTACTTACAAGTTTTTAATGGTGTTTCACTTGCACTAATGAGGCATTTGAACTTTCCATAGCTTTTATTGGCGCAATAAATTTTATATCTCGTAGTTATAATTTATTTTTAAATTATAGAGTTGGAAAACAAACGTGTAACATTTAATTTTGGTTGTTATATCACTAAGTAAAATCGATGTTTATGTCGTAAATTAGTATAAATAAGTCGGTGTGGTGCGGGCGAGTGCGCCGGCGCCGCGGGCGCGCGTAAATCACGCACAACCGCTTATTAAGTTGTTACGGCCGCCATGTCCGTTGCCCACGCGTGCCCGCTCGGCGCACTATGTCCACGCCCTTATATTTGCGCTAGCACAACCATGTATCCCATCCGAGCCAATATTCACATACTTATTGCGTTTATTATGTTTATTTCCCTTACGTTTATCTTCACACAGTTTGGATCTATACCTTTTGTTGCGAAAGGAGTAAGAATAATTCAAAAGTAAAGCCAAAGTCATCGGCTGGTTAAACAATAGGTGAACACAAATGACAAACAATTAAATTGCAGTTTAAAATTGTTTACACGTAAAGGAATATAAATTGAAAGCTCCATTTGTGTGTCATATAATAACGATCAAGTTGGAGCGCTGCGGGCAACCCTTGCCATTTTAGTTTGTGTCTAAGTGTCCGGACTATTGTGCAAGAGCAATATCTGTGAAAGTTGTGTTCCTTTGTATAGATGCAGACAACAATGAGCCATTTCGAATTAGCTATCGATTTATCTGCGAATGGTTTTCACGAGCCCATTCCGTGTCCACGCCCAGAGTCGTACAGGCACATAGCAAAAAGACTATGACGTATTCATAGTATTAAATAAGTTTTATCGTTTAACAATTTCATACTTTGTTATGTAGGCACTTCGTTTTTGAATGATAATAAGTTCTATGAAATTCATGAAATGTTTTATTTCTCATTGAAACTAGAGCAAAGTAAATAAATAATAAAAGTGATGTTTTTAATTGCACCTCTGTTTAAAAATTACGCAAACTTAAGACTCTCCTCTAATTTACTTATTGCACCACTAATTTAACTATTGCATATCAGAAAAATTACTGTTGTACAAATAAACTACCTATTCATCAAAACATGTTCTATCATCCAGAACCGACTCGGGGCACTCCAAATACAGTTGGTTAGGTTAGAGCTGTGACAATAACGCGCGCGAGCCGAGCGAGCGATGCGAGTGGTGCCGCGGGAGCGGCCGGCGAGCGCTAGATGATCATTCAGTTCAAACAGTTTTGCATAAACCATAAAACTGATACTCAGTTTGATTTATTTATGTGCGTATTTAGTGTGCAATCCAGTATTTTTGGTTCTAGTTTTGATTTGTTTGTTGGAATAGAGATAATTAATAGTTAGGGCATTAATTACATGCCATAATAAAATAGTTCTTCAACTTTATCCTTTATGTTAACATAAATAAAGAGGTAACTGAGAACTGGTCGACTATTTATTTATCATAAGTTATGACCAAAATTGTCCAATATTTACGCATCATCTTATTTTTAGTCATGAGATCCGCAATCAGATGTCCTCTATCTATCTGTCTTAAATCTAAGATATGGTCATATACCTACGTACCTTACTTGTACCTACACTACATGTGTGTGTGTAGTGTAAGCATTGATCACGTAAAATTGCCGTGTTCTGAACAAGTTAATGAGTGCTGGTGATTTACCGGCTAAGATAACACTCATTACTAAATCTTTCCAATCATCACTACTATTGCTCATACGAGGGATGTTGCTGCGTCCATTTTTTGTGTTTTCCGAACCAATGGTAGAGTCAACTGTAACGTTCATTCGTGATTTATGAGGGCATAAACTGAGACTAAGAAAAGATTCTGAAATTCAAGCCCTGTAAAGTTCCGTTAAGTTATTAACTAATATTTTGATTTGATGAATTTTAGCAGATAAATAGTTTGGATGGAGACTTAGGACACCTATTATCCCGTGAAAAGTAAAACTTGATATAAATGTAGATTTAATTATTAACTCTTGTGATTTTCCTATGTAGGTATTGAACTGAACAATTTTGCTATAATTATACGCACTTGTTTCAGTCGAACGCGGTATAGGGCGTGCTAACACAGTTACGGGCGAGGCGAGCACGAGCGCTGAGTGATAGCGTCTGGCTCTCAATGCGTGAGAAGCGCATCGCTTATTATTCCCAGAATAAATGCCAACAAACTTCAAAAGAAATCCCACTAATTACTGATAAAATTTTGAAATTCTTTACGGTCGAAATAGCAAAACACTCTACATGATAAGCAAATAAATTATAGCATGTGTATTTATCACAAAAATCAAAGCACCCCCTCCCCAAAAGCATCTGGTTCACCCCTGATTAATCTCGATAAAGGCTATCCTCAATTGAGTCAAGTCCTTCAGCACCCCCCGAACCAAAATTCTGGACCCGCCACTGCAAATAAACAATAAGATTGGAACACAGAAAAACTCTGGGCGTAATATTTATTCCACAATTCGTAATACCATCGATTTATAGGTCTTTTCTCAACAAATTGTGAGAGAAAGCTGAGAAATAAGCAGATGATCCTCAGTGGTTAATATTACCTTTAAACCTTCAAAAAGAATGAATGCTCATCTGGCTTTATTTCACTCATAATAAGAATGATGGTACAAGCGAAACAAATTATAATGGCATAATAATATAATGTAACGATCAAAGATAAGCCTAATACCTTACAAGCTTCTCTACTTCAACCATCATCGTTTAAAATACGTGAATGCATCATTGTAATAAGCATCGTTACCCGACAAGGCGCGTCGCATCATTACACGCACATACGTCGCGATGAGACGCCATTACGCGGGTTTTTTCGCAATTTGTAGAGAAACATTAATTAAAACACTCCCTCGGCATTTGAGACAGTGAAGCGACTCTCATAATACCGGCCCCACAATGGGTGCGATGCTGGCAAATTGCTTATTATTGGATTAATTTCATTTAACATTCCGTTCGATGTAGACATACTATTTCTTTTTTGTAATTCATCTTCTCATCTTTTATTAACACAAAGATGTGATTTACATGGTCAAAATTGACCTTCGTAATTTTTATAATATAGCTTATAATAATTTTTTTTTTCCCCCTTATCCATAATCGCTTTTTAACTAAATCAGTGTAATAGTGTCCTCCGTCTCACTCTTTCGATCACCAAATGTCACCTGTCAGATAAAGACTTTTAGCAGAATTTTAGCTAATCCACGTTTGATAACTTTATTATAAATAAGGGGGTTAGTGGTTAAAATGACCATAAAGTATAGTTTGTTTGATATGGTGGATAGTACTGTTGACCTGACCAGTTCAGTCATCTCTGAGCAGCTGACATTGTGAAAATCAGGCGTAAAGAATGGGTTAACTTTGATACGAATGAAGAAAAAAGTCCATCAGAAGTACTAGTTGAACTTTCTCATACGAATCATGCCTGTTTTCCTAGATAAAGAATGTATTAAGTAAAAATATTTGTTCATTCGCGTATTTTAATAAAGCAAAAAGTTTGTATGTAGCAATATTTGTTTCTCGGCTCATTTCGGTGCTCCCAGGCCACGTAGCCTGCGTTGGTTGCTGCCACGCCGCGCGCACGGTGTGCCGCCTGCTTTGCACGTCGTCATTTCCTCGAAAGTAATTCAAATGGAATCGTGTGCGCCGTTATTAAATATTTCATAACTTACCTCGCTACCGCCCCACCCCCGCTTGTGTCTCACACCCCCCTCCATCCCCGGCGACCGCATATTAAAGTCATAAAAAAGGGTTGTTTGATCTATCCCCTAAAACAATTTACATATCTCCGCTCAGCCCGCCGCTAAATTATTTAATTAAGAGAGGCATAAGTTTTTATTATTTTAATATGTTGGGTATAAAATTGTGTTAATGGAACAATGCCGCCGTTGTGGACTGAATTTTAACCCTCCGGAGCGGGAGATTATGAGCATCGACGTTCGTAAATGTACGAAATACTTCAAGTGCTCTAGTTTAGCTAAGAAATAATTAATGGTTTGTGTAAATAAGTGGATTTCGAGATAATCTCTAGCCTTTAAGCAATCTCTCGTTATTATTGCTTTTCAAATCGTGTCGATTGAAAGTTTGTTGCCTATTAGGTCTTATTGAATTATTTTGTAAAGTGATGGAAAAAAATCTGGATGTAGGTTATTATTATCACGTTCTATTAATCCACAGTCACTATCATACAATATTTAAGTTAACAGTCACAACAGAATAAGTTAATTCATATTAAAAGCCTTCTACGAAATCATAATATGTATTGTGCTTCGTAAGGGTGTTGTCCTTCTTTAGATCTATATTTTTGTCATTTATAATTTTCTGTGAATTAAAATTTATACCTACAGTCTTGATACGACAATAAATGAAAACACGTAAAGTAATGATAAATACGAAACTTTTACGGCGGGACCAACTTCAAATTGCAAAAAAAAAAACAGCTGTTCGTATATTTAAGCCGAGAAGACAATGACCTTTTGAAGTATAATCTACTAGCTGTCCCCCGCGGTTTCACCCGCTTTCCCTGGATAAAACGTAGTCTCCTTGTCCAAAACATAGGCTATCTGCATGCCATATTTCATGATGATCCGTTGAGTAGTTGAGGCGTGAAGGTGTAACAAACAAACAAACTCACTTTCGCATTTATAATTGTTACGATTAGGAAGGATGATCTTCTATAACTTAAATCTCGTTAAATATGCTGAACGTAATTCTCCAATAAGAAACTTTGGAACTTTTAATTGCGGAGTATTTCCTTCCATTACCGAAAACAGTAAAAACACTCAAAAACTACAATACAAACATGGAAAATTAGAGTCGCATTACGGAAACTGGTGGGTAATAAACATTAGGCAAGCGAGGCACAATAAAAACTCGACACGTGCCGTGTCCGCGGAATGCTGGGACACGCAGCACTGCCTCCGCTTGTATTCGGTATTTTAAGCAGCCTGTAATGAAAACTGCGGCGAATACCCGATTACTCCGTCGTCCGATCTTGCTGCGACACCCTGTATGTTATAGTACGCTCTTATAAACTAGGTGCGTGTTTTTGGAAACTTTTTTCCTGTATGTAAATTCCGTTTTTTCTTTTTTCTTTCAGATTTCAGTTCTCAACTTTATTATGTTTCGATAAAAGTTAATTATAAAGTATACAATAAAATTGGTATGGTCAGCCACATAAGTAGCTGAACGGATCCACATGATATGAAAATATAAAGTAATCAGGTTTATTGTAAATTAGTGTCTTCAAAAGCCTACAAAATACCTACTGCTTTCTACATCGACCGTTTTAGTGCATAGATGTTTTGCGTTCAGCCACTTATGTTGATGACTTTATCTAGCCACATATAAGTGTATTTACCTAACTATCGCACCTTATAACATCGTACGTATATTAAGAGTCACAGAGCTAGCACACGACAGGGTGGTTGTTTTTGACCACCTCAGGTAATGAGAGCATTTTTATGTGCTCTCGCAATGAGGAATGCAAATTTGGCGGCGGTTACCAGCGCGTTACACTCGCCATTGTTTTAATTTTCTCGTTTTGTGCTACCCTTGGACTTTTATGCCTTTAAATACATTAACCCCCGCCTGAATAACGTGAGACTTTAGAACTTAGCATTTGTTTGTTTATATTACGTATACACCCTACAGAGATTATGAATTAACGTTAGTCTTTGTGAATTTTATTTGAGTGTTATTGTTATTTAAATATGTTTAATTTATCGTTATTATATTCTTACCCCATTATTCATAATAGCTTTTTTACTAAATCAGTGTAATAGTGTGTCCCGTCTCACTCTTTCGATCACCAAATGTCACGTGTCAGATAAAGACTTCGGAATTTTAGCTAATCAACGTTTGAAAACTTCATTATGATTAAGGGGGTCAGTTGATAGAAAATTGATTTATGTGGTCAGAAAGGATTCGTGTAGCACTTTATTTTATTTATAGATTAAGTTTAATTAACTTTGCAATATATTGGCCCTGATTCTGTTGTTCACAACTAAACTAATTTTAATGTCACTATCTTTCTTTCTAACAAAGAACATAAGAAAAGAATGTAAGAAATTTAGTCCTGTCAAATTAGTCCAATGCTTGTTTTCAATATAAATTTAAAGAGATGAGATGTGACTAAAATTAGTTTAGTGCGATTTACAACAGAATCGGCACCATTGTTACTTATGTACACATAAGTTAGGTCGTTCCTTTCTAGAGAATGAAATAAGTTTCTCAATTTTGTTTTGTTTACTCTCAATTTGTATCACACGTTAATAAATTACTCTATTCTATGGACGTGATAACAAAAAACAGTGATAATAAATGTTTAAATAAATTTGAATTTCAATTAAGTCAGCACTAAATGGAAATGTTATTGAAGCCGACGATGGTAGGTATATTTACTCATTCATATCTGCGTATGATGAAGTGTTTTTGTTACTTCGCCTTTATGCGTATTTCAGTAAATCCCGTCCGATGAGTTCGGTAATGAATGTCGAAATCACCTTTTTGCATTATATAACTGTGATTGAAATATGAATACGTAAAAGAACACAAAAGTGACGAAGTTTGCGCTTTCACGCAAATTATTTTATTGTAATCAATCAGCGGATTGCGCGGTGGTCCGGCAATGGCGCGACAGCGACACAAGCCGCCCAAATTGCGAAGCTACCGAATGAAACATGTTTTCATTCCAATTTTTCTCAACGAATATTGTAAATGGGAACGTGCAATTTATTTCATTCACTCGCGAGTGATTGCTTATGATGTGATTGTCAACTGCATTTTGCACTCAATGTTTTTCATTGTAAATTATGTCTTAATATTCGGGATTTTTTGTGGAAATTTAAAATTGCTATCGATAATATTTTTAATTTTCAGTGTCAAAGGTGTTTTAGAAAAGCATACCTTATTAACTATTAACCCAACAACATGGAAATAAATGATGATAAATATTAATTCAGACGCAATTACTTTAAAAACCTACACACAGAAGCTTTACACATGATTAATTTAAACGTGAATATTTTTCAGCGTAGGCTCATGCATGCACTAACTTTTTCAATCGACCGTTGGTTAGTAGAGTTGGGAACTGCCTCGAGCCAGGTTCAATTACGGGGCTACGTCGCCCAGCCAATAATTGGCACCAGGGCCCGCGACAAAGCGCCCACAATGGGCCCTGATTAATTTCCGAACTACACCCGAATTCTAACTAGCAAACACGCGACGAACGCTCCATGAAACCGGCACGAGAAAATTACTTCACCGCTGTTTCGCCGTGGTCTAGTCTAGTCTAGACCGCTCGCTGCGCTTCCATTGTTACACCAATGTATCATCGCCTTTATGCCCGTATATTGTCACCGATATTGCGTTTTACTTTATTAATTTCATTTGAGTAAAAAACAAGTCATATTACCAACTATTAAGTAAATAGGTTTCCTAGTCTGTAGAAACTACATGCATTGTTTAATCGTTGGTTCTGGGGGCACGGGAGTGCCCCCCGCCAAGACAGCCAAGCGAAGCGAAAGGGCACTACCTACCTTTTCTCGAAGCGCTTCGTCGTTTTTTTGAACCCTCATAACTTGGGTTTGGATTATACCAGATAAACAAAATTCTCGGAACATGATGTCAATAGTGAACTTATTAAGCATATTAAGTTTCAATAACATAGCTCTTATACTTTAGATTTTATTGATATCTAAAAAAACCCCGATTTCGTCACTGACTCACTGATGATCATCAAAACTCATAGGGTACTTCCTGAAGTCCTAGAAAGCTGAAATTTGGTATGTAAGCTTGTATTAGTACACAAACAACAAAAAAATTATAAAACTTGGAAATTTCAAACAAAAAAAAAGAAGTGAAATCCCACCAAAAACATTTTCATGTAAAATGTTGCCGCCAAGACATATGGCTCGTACTGTCAAAAAGTTATCAGATCTCATGTAGAGCCAAGCTTATAACTACATGCAATTACTCTATAAGCCCTAACTTCACAACCTCTACACACCGTAGTCAAAATTTGTGGCTTGGCCGTTTCAATACTATAAGAACTATTGAATAACAAAAAAGCAATGAACAGTGAATACATTATTCACCTTACTCCCATGTGACGGTAGCGAAACGGCCAAGCCACAAATTTTGACTACGGTGTGTAGAGGTTGTGAAGTTAGGGCTTATAGAGTAATTGCATGTAGTTATAAGCTTGGCTCTACATGAGATCTGATAACTTTTTGACAGTACGAGCCATATGTCTTGGCGGCAACATTTTACATGAAAATGTTTTTGGTGGGATATATTTTATAGTATCAATAATAGTCTACATACCACCTACAGACCCATATTATGAAGTAGTAAGACAATTTGAATCTCATCCTGAAATATTTTCTATTTTGGATGTTTTATTTATTTTTTAGCTAATATACAATTGGCGTAATTAATTATTCGTCTAACATTAATATTTGTATGATTGTTGATTCGTTTTCTATGCGTTCGTGTCTCGTTCATCTAATTGAGTTGAACTATGTACTATTGTTGCCAACTTGGGTGAAAGGTGCATTGCAACGCGGATAAAATTAAGTTTGGTTTTAAACTCCATAGGTATTATATCAATTAAAATAAATAAGGACATAAGTAGCACAGATATAGATATATATAGATTGTATGTTATTGTAAGATATATTCTCAAAAAAGTAACACAGACCAAAAAAGGATCATCTACATCTACAAATCATATACAATGCAATTAACAATATGTTAAATAGAGTTAGAATATGAATAAGTCAAATTCAAAGCCATTTATTCAATTTAGGCCCTAGTAGGGCACTTATGAAGGTCAAAGCTACTGAAGTTACCACCAGTTCGTAAGTCGGCCTTCAACTGAGAAGAACAGGCAAGAAACTCAGCAAGGTTACATTTTAAATATTTTTTTTTGACTATCTGACTATATTGGCTATTTTTTTCAAAACATTATACATACATACTTTTTATTTTTATTTTACAAAATAAAATACACAATCATAAAAACGCATAAACATAAAAAAAACACCGACATACAAAATAAATAAAAAATAATAACCTGCACTGGTTCATAATTATGTAGGTAATCTACTGGATTTTGGGCAATGTGCACTTGTGCAGAGTGAAGCTATTTTCAGACATATTTATCTACAATATAATGGGCTACCTTGTAATATGCTCGTGCTTTCATGACTTTCGTGAGATTTGAACTTAAAATCAGTCAATTTGGTTACGAAAGGTGGGATTTTATTTTAAAAACGTACACTATTCCCAAGAAATGACTTTTGAACTTTCGCTAATCTAAAATACGGAATAGAACGACTGTACTAGATTACGATCCGTGAGCACCGGTACAGTCTAAATGCTTTGAAACGAAGTGCACGTACATAGTTTGAAAGACTTGAATAATTTCTCGTTTTGTATCGATACTTTTACGGAGAACAAATGATAAGGAAACCATATCGAATTTTTTTCTGACTGTATATTAACCCGTTGGTTCTCGCGAGGGACGCGCCAATTGATGTCATTAATTGTTATATTTTTAACCGCGAGCCAAGCGATTAACCTGATAGTGTACGATATATTTGTGAATACATCTATGTGGAAACTGCTCAAGTTTCGCACAAGGTCACTCTTTAATATACTAACCCCCTTCATAATAAAGTTATCAAACGTGGATTAGATAATATTCCGAAGTCTTTATCTGACACGTGACATTTGGTGATCAAAAGAGTGAGACGGAGGACACTATAACACTGATTTAGTTAAAAAGCGATTATGAATAAGGGGGTTAGTCAATGCTATACAAAGAATTTAAAACGTCCAGAAGGATAGTCGCCTCTATGGGAACACGAAATAAACAAGCCATAATTGACAGTATTTAAAACTAATAACTTTAGGTAATTAAAAGTGACGAAATCGCAATACTTACACATGGAAGGTTATTTTTTTTAGTTTTTCCTTGGTTTTTATAAGTGTTGTAACAGTATTTTAATACGCAAGTTGACATAGTACAGCGAGTATGACGCGGTGACAGCCGTGCGCAGCACGAACTGAGAGCGATTTGCTCAGGAGCCCCTCAAGCGGAGTGATATTAAATGTCATGCTTTAGTAAGGCGGACTATCCATCTGGGTAGAGGCACGATGCCGTATGAAAATCTTTGATGCTATATTATAATCGTTGATGTCTAATTCTCACGCACGCTCGCTACGAATTCGTAGAACATCTGTAGCACACTATCGAGAAATGCATTTGTAATTTATGCTACTGAGTTACTATTGTTCTATACTGTGACATGGTTAATAAATGTTGCCAGTAGATTAATACAAGTCATTATTAACAGCGCATTGTTTCGATGAAGAAAGTGACCGAATGACGTTTAATTTCCTTCTCTGTGGGCGCTCACTCTCGCTGGCCCAGTGGCTGTTGCATAATCTGATAGTTGGAAATTCAATTAACACGATGTAGTGAAACTGAGCCTTTGTTAGCTATCTGATTTTCTTGGAATCAAGATTAACTGCGCGAGTAGCTTTGAAACCAACTGAACTTAAGGCATCTCTTGTTAATTATGGAAATGTAATTGAAACTGCTTCGTTGGCTATTATACATAGTTGAGCATTAAATGCAGAATTCTAACTGATATCATAAATATTTCCCCTGTATTAATAAATAAGGTGTAAGTCAGTCTTGTAATAACCAGGTATTAAGATAGCCTCATACCTTTTTGTTTATATGACATTGGAAAGTGACGGATATATTTTAATCCTAGGTTTAACTATTCTTGACTTACACCTTATTTATTAATAAGACGGTTTATGTTTAACCCTTGACGCCTCAAAGGTATAAACAATCGTAGTAAAATTTATGTTTTACTCAATTTTTTTACTCTGAACGGGTCAGCTGGCGCGGTTGTTTAAGACTCTGGTTGAGATTCCACCAGTTGCGCCGCAGGTCGTGGGTTCAATTCCCACACAGGACATGCATGTGTGTGCATGAACATGTCTGTATGTCCTGAGTCTGGGTGTAATTATAAACAAAAAGTAGTATTGTGTATTATTTTAGTTATCTGGTTTCCATAGTATAAGCTCTGCTTAGTTTGGGATCAGATGACGATGTGTGAGGAATGTCCCAGGATACTTATTTTATCCCATGAAACCAAATATTGTGGATTTCCCTGATATGTATGAAAGTAGGTAGATACCTTTATTAATGAAGCAAAGTGAAATTAGAACCTGTCTTCTTAATTAACGTTTTTATAATGTAGTTTATAATGTTATTATCCTTTCCTATATCCTATCCTATCCTAACTATTATAAATGTGAAAGTGAGTTTGTTTGTTTGTTTGTTACACCTTCACGCCTCAACTAATCAACGGATCATCATGAAATTTGGCTTGCAGATAGCCTATGGGATGGAAAATAATATATTATTCATCATATAATATATTATTATATAATTATATAATATAATATATTATTGTATATTGAATGCAGACTCATCATTTAATGTCAGGCTAGTGCAGAATATCAGCGGTTGTGCGATATGCCTATCCACAGCCATGGCTGAGCACTAGACCTTTTTGTCTCTGCTTTTATTTATTACTTTTTACTTTTGTTTTATTATGTTATTTTTAAGTTGGAGACAAATAAACGTTCATTTATTTTATTTTTATTTTTTAAAAGGGCATGTGCTTTTTATCTCGGGAACGCGGGTGAAACCGCGGAGCGCCACTAGTAAATAAATAAATATGAACCCAATGATCGAGAATAATTATAATAACAATATTACAATACCGTGAATTTGGAGTGAAAGATACATATAAAATATGATGAATTCTAAAATGGAATGATTCAATTAAAACAATTTAAAATGGCGCTTCACTGATAGATTTTTCCTAATATCCTGTCATGAATGCACTTAAACCTATATGTTTGTCTTAAACCAGTTAGTGAGCGAACTCACAGCTAAGTAATCAACAACGTTCTGTAACGCACCGCTGTGGATCTGTGCATGGCCAGGAAATTAAACGCCGACACCCGCCTACTGAGGATGCTTGTCTATGGCCGCTCAATTACGCTGCTTGCTCTATGGTCGACTTGATATTATGTACGTCTTAACGAACTCTATACAAGCTTTTAGCAACATTTGTGAAGGAAATTCCTATGACCTTTGAATTAGATAATTCAAAATGACTTCATATTTGATTTTCTATTACCAAGCTATTAAAAAGTCGTATTTTGTTGTGAATCCTACTAATCTTCTGTAAAAATAAATTAAAGTGAAGTGTCAAAAATAGCTGTTTACTATATAGATACGAAAGTATAGAAGGCACTTAAACCATTTTTTGCCTGTGTTTGTTCCGGCTCCGAAAGGGTTGGACCGACATTGACGGTAATTTCACTGGCAGATAGCTGATATAAGAAATTAACTTAGGTAATTTTTTAATTGGAAAAATAATTAGGGTACCGCCAAAAAAAAACGTACACAGTGGGTCAACTAGTAATATTATAATGTGAAAGTGACGTCTCAATGACTCAACCAATCATTATTGAATTTGGCAAGCAGTTAGATTAGAACCTGGAATAACATACTTTTATCTTCAGGAACGCGGGTGCAACATCGGAGCGAAAACAAGTAAAATAATTAAAATAGATCTTATATTTCACAGAATCATCAAAGTACTATAGAAACTTATACGCGCTAATTAATATCCGTTCATTAACAAAGAAAACACGCTGCAATTTTCCCTTACAAAGTTTTTAGTCTCAATTATGTCTTAATTAACGCTCAGGTGGTTCAAAAGGAATTGTAACAGTGATCATCACAGAAAGTCCGGTAGTAAATAGAAGCGTCGATGTCTGAATGACGTGACGTCGCGACGGCTTGCAGGCACTCGCACGCAGGCCGCACTGTCCAACCGTTTAATTTCCTGCTGACGCCGCCAGCTGATTGTACAAGTCGTGCTTGTCGAGAAGAACTCCTATAGCTTGTTAATGTGTTTAATAGCGTTTTCATGACCTGTTATTGTATGTGTTCATGACGGTGACCGCTCCGGCTCGAAAAAATAACTTGATTTGTATTGAATAACTACATTACTATAAAATCCAGTTTGTCTTATCTAATTACCTTACTGTTTATTATTTCATTAGTGGTCCGTAACTAAAGGGGCTCTATTACTAAGTCTACGTCTCGTCTGTCTGACTGTAACTGCGTTGTACATTTTTATCTGTAACATTTTACGTACCTATTACATAATATAGTTAAAACAAATAATAAAAATTACAACAAAACACTACCATACAAAACCTGGAAACAATTACATTCTTTCACGTTTTTTGTTCTGGCTGTAGTTCTAAAATACCTTCAAGTATGTACACTGTAACTTGAACCTTATATTATTCATATCCTGTTGTCTTGTTGTACTAATAATTGTCAAATATAAAATAGTAAATAAGGGCCGTCGGATACCGAGACGAAGGTCCTGGGTTCGAATCCTACAATGAGATAAGAGCTTTTGGTGAAGGAAAACATCGTGAGGAAACCATAGCACGGTGGTAGCGTACTTTGCAGTACCCGCCTGGCTGCCTACCACCCTCAAGTTGAAAATCTGTCGCCAAGCACTTTTCGGTGTATTCCGACAGCTGCACTTGAGAGCCAGTTCCTTCTAGACTTTGTGTGCTTACCACCTTCGGCCTCATCACTTACCATGGTGAGATTGCGGTCAAACACAGGCCTATAAACATATAATATGTATAATTGATTGCACCTTCTTGTAATTTCACATCAAAATGAAATTCGTTGGGTAGAGTTACAGAACCGTTGGTTTTATTATTATTTTGTACGAAACCTCCATGTGCGAGTCCAATTCGTACTTGACCAGCTTAATCACATATATTCTTATTATATAGTAGTATCCAGCCAAGCGTACCACCCCTATGTTATAGTTTTTTTTATTCGACAAAGTCGGTTAACAAGCATACGGCCCATCTGATGGTAAGCAGTTACCATAGCCATATGGAAGATTGCAACACTAGAGGCATTACTCACGAATTACGGACCTTTCCCCCTTCCCCAATGAGCTCTGGCGACCTTACCCAAGCATAGGAACACCATATAAAGTTATTTGGTTGCAATATTCTCTAAGGTACTTGGCTGCTCTTTGAGCGAATAAACGCTATGCTCTACCTCTCTAGAAAAAAAAGAAAAGAGTTTCTGAAAGCATTATAAAATTCTAACACGACCTTTGTCACGACATTCCACTACTCATTATGACTACTAGAACTATTTTTGATGCTTCGTAGTCATAACCAATAGGTATGCACAATCTCTACATATGTTAGCAACAGGTAAACGCTGATAAGATAAAAATGCAAAGCGCTTGTTACATTCAACGAAAGTGTTACTACAAAAAATTACATTGAAAATTACTTAGCGTGCCGAAAATAGTGCAGCTAGCGTGCGTGGTATCGAGCCGCATCTAGCGCGTGCTCGCGCGGCGTGCTCGCGGCGCGGGGCGTGCAGCGCGCGACGTGCTGGCGTGCCCGCGTGCCAATTAGACGTCCGCCGCACCACCGGCTAATGGCCCATTAACACTCGCTTTACACCGCGCGGCCATCGCTTCCATCTATTCGCCTGTTACTACACCGCCAATCTAGCACGCCTGCCCTGCCCTCCGCGCCTTTATCTCCTTGCGACGACAGAGGGGAAGTTCGCTTAATTGACGAGACTCCGCTTGTCATAAATAAACGTTCAAATGTTCCGCTTTATAGGTAGTATGGCTAATGTGCAATCGAATTTATTTATGGCTTAGTTCCATAAATTTATAGCGCATTTCGTAGTGTTGGTGGTCAGGTGGACCGTAAAATGTTGCATATGCATGTGGTATTATCTAAAACATTATTCTGAATGTTTTAATCTGAAATCTTTCTAGTATTTCAATATCACTAACTGGCAGAATCCCATAACTGATTACAGTAAGGCCAGATTGGTTACTCTATTGTTTTGTAAATTGCTGTTATACTGCTGAAATGAAATCTGTAATGGTGTTTGTTTGGTCCAGATACTGTCAACAGGAAAGCGACGATCCAGGTACACACAGTCAATGATACCTACAGTGCGGTGGCCGAGAGAATGCGTGTATAACACGGAAACGGCTGATCTGATGGGACTTTCATTAAACTATGCCTAAGTAAATACTGAACCATCCCGTGAAAGTCAAGTCCCAGGCAAAAGGATCAGCCCTTTCCGAGATTAGCCCAATATTAACAGCTCATCAAAAACGTATTCTCTCGGCGGTCGCACTGTAAGTCTTATAAGAAAAATAAAGGAAATATACTAGCAAATATTTTTAAATTAAATCCGCCATAAAGAGAGTACAGGCATTAGTCTAGGACTCTAGGTCTATTCGAGCACGCGAGGTGCGATGCCCCGCGATCGGGTGAACGTTCCTCGTTAATTAATTGGGTATTTTCACACGTCAGCGGCTAGATCTCTCCAAATAGATCGGCGCGCGCGGCCCTTAATTAGCTATATCTGCGCGACCGATCGCCTGCGCCCGCGCACTCCGCCACGCCAATTTGGCGCTAGTCTCCGCTTCGGAACAACTGGAGATAAGACAACTAGAATGCTCGGTAATAACCTCATTATGAAATATACAGCCTTCTGCCGTTTGTTCGATTGTAGGATTACTTTTTATCGCACGTGTAAGTTTGTTTACAATATTATATATGTATTTCCATTCTTACCTGTCACTGTTACATCTTTTTATGTCTTCTAAGTAAGATAAAGCATATATATCCCTCCTACGATCCGAACAGGTGTCCTATCTATATAATTAGATTTTTTGTATAATTATTAATAATGGCTAACAAACGGTCAGGAATCCCTAATGAACATTAGCGTGACTTGGCAACATTAGCTACATATAGCAATACTTATAAAAGTTTCTCTAATAATAGCAATATAATTGCCGTCGTCATTGAACGGATCATTATTTCAGAGTATAATATCTTATTCAAAAGCTGTGTGTCGGATACTAGTAAAGCAACAGGCAGGCATTGAGAGAGTCGCCCCGCGCACGTGTATCCCATTTTGTGCTCTCCGGACAGATTGATGGCCGTCAAAAAACAATTATCTTTTTGTCGGCAAAGCGATACATCGCTAATTACAATAAGTGATCATTGACTTTTTTAATTACGCCGCCCATTGAGGCGTCGATCATCGCGGCTAATAGTTGCCAGTCAGTGCATTTAATAATGCCCGCCGTGACTTCAGAATGCTTGTAGTTTCGCTCTCGCGGAATTCCTATTATGAAGTTCTTTTTTTATCGTGCTTAAGTCAGTACTTAATCGAATAATACTGCGATGAATAAATGAATTTATCTTATAATACTTGCACATTTACATTGTGATCCATAAACGGCGGTGGACAAAAAATTTACAACTATCTCGAACGCGAATTTCGATGTATCGGGGAAAGAAAATGTTTATACAGTATGACTTCACTTCACTGAGCTGTAACCTGTTTGGTGTTGTATAAACATTCGCATTCCTTTCATATAATACGAGAGATGAGCGTGCGAGACGCGAGTGCGGGAGTGTGCCCGATGCGGTATCGCACGATGCGGCGCGGCCCCTGCAGGCCCCGGCAGGGGCGGGTAGCGGGCATGCATCGCCCGCCCCGTGAGAAACGAATGTTCCCGGCCTCTAATTACGTTTTATGCGATATCGCCATTTAATTAGCAACATGTTTCCCATTCCGAAACATTAATTAATATTTTCATCAGAGTTCTCCGCATTTAACTGTGCTTTTATTACTCTCTCGAGATTTTAATAAAGATTCTCGACCACCCTCGTTCGGATGTTATTGTTTAAAAAATGTTATTATGAAATTTTTATTGGCGCGTCGTTGAAAGCAATCGTTTATTTCATTGTCGACGGCTTTTCGATCGTACGCCTTGAATGTGTTTTTTAAGTGAAACGGGTGATCGAATAAAAACGTTTAATAGTCGTTCGGAAACAAGCGACAAGTGGTCGACATTATAACGACTCCGGCTCACATTCGTCAGTTTTTGCGATAATAAAAATAACGCCACGAGTGTTTCTTGACAGCTACACAAGAAGTTTTAACATCTCGATAAAGCTGACGTGGTCGCGTCGTCAACTGAACTCACCCGATAAGGGGTACAATTAATTCAATGGTCGGCGAGTAATTGTAGCAACAGATTAATAACCGATCCACGTATCCTTCGACAAATTGCGGCAGCTGACCGCGAGTAATGACGCTACCAGTGTGACATCTCCTTTACTGTCTGCGGTACTTCTCGAGCTTCATATAAATTACTAGTAATTTATTACGTCGAATACTCGCCAGCAAATTGTGTTTTTATTTTTGTCTTATTTGCATAATTGAAATCGATGAAATTCGCTATAATTTCGCTACGTTTAAAGTCCGAAAGCGTGAGAACAGCCCTCGGAGGAAACTAATTACACCGAATGTGGCTTGGGTCTTCGGTTAATTAGAGACTGAGTGGTTCAACCCTCTTAATTAATACTTGTGCCTAGAAGGCCCTCATGCTTACCTCGGCTGTTTTGTTTGAATTGTTAATTCGTGATAAAACATGAGTGGGTATTGTGTTAACATTATAATTAGATTTAAAAAAAACATTACTTTCATTTGTGCCCTTTTCCTCGTGCAGTAAAATTAAAATTAAAATTTTGGTGGAATTTTTTGCTACTTTTAGTATGGTTGTGTGGCATTATTCGGCATTTACCTTAAAACTGGACTTTTGACATATTTGAGAGCTTTGTAGCCACGTAAACGAATAATTTATGAGAAGTTGTCAACGAAGCCTTATGATTGACGACTATATCCATATTTTACTATCGAAATAGAGCCTAAAAATAGCAATGGCTATAAATAGCTTTCATTCACCGCCCTCCTAGAGCCGCCTTGCTGAACAGATTCCATATATTGAAGCGTGTCAGTGGGCGGAACCGTTTTATCAACAGATGATATTTTTTTATCACTAAGGTGGCACACAAGTATACGGCCCGCCTGATGGTTAGCAGCCTATGGACGCTTGCAACACCAGGGGTATCACTCGCGCGTTGTCGACCCTGAAATAACATTCAATTTATTTTAATATATACATTATATTATCATTTAGTACTGTTACGCATAGTGCTGACTGCTGTGGTATAGAGCGATATTGGACTGACGGCCGCTCGCACTCGCTTCAGTACCAATGCATCTAGCCTTACTTATCGATAAGAAAATTGTGAACTCATTCTGGAAATAAACAATTATTATTATTATAATGCGATTTTCATAATTCACAGGGAACGAGTAATGTTAATATGTTCTTCTCTATTAGGTGTGCGGGACTCCTTGTTCCGTAATAGAGTGTATGATATTCATAATGTAGTATTTATTTAAATATCCTGGGACAGAGAGGAATCATGATATGAGATAGTTTACAAGCCGGAGAGTGACATAGGCTTCTTTTTAACCAACTTCGACAAAAGGAGGAGGTTCTGTGTTCAACACGTGTTTTTTTATGTATGTTCACCGATTACTCGGAAACGGCTTATGCGATTTGGACGATTTAAACTGTATTATATTACGTTAGATCTCGAGGTGTCCCGTATAAAGTTTATCATGATCTGACCATGGAATTTGATATGATGAAATTCATCAATGGAAAATAGCACAAACATCTTGATTGAAGCATTTTATTTAATATATTTATCAATTATATGCACAATGTTTTAAAGGGTGAAATAATTCATAAATAATGGACATTAATTCTTGAACTCTGAAATTAAGAAAATAAATGATTATCCCATAAAGAAGATACAACTGCCACTTTTCTATTTAAGAGAAGTAATATATTGTACTTAAGTGGCACATCACATAAACGGGCAATATATGATAAAACTAAGTAAAAGGCAGTCCTCTGAATACGAATAAATTGAGATATCTTATTCTAAATGGTAAACACCTGATGAGTAGGTGGGTGCGTAGGTGATAATGTTAAGTTTGTGGTGAACCGTAAAATATTTATTTTTGTTCAACAATACCTTCTTATTTATGTGACACCTTGATTGTTTGGAATCACGACGTCTTAACTTGAAGTGGTCACATAATTTTATTTTTCCTTGTTACGGGCCCCTTCATATTTAAATTATATGTTATTTTATATACATATTAACTTATTATTTTTTCAACAGACTTGCTTGTTAAGTGACTCTTATTGCACCGCTTTTAGTTTCATAGCTCAGCTTATTACGCACTAGTGCTTTTTACTTTACATTGCCACACAGTTTTATGATAATTATAATCCCGATTACTTTGCTGCTTTACTAAGTTTGCACCTCACTGCAAGTGATGTGTGTAGACGAAGCATTCTTAATTTAACTGGGTAAAATAGTTTGACAACGCATCGCTGTCAAAAAAAACTGCGCGGCATTTTCCATAAATATTTGTTAACGTTTTCGCTGTGTGGTTGATTATTATCAAAAAACAACTTCCAAAACTATTTTACCTGGCAAGTGTGTTGAAAAACGTCGTATGATACACGTGTGCATTGATCATTACACTCTCGGCTCCCTTATTGCACTCGGCTGTGGCTTGCGCGCTCAATACCGCCTCATGAGTAATAACCAACTTTGCACACTTGTATCATAACGTAAGCGCCTTTGCACATTATAAAAAAAATTCTTGTGTCTTATCAGACACAAGACATAAAATGTATGGGCGTGTCTGATCAGACATTTCTTGTAATATGCGACTAAATGTCTGATAAGACACAATATATTTTTCTTATAATGTGCAAAGGGGCTAACTATTGTCAAACCTGACTATACCGCTAGATTACACCTTACGTTAAATACACATATTTAAAAAATGTAATAGTTAAGCTTAAGATTGTGTCAAAGAAGGGTAAAAATTATTAATAGTACATTATATTATTTCAAACTAGTAAACAAATTCCCTACCGTAAGAAAGATAATTAATATAATATTATAATAATATTATATTAATTATAATATTATTGATAATATTTTGTAAATTATATATACCATAAAAATGTACAAGTGCATAATAATTTTCAAGACTATCGAGGCACTCACGAGCATAAACATTATAAAATTGTATAAAAAACATGTGTACCATAAATGGCAACCACATTAAATTATTAAGTAGCAAGTTAACTTCACCTGCGAATTAATACACAATAAATTTAAATATGCGTAAACTTATTTACGTTTTGAGATACATTTTCAACCATTTTCTTTGTTACAGGTAAGTTCATCGGTTACATTATTTCGACTTGGTCCTAACGGCCCCGGTGTTTGTAAGGTTTGTACCTAGGTATTATAATATATAAGTGATTCACAACTCTATAGTCTCCAATAAGGATTAATAATTGAATGAAATCTTTTCTTATATATTAATTTTTCTGGATTTTGGAATAGTTCTTTCTGTACCAGCCGGCCAGCGATAAGCGCCATTATTTTGAAGTTAGAACAGTTTTTGTATAGATTATCAGTTTTTGTATAGATTAGAGAGCTTATCCGAGGTTTTTTCCATTTTTTATACTACGAATTCAGTAAACAAGCTTTCTGCCCGCCTGATGGTAAGCGGTTTCTGTAGCCATATGGACGCTTGCAACACACGAGGCATAACTCACGCAATACCGACCCTTTCCCCCCTCCTCAATGAGCTCTGGCGACCTTACTACCGCAGGAACACAACATTAAGTTATTTGGCTGCGGTATTCTGCAAAGTGGAGGTACTTCCCCAGTCGAGCTGCTCTATGAGCGAATAAACGCTACGCTCTACCTCTCTTAAAAAAAACTATCAAAAAATTTAAAAAACCTCTTATGAGGCCGTATGCTACATTTTGCCGATTTCGCTGATTTACGTGATTTCACAGACGTGATTTTACTGTTAAAATACTGTATTTCTATACGTTTTAATACAGAACATGAAAGATCATTTCAATTATTATCTAATAAACGGGCTACTTTTTTAATTTTGCGGCTGTTTTTGAATTTTTTCTATAAGAGGTTCACATATTTCTGAATCGTTTTGCCGTCTAAACAGTATGAAAACGATACAGTTTATTATTATGAAAGTCATCTATAAAATAAATGGAGCACTTTTTACCACTTTAATATAATAATTTGGAGTAAAAAAATATTTAACTTAGTCAATTTTTTGAGAAAATGGGCGAAGAATTGCTTTTGATTTCGGCTACTTAGAACGTTCATTACAACATAAATAAACTTCAGTTAATAAAAAATCCATTTCCTGAAAAAAAAAAAAAACGTTCAATAGTTTGGCAATAAAAAATCTTTTAAAACAACCTAAATCTCGCATTAAATAAAATAATGAAAATAAAAAGGTAGCTCATTCATTAGATCATAATTAAAATGATATTTTAGGTTGTGAATTTAATCTTGTAGAAATACAATATTTTAACTGTAAAATCACGATTGTTAAATCACGTAAAATTCAAAATTCAAAATTCAAAAATCATTTATTCAAATAGACCTTCGCAGGCACTTATGAAAAGTCTGACTCTAATACTCTAATACCGGTTCGGAAGGTTGCATTTGCTGAGAAGAGCCGGCAATAAACTCAGCAATTACTCTTTTCAAAACAAGCTTAGATTAATTACATAATATTTACATTCTAATCGCACTGACAACAATTGCGTGCCCCGGCGCGGCCGCAAAACTACAAAGTAGACTGAATCTATATTTAATAAGTAAATAAATAAATGGCAAACTTAAGCAGACCAACCCCCACAAGCAGCACCTGTTCACAAGTATGACGCGTGTGGCAGCCATCGCCCTCCTCGCCATATTGGAGGGAAGTGAGCGACCCGTCACACGACGCCGCCGCAAGCAAAGGCCTTAAAGTGAGCATGACTTACTTAAGTCTGGCTTAGAAATAAAAAATAAACTAAAGGGAAACTACTAAACACGCAATTTGTTATCACTGTGACTATTGACAAGTTTATACTAAATATCATTTAGGTATATGTATAGAAAATATAACAATTAAGGAGACAGACATAATCTATTGAAGAATTTAGAAATAAATGAAAAACATTAATACAAACGTAAATCAGCGAAAGCGGCAAAATTTGGCATACGGCCTCTTAATATGAATAGCATTAAAATACACATCTGAAACCAACGACCCAATAATCAAATGTATTTTGTAATCAAATGCTGTGAGAAGTTATAAAGCTCAGCGGTTTTCTCATATAATCGTAATCCACATTTTTCTCCCTGAGATTTGGCTGCAGACCAAATTTTATAAAGTTCTATTATTATACTGGGCATGCACTTTAGTTTTGGTTTTTTACAGATCAGAGTTTATACATTGCCATTTAGTATACCTTACCACTTAATGAAAAACACTCACAGACACTGTCTTAAAACCGAGCTCTCTGTTTTAATATAACTCTTGGGTGAAAGCTTAAATCTATAAGTCGTTGCCGAGTATTCGGTGACCAAAAAAAAACATTAATAAAAAAAAAACATTCCCGTCGAACCTCCTTCTTTTTTGATGTCTGTTAAAAATAAGAGAATTATTACAAAAATGTACAGTCACATAAAGTTAATTATAAGTTCGAAATTCTTGCAATTATTACAATAGGTAAGTATGTATAGGTATATATTATTATGTTTGTATTTTTAAGTTTACGTAGGTACCCGTTTTCACCCGAAGTGTGTGATTTTGTTATAAAGATAACGCACTTCCAAATCAGTCCAAGCATTTATTTTGGTTATAGAAACGGAAAAACATCCACGCCTTCTTTCTCCCTTTTACATCTCTACCTTTAAAAGAAGAAGAGCATAGCATTTTTTGGCCAAAGAGTGGCTCAGCTTGAAAAGTACCTATAACACCTTACAGAATCTCGCAGCCAAATAACAATGTTATGTTCCTTCGTGTGAGTAAGGTTGCCAGAGCTCATTGGGGACGGAGGGAAGGGATATTTCAAATAACATGAGTTCGGTGACACATGGTATTTTATTAAATTTCTCAATGGTTAATGTTCATTTCGATATAATAAAGGAATACTATGATAGAGCTAGGTTTCACGAAATATTGTGAATATTATTTCAGAGTAATCAAATGGAATTTCACTAGATTTTGGTAAAAAACCCTTGACCTTGACGACTCATCCTATGTGAAATAGAGTATAAATAAAATAAAAAAAAAATAGAGTATAGTGATGGGTAATAAAAAAACATACAAATATTACAAACTTTTTCATACTTAAGGTAGGACTACCTAATGTTACCAGACCATTTTTTTTAGCTAAACTCAAACATTATATATAATATGATTCTATGGGAAAAAACCGCTGTGTTTGAAATCAATTCGACGCTCACCGCGGTCAACATCGTGCAAATAAGGTTGCAATAGAAACTAAATAAACTCTATTTACGACGTGTCAGAGTAAAGTCGTAAATGTGAAATTGTTCTCGGCTGAGGATAATGGCGTATTTAATGTATCTGTGACTGTATGTCCCGTATGACCAAACCGTGGTGTACCTACGTGTGTATCGAGCGAGGACATGGCTCTTCGATTAACATAAAATCGAGGCAAACATCCGCGACCCCGCGTGGGCGCGTGCTCTTGCGCATCTGCTGAATGAAACCGCTTCCCTTTCGTCTCAACAAATGTCTCTTCTTCAAAACAGTCTGCTGAGCTCTGCAGATATAATCATCATATTACAGCACGCACCACGGTAATTTCTAAAATGGTTCGTGACCACTAACCGTAGTCAGTTAGTCATCCTTAGTACCTACTAGAGGCATGTCGTAACGTCGTCAGACGAAAAATAATTAGCAGTTAGTTGACCTCGCGCATCGTGGCCCAGCTGCGGAGGAAAACCGCACGGGAACTGACAATGACCCGGCGAGCTCGAGTTTACCTACACAACGGACTCCTTCGTATCGTTTTTTTCTCATTTTAGTATCCTACAATTCCACTCACGACGAGGTTAATTGTCAGAAGAAAAAATAAAGACGTTTAACTACACGCCAGTGCAGCATTTGTACGATTTTCATCCGGTCGGCCGCACAAACCGATCATTACCACTTACGGGATCAATAATTCATATCCAATTAGCTGATTACCGCAGGATGTATCTATTTTATATGGTATATATCGCGACATGACGTTGAGCTGTGCCTCAATTAATTTACCTACTCAATTTAAATAGTGGTTTACAATGTAGTACGATACGTCTGACATGTTTGATGCCGAGTGCCGATGCGACGCACTGATAACATTCCGGTTCAGGTATCGAACACAAAATTCTTGGCGCGGTCCAAGCCGAACCATGCTTAAGGTACGTACAACGATCCGATCTAGACGTATGTTTGAATGCAGGGAATTCACAGACGATTGATCGAAGCTCGTCATCCATCGCTCTCGGTCTGCTAATCCAGTCTTTAGGTGGAGTCTCGCCGCGCAGTGTTCTGCATTCCATTTGTTGACGACGTGGCATATTCCGATGAGAGGTCTCGTCATCGGACGATAGGATCGTGACAGAGAATTCGTCGGTCGGTCGCCGGTGGAATGCGAGCGGTAATTGATTTGTCCTGCGTAATCGACAGCGAGCGGGATTGACGGGAGTATCGAGACGTCACGCTAGATGCCGCGCCGCGCCGCGCCGCGCCGGCTCGTGAAGGCTGTGTTGTCTGTGGCACACGCACGCAACGTGCTTCTTGTTAACGTATTACTTACTAGAGCTTACAACTCTTTTTAACTTCTTACAGGTTTTTTATTTATCTCAATCTTTTCATCTTTATTTAGACCATTTTTTCTGTTTGTAAAAATTTATAATTAATAAATATGTATCGGAATTAGGCAAAATAGAACCACTCTCAATTTATGGATTTCTTGCAACGGAAAATATATGAGTAATATGCTTTGTTCGATCACTCACAAGTTTCTTGTATCGCTTTAGCATGTTTTTCATCGTTTAATGCAAATTGCGAGTATTGTTAATGCGATGCCGTCGACTACTGTCTTCGATGATATATTGGTGTACTTGGTTGCGAGCAATTCGTAGCACGCGAGCATCGAACTGGTCTTCAGTACAGTAACTGCGCCAAGCCAAATAAAATTAATATTCATAGCCGTTGTATTTATTGGCTTTCAATTAGTATAATCTTAATGGAGCATTAACATACGCGCGGGCGGCGCGGCGCGTCGGAGCATTACCATAGCCGCCGATGAGTTGCCAACATATTGTACTTTAAAATTATAATATATTATATTATATTAAAATGATGTAATATTTTTTTACTTTTAGCTGAATTATTCAAAGGTAGGTTCGATAACATCTATGTGAGGTAGATTTACGTATCCTGTCTGAGAATACCGTCGCTAATCCTGTCTTAATTTTAAGATTGACTGTTCCTTTTATTATGTAGTTGACTACATTAAAGGAGTTAATTAATGTTGTTCGTACACACGGCAACACATCAAACTATACAATTCCAGTATAAGCTGATCTCGCATTGTATAGGATTTCCCTGCAATGAGAGGTCAGCTTATATTGGAAATGTATAGCTTGATCTGTAGCCGTGCGTACATTGGATCCCGATCATAATAGTTTTATTATGCTCGGGTATTTTAGTCCTATTTAGAACAATAAAAATAAAAATTCTGAGATATAGGGTTTGTTATTGATTGATTTGTCGCAATTAAGTATGTAAATGACTGACCACTTTAAATCGATTCCTAAGGCCAGTGTTTACAAATTTCAATTCGTAGTTAAACGACGATTAACTTGAAATGATCATATATTCCAAACGATAGCAATAGGTAAATAGCTGATTAAATGTTAGTGCAGATCAGTTGAAATACTTGGTGATCATTATAGCTATTGCAGTCTGTTTAAGTGTTAACATTTTGCAGGTACACTAATAGATGACTTATACGGTAACTAAATGTTACGGGCTGTCCCAGTTAACCTCAGCATTTCGAAAAACTACATAAATGGGCAACGGAGTGAAGTCTAAGCTGGCAACACCGGTCGCGGAAGGCTCGCTGCCGATGACCTCCGCGACCGGTTCCCGCGGTTCCCTCCCCGCCCGCCGCCGCCGCCCCCCGCGCACCCCGCGCGGTCCCTCGCGCGAGACGTTTCATTACGTTATTATTATATTAAATGCTATAATACACATTGTAGGCATTAGTCCGCTGAGACGTCGTCCTAAGAAAGGGTAATGTATGGCCCTCGGAGCCGTTCCTCTTGGTTTTATTTGTTAAGTCTCGAGGATTAGCGCGGTGATCTTTATGGCCTTTTTGAATGGCGAATTGTTCTCTATGGCGAGAAATGTTCCATAATGGCACTTCTTGGTATTTTTGCACTCGTCAAAAACGCTCAAATGCGCAAAATGTTATTCGTGACTTTCAAGCAAACAGTCGTTACATTTGAAAAGACGCAGAATTAAAATATCTTTCAAACCACAATCCAGTTTTTGATTACATAGTTAGGAACCGAAGTCCTTGATACGACGCAGTCATTTGAAATGTGTTTTACAAAAACTTATTTCATTCAGACAATGATGCGATCTTTCATAATAAACATTATTCTTTTCTGAATAGTCAGCATTGATTTCTGCGGTTTAATTGCTCGTCAACAGCTTCCCGTTCAACCTGACATGTCAGGACACATCACCGTTGACTTAAAAATTTAGACAATGGCACTATAGAAAATTGGAATACCAACTTTAAATTCGGTAATAACTTAAGTAGTTTTACCCTTCGGTCCTCCTAGGGTCAACATTTTATAAAAACATCCTGAAAAATGTACACAAAAAGTAAAATGGCAGTACCTGCTACTAGAACAGTGAGAGTATCGAGCTGATATGAGCTGCCTTAGCCCAAAACTTCTCAAGGAATATGGAAGTAGCCAGAGATTTAGTCAAGAGAACGTCGAAAAGGTTGGTCCAGATTTTATTTATTTACACATATGGCATGGGAAACGAAGATAAATAGACGTCCAGGAGAACGCGTGTTTTGAAGAAAAGGTGTAATTTAGTGGAGGATACATTTTTGCATCCCAATGGACGATTAGGAATCCTGGAATATTGGACAATTTAGGAAACCAACCGAGGTATGATCTACCTCTACGTAACGGTGAAGCCCTTAATTAGCAATATGGTTCATTTAAATACCGTCATTGTAATACGTATCAAGCATGTTAAAAGGTTTCTATTTTCAATCAGAAATAACTATTTAAACAACAATGTAAATACTTCCCACTACTTCCAACTTAATTATAAAGAGCATATATCCCCATAGTGTGTCACCGAGAACCAATCTAATTATAGACATTGACCAGTTTTGTGGAGCGGCGGACGGCGGACTGCGGACGGCATGAGCCATCTTTCGTCGGAATAAAGCACGCTACAAAGTATCACGTTACATCGTGCGGTGCACTTGATCATGCCGTTGTCTGCACTCTTTTATTTGTATGCTTTATGTTCTCTTTTATTTTTATTCGTACCGCTTTGAACGGCGACCGCACCGACCGCACCGCTTAGCGCTCGCCGCAGACCTCGACCAGACCAAATTAACCTTACTAGGCCCCATCATAACATTCTGACTGAAACCATCCTTAAAATCAATATTCATTTACCATAAAGTAGTATGCGGTGCTAAGATGCGGTGTGAGTTTAAATTCAAATCGTTTTAGTAGTCTCTTGACTGACGTTAGAGGCGACCGAAACCTCATAATTCTCATTACTGTCTACTAAAACCCGTACGTTATTACATATCCTTTTAAGCCAGGTCTAAGTCGATGTTTGAAACTTATTAGAGCAGTCGTTAAACTGAGTACAGTCGGGGAGCATAAATCGAGTTGGCACGTCAAAATATCAGTGGTAATAGAGCGAGTGGAGTGCGTGCGCCGAGGCCGTGCCCCGGCCGACCAATTTATTCGTCGGGACGTCAGATTTCGAGGGCCTCGTTACGACTAAGCCTCCAATTAGACTTATCCCTAATTAAGAGATGCCAATAAATTACCCTCCATCACGGGCTAACGAAGACGCGCCGCACTAATAACGCTAATTGATTTTGAGTAATGAGCTCGAGTTTTGATGGAGCTGATTGGGGGACGAGGGGGCGGAATCGATCGCGACTATACTGCTAATATGCGGATGCCTTTGGTTGCGCTCGCTATCCATAGTTCTGTGAGTCTTTCTTATCTGGTGAAGTTAAATCTAATTATTATCAATTGAATTTGTGGGTCTTATTTACTCCGAGCACTTTTAAATTGGAGCTCGTAAAACAGCTGAGCTTTTCATGGAATAGTTTAATATTTCCTGTCAGCGGAAGTAACCGATCGTAGTTAGTATCAACAACTACTTTACGCGCAATTCCCTTTTAATTAAATACCATTATCATAGTGAAAGCTTACGTTCAATTGCTGTATTTAATTAGTTTTAAGCGTAATAACTACTGTTATAACTATGAATGGTCTTTATTTATACATTTGCTTGTGAAATCCATAAAAGGCCGATAAATTGCGAGTCGGAATCGCGCACGGGGGGTTCCGTACAATAACTATAAAACCAACTCAATATTGTGGCTATGTAAGTAATATAACTTATCTGTACTGTGCAATTTACTTGTTTTTTTTTGGGTAAGAGAGGTAGAGCCACAGACATAAATCTAAATAGATAACGCAAGTCCCTCCATCCGTATGAAAATCAAGCGTGTCACTTTATTTGTACCTACCATAATGTCACAAGATTAATTTAGTTAGGTTGGTATTAGATTTTTAACGTAAAAATGAAGCGATCCTATTAGTCAGCTAAACACATCCCTCGCTACACATCTCTGGTTTCCCTGACCGCGTGAAACAGTTTCAAAAGAAGAACATTGGTCTCCCTTTTTGCACAGATTTAGACACGCGAAGTACATACACTCGCGTCATCTATTTAGATGTATATCTGTGGGTAGAGTCATGGTAGAGCATAGTGTAATTTCGCTCAAAAAGCAACTTTATTGGGGAATTACCTCTACTGAGGAATACCGCAGTCAGATAAGATGAACTTAATGATGTGCTCCTGCGCATGAGTAAGGTCGCCAATGGTCATCCGGGAGCGGGGAAGGGTCGGTAGCGCGTGAGTGAAGCGACACATGCAACACCCTTGGTATTACAAGCGTCCAAAGAGCTATCCATGGTTACCGCATATACCACCACCACACATAAAAAGTTTACCTACTTAAAGGTTTCTTAAAAGATAAACGGTAAAAATGTCCAAGGCCGAAGGGGCGAAGGCCTGGTGACCTGTAAAATGGGGTATCCTAGTGTGCATCAGACTCACATAGGCGTTACCTCAATAAACTGTAAAATTTTACCTCGATAAACTGTAAAATGTAAATTTTAAGTACTTAGATTAAAAAAAAACTCTTTGAAGAGTTTTTATTTTAATATTGAATGGTTATTTGGTTCCGTTGGTTCTCGCGAGAGACGCGCGTCCTATTATAATAATTGATGTCATTGTTATTTTTTTAACCGCGAGCCAAGGTATTTTGATTTGCTAATTTGTCATCAATTTGGCCATAGCAATACCTGTTGTTCAACTGATGGTCGTTGGGTTGGCACCCCTTCTATACAAGCCCTAAAATACGGATTTATTTTTACTACACTTAATAACCTTAGGCTCATTCATCTAAATAGACCTAAGAAGTGGTAACGCATGCTTATAAACTTTTCTTTGATCACTGATTTTTCACGACCTTGGTGTAATGCCATCATAATTTAGCCATGACATTTATAATGAAATATTTGTAATGTGTGTTTTATGTTTCTTTAAAATACAATGATACATAGTCTGAGGATTTGCCAGGATTGTCTATATCCTCCAATTACTTATGGGTCTGTGGATCTGAGTTACCCAAAGTCACTAAGTAAGGTACTAAGTATAAGTTCCACTTAAACGCTCGAGGTGTGAAATATTAGGAGCTTTCAAGTCTTTGAATATAAAAAATACAGAAGACTTATGGGGCTTATCAGTTAAAGTAATCCACTCAGTTATAACTAGTATAGCACCTATTTTAGCAGCTATTTTTAATCAATGTATTGTTCAGGGTTCTTTCCCCGATTTGATGAAACACAGTAAGATCATTCCTATATTTAAATCTGGGTGCAAAAATAATCCTTCTGATTATAGACCCATCTCTATACTTCCAGCGTTAAGCAAAATTTTTGAGAAAGTTATACTAAATCAATTGTTAACTCATTTCACCAAAAATCAGATTTTACATGATCATCAGTTTGGATTTACAAAAGGCCGGTCTACGACAGACGCTGGTGCTAAACTTTTAAAGCATATTTTTGAAGCCTGGGAGAATTCACAGGATGCGATTGGTGTATTTTGTGATCTCTCCAAGGCATTTGATTGCGTAGATCACTACACACTAGTTTTAAAACTCCAACACTATGGAGTTCGTGGAGTGGCACTCGATCTTATATCATCTTATCTATCAGGTCGCCAACAAAAAGTAGGTATTAGCGGTACTACGTCCTCAGGGTCTTTAGTGAAAACGGGCGTACCGCAAGGATCAATTTTAGGCCCTTTTTTGTTTCTGGCATATATTAATGATCTGCCCTATATGGTAAATGAATTGTCGGATATAGTTTTATTTGCAGATGATACTTCTCTAATTTTTAAGGTCAATAGAAAAGATGCAGACCTTACGCAGCTCAATGACACCTTATCAGCTGTATCAAAATGGTTTGCCGCCAATAATCTTATGCTTAATTCCTGTAAAACTAAATGTATAAGGTTTTCTCTCCCTAATGTTGTTAAGAGTAACACTCATATCTTTGTCGATGGTAAAAGACTTGCACTAGTGGATAAGGCAGTTTTTCTCGGCGTTACATTAGACAGTAAAATACAATGGGGTCCTCATATAGAAAGATTAGCTAGTAAACTGAGTTCCGCCGCCTTCGCAGTTAGAAAAATTAGACAAATAACAGATGTGGCTACAGCCAGGTTGGTTTACTTTGCTTATTTCCATAGTTTAATGTCCTACAGTCTTCTGCTGTGGGGCTCAGCTGCAGACTTTGAAACTATATTTATTCTGCAGAAAAGTGCAATTCGCGCAATCTATTGTTTGGGTCCTCGCGAATCACTACGAAGTCGATTCAAGGAATTTAAAATTTTAACGTTACCGTCACAGTACATTTATGAAAATATTATGTTTGTCCGTAAAAACTTAAATTTATTTGAAATTAATAGTAGCCGCCATAACTTCAATACAAGAAATAAAGATAAAATTGTGACACCTAGATTCAGGTTATCTAGAGCTAATAAGTCTTTTCTCGGAAATTGCGTTCGATTCTATAACAAAATCCCACTCGAAGTAACTAAAATGTCTTATGATAAATTCAAAGATTTCATAAAGCAGAGGTTAATTGACAAAGCCTACTATAAGGTGGCTCATTACGTGGATGACAAGAATATATGGTTGTAGTAGCTTCTCTCTGCACTTGCATCCCCCTGGCTAAGTGACAATTGTACGAATAGGCATAAAATAATAATGTATAATATATTGTATAAGTATTTGGGAAAAAAGCTGTAATATTAAATTAAAAGATCTTCCACAAAAAAAAAACCTTGCTGAGTTTCTTGCCGGAGTCTTCTCAGTTTAAGTGTATTCCGAACCGGTGGTAAATTCAACTGTATGTACTAGGGCATGAATATCGGAATCTCGGAATCTCGTAATATCGGAATCTCGGACGTTTTTTCCGATATTACAATATCGGAATTGAGTGATTCAATATCGTAATATCGGAATCAGATATTTTTATCCATTTGAGTTTTTAAATAAAGTTTTTAAGCGCGCCACAAGGTATGGTCGCCTAGAGCTATAAAATTAACGTATCGTACATAAATTTTGCCTACCAGTGTTCAAAATGAGCGTATTTTTTCAACAAAATACGAAGTACATTATCCATAAAAATGCTTGACGCTTTGTTTTTAAGATAATATTAGCTAGAAAAACGAGTGTTCAAAAATAAACATACAATGGTGCTGATTCTGTTGTTTATAACTAAACAGACAGCTTTAAATATGTTCTATCCTTTAATAGTATTTGTAAGATATGAAGAGTTTTGTGTTTGTTTGTTTAAATGCATTTATTTTTGGAACTACCAGACGGATTCGTTTTTTTTTTTTCACTAATAGAAACCTATATAATCCCCTAGTATTATAGGTTACTTATAATCCCGGGTGAAATGGCAGGGGAAAGAATAGTTTCCAATAAATTGTTGTTCATAAGTGTTGATTTTGCTTGCACATTTTAAGTTTTATATAGTTTATGGTTTAAGACATTTATTTCTCAAGAGATTACAAATCACTTTACATGAGAAATTAAAAAACTAAGGTATATATTGTTGAATGTATGTTGGTGGATGTCGATTGTCGAAAGAGCTAAATTATTAATTTTGAATCTGAGGTAGTTTAATTACTAATATAGGATAATAATACGAAATCTGTGATTTAGTAAATGCACGTAATAAAACAAGTAAGTGGTGTACCAAATTAAAGAATGTGAAGTAAAACATATTTTTTTTACTAATACTGATAAATAATGTACACTACGCTGATGACAATAACACTCCTCTTCTTAACCAAACTAAAGAAGATATGGAGGACCTCTTGGCTCATAAAGAAACCATTAGTCTCCAATTGGGATTTGCAATCAACAGAGATAAGATGAAAATGTTAATAATAGATCGGGCGTAACTTAATAGATTGGACGTACTGCGAAAAAGCTACATCTACTCTAGTAATTCCAACACAGGAGACCGTGAAGATGAGATTAGACAGAAGACGATGTGCAATCACAAAATCAGCAGTAGGAAGATTTGGAAAGACAGAAGGATAACTAGGAAAACATGGATTTGACTTATGAGATGCCTGGTCTTTCCGGTCTTTCTCTAAGGAGCTGAAACTTGGTCCTTAAGCCTACAAGATCGCCGGAAAATTGACGCACTGGAGATGTGTTGCTAAAAGCGCTTCCTGAAAATTTTCAGGAAGTGTCAACGAAAGGCTGTCATCGGAATTCCGTTGACAGCCTTTCGCACCAATAACGCGATCCTGAAGGAGTTCTTTGGTAACATCTGCAGAAACGAACACTTGATGTAGAGACATGTTGTCCAGGGTGGGAGGGTGTACTCGCAACGCTACAAACCGCAATAAAATGGAAAAGCATTGCGAAAGCTGTAACCCTAGTCAAGGAGAACATTGGAGTTGAAGACCCACTATATAAGGTGTAACGGAAAGGGTATATACATCCGAAGGGGGTGAAGACTACATCAGGTACAGACTCTCTATAAAAATTTTCAGCTCAAAATACATAACTAAAAAATTCAAACCAAATTTTTTAATTCAAGTTTTTTGAATTAAAATCATAACCAACATGTCACCGGTCAATGAGGGTCATTGTCATTTTGCGTCCCTTACTAATATTAATATAAATTTTTATCTTCCGCGATCTGTGCACCTCGTACCAAAAAAGTGGATTACTGTAATGTATATACAGTTTCCGTTACACCCTGTATACACTATCTATTACAAAAAAAGTGAAAAAAAAACGTATCCGACCGGTAGTTCCACAGATTATCCAGTTTAACCAAACAAAAAATCTCTTCCACTTTATAATATTAGTAAAGATAGATAATTAGTGCAGTTTATAAGGAATATGTGCAATTTATAATAAAAATTTCTAATTCCGATATTAATATCGGAATTCCGATATTGAGACCCAATATCGGAAATCAATATCGGAATTGAAAAACCTTCCGATATTACATGCCCTAGTATGTACATAACGTTCATAAGTGCCTTACTAAGGCCTAAACTGAATAAATGACTTTTTGATTTTGATTTTGATTTTTGAGGTGATTGTCGCCAAAGTAGACTATCATTTATAAGATAGTATTGTTATCTACTTCTCCGATTGCATGATTCAATTAAAAAAACATTAAATGTTACTATTTTTACTACCTACTCTACTCATTAGGTGGAAAACGTTAATTTGTGAAAAAATATGGCACCCTCCTTTTTAGTTCGAGAAAATACATAATTCAATATATGCTATAAGTTAGTCTGTATGCATATAGAATGGAATCTATATGGCATACATTACTAACAAACGATTAAGCTGAATATAATGAGAAAAAAAAAGAAAGTCGACACAAAGAACGTAGATGGCTCAAATAAGATAATAGCCTTCAAAAAAAAAAAAAAAAAAAAAAAAAAAAAAAAAAAAAAAAAAAAAAAAAAAAAAAAAAATCGGAAGTGCGGACGTATTATTTTGCTCGTGTCTATATATTGTTTTAAAAATATATAATAAGGCTCAAAAAGCCAAATGGATACGAATTGTAATGGCTGTGGAACTGTTATTCATGATAGTTCTTGCATGAAATGTTCTCAAGACCCGTGTAAGAAATTATATCACCTGAAATGCCTGGCGCTTACGGAGGAGAAATTCGAGGCTTTCACACCAGAATACAAGGACAACTGGATGTGCCCAGAATGTGTACGTACCATTCCTAGGCAGGATAACACTGAAACACCGGTTCGTGGTAACACAACACATATGGATAGATCTTTTACACCTTGCAATTACGTAAATATTGAACGCGGTAGTCGTCACAACACTAAAGAACGGCTTATGAATGAACAAAACACTGATATATTGATGGAACTGCGACAATTTCGCCTGGAGATGACTGCTCGCTTTGAGGAGCAACTGAAGGAGTATTCACTGCTTCAAAATAGATTTATGAGGACAGAAAGTGAATTACAAGAGGTACGTAAAGAACTGAAGGTAGTTAAAGAAAAAGCAAATAAATTTGATTTAATTGAAAATCAAGTTAAATTGTTATCACAAACAAGGGATCAGCCTAAGTCCAGCTCTAGTAAGGGTGAAATTCTGATACAGACAAATAATCAGAAACATCAAGAACCAGTACTATTATCGTTTGTTGACATTGTTAAAAATAAGCCCGTGCCGGTAGTTCCAACTGAGACAACCAAGAAGTGTATGGCTATGAAATCGGCGGACTTAGCTTCGAAATCGCCGGATTGTCAGTCAACAAATAAAAATGAAATAAAAGATTGTTCTTTGCTTGAGATAGGGGAGGAAAAGGAAGAGAAAACCTCGGGTTCCAAGACGCAGGACGAAAATTGGAAAGAGGTTCCTTACAGAAAAAAAAATAGATATCCCAAAAGCGAGGTTAAAAGAGGCGGTAATGCAAGTGTGTTTGAAATTCAAGGAACGGAACGTAAGAAATATCTGCACGTTTGGCGTCTGCAAAAACAAACAACTGAGGACAATTTGGAAAAACATGTAAAAAAGATATGTGGCCAAGAGGTACCAGTACAAGTTGAAAGAATAAGACATAAGACGGAAAGAGATTATGCCTCCTTTATAATCGGAGTGCCAGGAAATAAATACGATACATTATGTGATCCAGAAAACTGGGCGGTAAATATTGAGTTCTGTGAATGGGTGTGGTTTCGTAGATCAACCAAGAAATCAACGGCGTCGGAATAAGCCTATTGAAATATACTACCAGAACGTAAGAGGGCTTCGAACAAAATTAGAAGAATTTAATGCTGGAGTCTTTGCTTCGAATGCGGATCTTTTTGCTATAACTGAGACAGGGTGCAATGAATCTATTCAAGATGCCGAAATGATCCCGCCGGGATTTACCATACTAAGATGTGATCGAGCAGACGGGCGAAAGCAAGGCGGCGCGTGTCTCGTGGCCACACCGCGTTTCGAACTACGACGAGTGTACAGTAACGTTAACATCGACGATCATATGTTCGAATTGGTTAGTGCTACAGTATACTTTCGAAACAGGTTATTATTTTTATTGTGTGTTGTTTATATTCCACCAAGCTGTAGTGAGAATGAGTATATGTTATTATTTAAAATCATAGAACAATATTGTAATAGTTACAGCGAAGTAATTGTAATCGGCGATTTTAATTTATATTCCAGTCCTGTTTGCATTACTAATTATTATGAATACTTTTTAACCTACTGTGGTTTCACTCAGAGTAACAGAATAGGAAATTGTAACGATCGACAGTTAGACTTAGTGTTAAGTACGTTCGGGGAGAGTGAGGGTGTGCAGGTGCGCGCGGCGGGGGCGTCAGTGTCGCTAGTACCGGTTGACGCATACCATCCTCCGCTCGAGGTGACGGTCAGCTTACCACAGTCACATTGTTATGTACCTAATAATAGTGGTAATGATCCCAGCACGTTTGCATGCACTTTTACAGGTTGGAATTTTAATAAAGCGGATTTTAATTTATTATATGCATTCTTAACATCTGTAGACTGGACACCGATGCATGAATTAGATTTAGAGTCAAGTTTAGATTATTTTTATAATACCATCAATTCTATTATAAATGACTGCGTTCCAAAGAAAAAGCGAAGCAGGATATCTTCGAGGTACATTTACCCCGAGTGGTACACTGGTCAAATAATTCGCGACATTAATCTAAAAGCTTTCCTTCATAAGACCTATAAATCGACACGATCGGCAAAAGATTACGAAGCGTTTGCTCAGTGTAGGACAAGAGTTAAGAATATGATAGCGTTTGCAGAGAATCAGCATCGAAATTGTATACAAAATAAACTGCAAGAAGACCCAAAGGCCTTTTGGAATTATGTTAATTCAAAAAGAGGTGGTAGAAATCCTCAAAAGATTTTAAATAATGGGGAGGTTTTATGCAGTGAACAATGTGTTCAAGAGTTTGCGAATTTTTTCCATTCTGTGTATAGCTCTGAACGAGCGCAGTTATGTGTGAATGCGGCAGTAGCCAAAGCAGGCGGTGAAAATGGGGCGGCGCGGGTTCATATTGACAGTTTGAAGTTACAAGACGTACAGCGCGCACTTCAACAACTTAAACCAAAAAAGTCATCGGGGCCAGATGGTATTCCAGCTTTCATCTTTAAAGACTGCCGAAGGGTCCTGGCGGAACCGTTGCTTCACATATATAACTTGTGTCTCAAAACCGCAGTATTTCCGGAGAGATGGAAATTGACCAGGGTTGTTCCAGTACCAAAAGGAGGTTCCAGAGACAAAGTGGAGGGGTACAGGCCAGTGGCAGTATTGTCTACTCCTGCAAAAGTGTTCGAGTCTGCTATACATAAGAGCATATTCGCACAAGCTAACGGGCAATTCTCAGACGCTCAGCATGGTTTCCGTCCGGCAAGAAGCACTACAAGTAATCTTCTAAATTACATGGCGGATATAGTACCAACAGTCGATGGTGGAGGACAGACTGATGCCGCTTACTTCGATTTTAAAAAAGCATTCGACCTAGTCGATAATGACGTACTGCTTACAAAGTTAGCGGGGGTAGGTTTCACTCCACATCTACTGCAATTTTTCGCCAGTTATATGAGAGATAGAAGGCAATATGTAGAATACGAAGGACACGTATCAGAGCCATATTTTACGCGATCGGGAGTAAGTCAGGGCAGCAACCTTGGACCATTGGAATTTATAATTATGGTTAATGATTTGCCAAAGGTTGTTAAACACGCGAAATGCCTACTGTTTGCTGATGATCTGAAGCTATCTCTCGCTATCGCTAATGCAGATGACTGTGAGAAGTTGCAGCAGGACATAAATAGAGTGGCGAGATGGTGTAAACAAAACCGCTTAGAATTCAACGTCTCGAAGTGTGTAACCATCACTTTCTCTCGTTCACACGCGCCAATTCTATGTAACTATACAGTTGAGGGGCAACCAATGACCAGAGTCACATCTGTCAGAGATTTAGGCGTTACTCTTAGCTCTGGGCTGACGTTTCGTGATCACATTATTAAAATATGTAGAAAAGCTTTTAGAAACCTGGGATTTCTTCTCCGTACTGTTCAAGGCTTTACAAATATTAAAGCAATTATAACCTTATACAATGCGCTAGTTAGGAGTCAACTCGAAGGTAACGCAGCCATTTGGGCCCCACATGAGACTAAATATAGTCTCATGCTGGAGAGGGTACAAAATAAATTTGTTAGATTTTTATACATGAGACAGTATGGTGTATACCCGTTTTATCCACTTATGTACCCGACCTTATTCATTTTGGGTATGGTCGGATACAACGAATTAAGGGTTAGGAGGGACCTGGCACTCGTGTCATATTTATTTAAGGTACTGATAGGCAGAATAGATAACGGTGACATATTAGGGCAGATAGGATTATGTGCCCCGGACAAGTTCGTGTGGCGGCGACGGCGACCGCAGCTGGTTGCAGTGCCCCGAGCGCGTACCAACCTACTGAAAGAGGCGCCGCTGACGCGCGCTCTTCGCACCCTCAATCTCATTGCTGAGGAAACCGACATATTCTACTGTACTCTGAGTGAATTCACAAGGATAGCACTTAAAATTTTATGTTATATGGAAATGTTATAAGTTTTGAAGTAAGTTCGACACTACTGTATTAGGGTATCCCTGTAAAAGTAGATGTAAGTAGGTAAATAAATAAATAAATAAATAAAAAACAATGATCAATTACAATTTATCATTATTAATTATATCCTCATTTCAATACTACGTTCCATCATAACATATCTGCCTTTTAATCATAGGGGTAGAGTTCATTTTCGTATAAACGTTTATTTTAACATTAAACAGGTCTTATTTAATTATTATACACTCTTTGTGCAATAGCTTTGAAATGCAGAACAGTATTAGAACAGCAGTTTTGAAACTGGATAAGATTGGAGGTAAATTTTTAAAGCTTACACATTTCTACAATAAAAGTAATCCAGGGTTTACCCTGCTGTAACTAGATCAAACATCAATTCAAAAAGTATTTATTCAATTTAGGCCCTAATAAGGCACTTATGAATGTTACTAAAAATTACTCTACACAGGTAGAGCTTATGAAACTCACAGAAACCCGTGAGGTTCAGTGTTTTTCGCGAGGCTACCTACCTACCTACTTTTAATTTCTATTTGACCCGCGTGAATATTGCTTTTTAATTTGCTTCACTCAACTAAAATATATTTTTAACCGACTTCAAAAAAAGGAGGAGGTTCTCAATTCGAATGTATTTTTTTTTGTTTTTATGTTTGTTACCTCATAACTCCGTCATTTATTAACCGATTTGGAAAATTCTTTTTTTATTTGAAAGGGTACACTTCCCGTTTGGTCCCATTGTCATCAGATCAGGATTTGATTACTTCTTAGGGTACTTTGAAGTCGGTTTAAGATTTTTGTAAAACAGTCCAATTATTTAATTTAAAATATTGCCACGAGGCAATGATAAATCCAATTTTTTTGGTTGAATTCCAATCTTTCATATAGGTGGTGATTTGTAAATGGCATATAATCATCTATATGTTTACTTTATCGTATAAATGAAGCTGTAAATCTTCCTAAGAGTAAATAAAATAGAATAAATATTTTTCACTTACCCTTATCATTATTATTGAAAAATTAAGAATTGTAAACATTAAATAATTGTTGGGAGCCTTGCCTTTAATTGTGACTATCGGGGGAGCTGATGAAGTTGTTAAGGCTGCGCAGGCGCAACGTGACTCGCGACTATCTCTAGATCCTATCGCCTCTGATACATGGTGCGCTATCACAATCTCATTATTCCACAGAATCCGATTAGGTATGTTTTCTATGGCCAAAGGACACGTAATTCCACTTGATAATGGACTTGAATTGTTTATCTGTTTGTTCATCTCTAGAATTTTTTCTTCTCATTTACGTACCAACATATTTGGTACGGATCTAATCAAGAATCATAAGTTTCAAAGCGCTTTGAGATAAAGGCGGTAGAACTTTTATTTTTTACACTGAAGTTCAAAATAGCTAACAATTTTCTGTCCAAGCAAGCCTATATTTAAAATAATTTAAACAGATGGTTTCAAATTCAAATTCAATTCAAATTCAAAATCATTTATTCAAATAGACCTTCGCAGGCAGTTATGAAAAGTCTGACTCTAATACTCTAATACCGGTTCGGAAGGTTGCATTTGCTGAGAAGAGCCGGCAATAAACTCAGCAATTACTCTTTTCAAAACAAGCTTAGATTCATTACATAATATTTACATTCTAATCGCACTGACAACAATTGCGTGCCCCGGCGCGGCCGCAAAACTACAAAGTAGACTGAATCTATATTTAATAAGTAAATAAATAAATGGCAAACTTAAGCAGACCAACCCCCACAAGCAGCACCTGTTCACAAGTATGACGCGTGTGGCAGCCATCGCCCTCCTCGCCATATTGGAGGGAAGTGAGCGACCCGTCACACGGTTAAATGGAGTTAAGATTTCCATACAAAATGGGATATTACTTGTTCCACCATCCTCTGGGATATGGGATATTACTTGTACCTCTTCCATCCATTCGCAAGTTGTACCATGCTCTGCAGAGTGCGGTTCAGTGTTTGAACCATTAAGATATTGGCTTACAGCTTTACACCTAATAATATTATCCTCATAACTCGATAAAAAACACAAGACTTCAATGCATTCTGAATTTATAATTTCTGTATTCCATGCTTGGCATAACGGTTATAATAAAACTTTATTGAAATTCCAATGTAATCCTTCATTTCCATAAGGTTCAAAATGCAATAGATATGGTAGAAACGAGTTTCTGGTCCCGTGATGAGCGAGCGAAGCTCCAATCTGTGACAGTAAATAATGAAGTCTTGCTTACACCACTTATAGTACCATTACTAGCTATAATGAGCGGTCTCAGATAAGAGTAATGCTTTTAATTGGAAGACAATATTTAAGAAGCTTTTCCAGGCTTTCCATTTCTCGAAGAGGGACTGAGCTCATCGTCACAACTATAGGCTTTGGCAACCGCTTACCATTATAAATGGCTTCTTCAAAATACTTTATTTGATAGTTTAAAGCTGGAAGCTTGAGTATTCAGTGAAAAACCATAGTCTCACCGTGGTAACTAATGATGTGGCCAAAGGCGGTAAGCATACAAAGCCTAGAATGAACTGCCTCTCTAGTGCAGCTATAGGAACACACCAATAGATGCTTGGCGACAGATTTTTAACTCGAACTGAGCTATCATCGCATATAATGAAAGATTTTTGATTTTACATAAAAGTTTCATATTTATTTTGATAGTTACTTTTTAAATCATTTTGTATCGTAACTGTGTATCTGTGTCTGGTATTAATAATGTTGGTAATTAGGTGAATATACAAGAGATTCGTGTAAAATAAACTTTCGCGTTACAAGGTGAGCGTTGTGATTAATTAGCGAAGTGGCTAATTAGTGAACAGAAGTCAACTCATTAGTAAGCGTAATTGAAACAAGCAAGGCTTGGACTTTCTGACAAAAATCTCCGGTTTATTTTGTCTATAAATGAAGGTACATTAATATTTTAGTTCGCCTAATGAATACTTTCCGTGCAGTTTTTTTTTAATTTCCACAGAGGTAAGGTGTTTCGTTCGAATTGTACGTAGTATATTATTTACTCTATGGTTCGAGAGAGTTAAATTAGTAGAATATTACTTCAAGAGTACATTTTAATTAGATATATGCGACTAAGGTATAAAAAATTAATTAAAAATATACCTACATTTTTATTAAATTTATTAGTTGAAATATGTAGAATACAAAATGTAATCTCAACTATTTGGGATTGACTTCTTCTAGTTCTAAGCAGGTTAGCTATATGAAACTAATCAAAACAACATTTTGAGATTCTTAACATTACGAAAATTAACCATAATATTTTCAGTCGCAGTTTCCTTAGTGAAGGGTTTTAACCTTAAACAGCCTACCTATTTTAGCTAAAAAAAAGTTTATATTCCTATGATATAGTATCTAACTGTCTGTCTGTTTGTTACCTCTTAAGGCGGCCCTCTGTGGCCGGCGCAACTTCAACGCAAGCATAGTCTAAAAGCTTGTTGTTTCATCCAACGTAATATTTGACTGCGAAAAAAGAGAGACAGCGTCATCGCCGTCGGTTATCAGTCGGTAAATTCCGCTGATCACTCGCGGCCGCTTCGCTAGGTCGTCATTAATGATTTCGCATTCATAAAACTTGTTCCAGGAGTATACTTCTTGTGAAAAAATCTTACAAGTTTGTGAAAAAAAAGTTAGTTATTTAGAATCTCCAATACATTTGCAAGCCTGGTATCTAAATGTTTTCTTTACTTTTACAATTTATAGGTACATTAGATATGGCCAAAGTTCAGGCAAAAACGCTGTTTTTCGGAGGCTTTGACTGAATTTGTTTCACACTTTTTTTAAATTACGCCTAGATACACGGCTAGATATAGTGCACAAGATACTAATTTTTTCAAAACATCTACCGAAAAATGTTTAACAACGCCATAATAAGTACAGAGGTTTTGTATAAAAAGTATGACGAAGTGAGTCCTCTTAACGCCTATACTGCTGAACAGATCTAAATTAAATTGAGCACGCAGATAAATAATGAAGCCCAGGAACCTATGGTATGGAGACAAGAGCATCTTTTTATGCCTGGTACGCGGAACCCGGGGAGGTTGAGCTAGTAATACAATATTTCCGTGTCCAGAAATGTATGGAATGGTCCTCAATGCAAGCGTGTTCTATATTATGACTAGCCTCGCCCGCGTGGCCTACAGGAATCAAATGACATATTTTTCTACAACAATAAAACAAAAACAAAACAACTTCATCCCGCTTCGAGGGTGGAATTATTAAAAACGCTGAGACACGTATACATTAATTTTCAATCTTCAGCCTAAACACAAAATTTGAAGATCCTGACTTCGAAACTGACAGACTTTCATACAAACTTTCATCCCCTATTTTACCCCTTTAGGGGTGGAATTTCGAAAAACCCTTTTTAGTGGATACCTACTCTTCACAAAGAATATAGGTACTAGGGCATGAATATCGGAATCTCGGAATCTCGTAATATCGGAATCTCGGACCTTTTTTTCCGATATTACAATATCGGAATTGAGTGATCCAATATCGTAATATCGGAATCAGATATTTTTATCTATGCTATACGCTTGCAATACCAAGAGTATCATTCGCGCGTTGCCGACCCCAAAGAAATCTCTTCACACCCTTTTTGAAGTACCCCATGCTGTAGTCCGTTGGAAAAACCACGGCGGGGAGCTCATTCCACAATCTGAGCGACCGCGGAAGAAAACTCCTTTGAGTCTGCACAGTTCGAAACAATTCTGGTTTCAATGTGTGAGGATGGAATCCCCGTCGATGGCGAGAGTTGCGATGGTGGAAGGTGGCCGTGGGCATCAAGTCGAACAATTCTTTAGAATACTCTCCGTTGTACAAGCGGTAGAACACACATAAGGAGGCAAAGTCTCTCCTCAGACTGAGGGGTTCTAAGCCACTTGTGAGCTCGGGATCGTCAACAATTTTGATGGCACGTCGCTGAACCGAGTCTAAAGGCCCAAGCTAGTATCCAGGTGCTCCCGCCCATAGATGACAGCAGTACTCCATATGAGGCCGGACTTGCGACTTGTAAAGTTGCAGCCTTTGCCCGATGTGAAGTACTGCCTCGCTCTGTTGAGCACTCCGAGCTTTTTGGATGCCAGCTTAACCTTGTCTTCCAAGTGACTTCGGAACAAAACGTCGCTAGAAATGTCGACGCCAAGGATAACGTTGCTTTTACTGATGTTCAAGAAAGTGTTCTGGAATTGTGGAGCCACTGACCATTCTTAGCGGTGAACGCGCAGGCTTGAGTCTTGGTGGGGTTGAAAAGTTAGTGTACTCTTGATTTCAGACACCAGCCGTTCGCGGCTTTCCTCCACCTCGGAACGAGGGATATTTGCACTGCCCGTGTAATGAGCGCCCCTGTACTATCGTCCGCATTGCAATGAATGCCGTTAATAGACAGCATATCATTAATATGCAGAAGGAACAGTGTTGGGAACAGCACAGAGCTTTGCGGGACCCATGCTATCGGAGCAGCTACAGTCGACGACGGCTTTTATGCATCTGCTGGACAGAAGGCTGGCAACCCATTTGCATAATCCCTCGGGAAGCCCGTATGCTGGCAACTTCGTGAGAAGACCCCTGTGCCAGACCCGATCGAATGCCTTCACCACATCTAGGCACACTGCCAATGCCTCACGTTGACTGTCGATGATGACACTTCTCTTCTTAACCAAACTAAAGAAGATATGGAGGATCTTCCGGCTCATTAAGAAACCACTAGTCTCTAATTGGGACTTGCAATCAACAGAGATAAGATGAAAATTTTAATAATAGACCGGGCGTAACTTAATAGATTGGACGTACTGAGAAAAATCTACATCTACCTCGGCTCTACCAATTCCAACACAGGATACTGTGAAGATGAGATCAGACAGAAGACGATGTGCAATCACAAGATCAGCAGTAGGAAGACTTGGAAAGATAGAAGTATAACTAGGAAAACAAAGATTCGACTTATGAGATACCTGGTCTTTCCGATCTTTCTCTAAAGAGCTGAAACTTGGTCCTTAAGCCTACAAGATTGTTTGATTGAAGAAGAAATTGACGCACTGGAGATGTGTTGCAGAAGACGCATCCCGCAAAATGCCGTTGACAGCCTTTCGCACCAATAACGCGATCCTGAAGGAAGTTTGAATAACAGATAGGCTTTCGTCGACTGTGCAGCTTCAAATTCTCAAGTTCTTTGGTTACATATGCAGAAACGAACACTCGATGAAGAGACTTGTTGTCCAGAGTGGGAGGGTGTACTCGCAACGCTACGATCCGCAAAAAATGGAAAAGCATTGCGAAAGCTGTAACCCTAGTCAAGGAGAACATTGGCGTTGAAGACCCACCATATACACTATCTATTGCAACCACGACCACTCTGACAAGAGTGCTTGACTGAGCAGAAGATGTTTTCAATCCAAATTTATAACGAACTAGTTGACCCCCGAGGTTTCACCCGCGCTCCCGGGATTAAAAGTAGCCTATAATACTCGGGGAAAACGTAGCTTCCTATAAGAGAAAAAAAAAAAAACGAATCAGACCGGTAGTTCCAAAGATTAGCCAGTTTAACCAAACAAAAAAACTCTTCCACTTTATAATATTAGTATAGATAGATAATTAGTGCATTTTATAAGGAATATGCGCAATTTATAAGGAATATGTGCAATTTATAATAAAAATGTCTAATTCCGATATTAATATCGGAATTCCGATATTGAGATCCAATATCGGAAATCAATATCGGAATTGAAAACTCTTCCGATATTACATGCCCTAATAGGTACCCTCTAAATTTCATGTCTCTAGGACCAGTGGTTTAGGCTGTGCGTTGATATATCAGTCAATCAGTCAGTCATTCAGGACTTTGAATTTTATATATATAGATATGGAAATCATAGTGGTACAAACAAACCCGCAGGCGATAGCGCACCTGTTCCACCGAGCAGGTGGTACTGTCACGACAACGTTCATATATGCACTAATATGCACCTACATAACATATACTAGATAATATTTGACATATTTATTTTTAAGTGTTAAATTACCACTTTGTTGTAGTATTCTGTTTTTGCAGTGGATAGTAGTATCATTATCCTTATGTTTTGTATTCCCGCCCTATTAGTTGAGAATACATTCTTGCAGTAGAAAACAAATCAATAAAAATACAAAGTGTATAATTGGTACGTGTAAATGTGGCGAGAACGGGAATGCCAGTTGAGCATTCTTGACAAGTACCGTATGGAAGTAAAGTTCACGCCCTGCATCATGAAACCAATTTTGTGATACTGAGGACTATCTAGACGATAAATAAATACCCATTTTGATTTTGACTACATGTAATACTAACTTTTGCTGATCACTGTACTTTACACTCTACTTCGATCCATAGTTCGTCTTATTTGAAGTATCCATTTTATAGTTTGTTTTCTTGCTTCGAACATCGCCGGTCGGTATTTTACTCAATTTGAAAGATTGGCCTGGGCATCGAATCGGAGTGCAATAGGGTGAAGGTATAAAGGCGAGATTGCATACCTGTGGCAGTTCGCTCCTAGGGTTGCTACTGCTCCAGTAACGCGTATCGATATAATTATAATTTTTGTCACATTAATATACCTTGTATAACTGGTACCTAAATGTTAGCAGGTACCTTAAAATGCGTAAGATAGGCAAAAATGTATTATAGTCATGAATATTTACAAATAATATAGAAATATAAAGAATATTTACATAGGAAAAAATAAAAAGAAAACGAAGCGAAGACGTGTCAAAATGTATATCTTACAGTGTGAACAGCAAACGCGGGATGTAATATACGGCTCAAGATGTAATTTAATATTATATCCCATAGTGAAAAGCCGGCTTTACACTTACATTTATAAAACGAAAAAAAAAACATTATCAAATCAAATTAGTGGTGGTTTCTTTAATTAAATTGGTATTTCATCACCTATTCTTCCAATAATTTTTCATAACTGTTTCTGTATTTGATGATATCCATTATCGATTGTAACGGACAGGTTATATTAATACCGCCAAACAAGGTACGGATTTGAATCGGTTCAGAATCAATTTAGCGTGGCGTTTGCCCACTTATCGAGCATTGTTGGACTGAGATACTCGCTTTGTGACGTTTCCCATCCCTACGGGCGCCCGGCGGGGGGTGTTCGATGATTGATGGCTGGCCGGCTGCACGCTGCGGGCGAGGGAGACGGCAACACCGTCGACCGTCGGACCTCTCGCACGCACGCACAGCAGGCTGGCCTCGTAATTGAATGGCAATTACCTGGGCTGTAAATATGACACAAGCGCGTAATTGTAGGAGTGGAACGCGTGAGGGCCGAGACCGCAGTGTGAATGCAGCCTTTGAGATGAAATATTGAAATCACGTGCACATACGTCTTCATATATTGCGGGGCTACTGACTTTCTATAATTGTTATTAATGTATGAGACATACACATTTACGTGAGTATCTCTATGTCATTTTCGTACACTGTAACAAAGAGGATGAATTTACATAGCAAAGTGTATTATGTTTACAGTCATTGTTTAGTAATAAAATACGAGTAACAAGTATAAAAACACAGTAGTTTGAAAACGGTTGAAGTAAAGTAGGTATACACTTGACACCAGTTTCACGGTTCGAAGTCCCAAAAATGACATGAACGTGACTGGTGTCAAATTTTTTATTGTTTACAAGGTGTTTAAACTTGTGACCTCTTTTTGTACCTATATTGTTATAGCTGCACTTTAGTTACACCTTCAGCAACCTTTCATTGTTTCACGTTTTTTATAATTTTTTGAGGAGTTTTCGACTCAAGACATTTTTTTGTTTTTTTTTTTATACCACTTTCGTGGTAAACAAGCATACGGCCCACCTAATGGTAAGCAGTTACCGTAGCCTATAGACGCTTGCAACACCAGGGGTATCACTCGCGCGTTGCCGACCCTAAACATTGTATGATTGTGAGTATTTGTGAGTAATGCCATAATACATTATAAGAATATAAATAATTAAAATTAAAATAATCCACAAATCTGTAGTAAAAGGCATTCTTTATATTATTTTAATGGTCTTTTCACGACTAATAAATAATTTAGAATTAACACTGTGAATTTAACGAATTAACAGCTGACGCGGAACTGATAACATTACGTTCTTATAATTAATGTTTTTAGTTGTTAATTAAATATTTTTATTTACATATAAATAGTTGTCCGGCACATGTTGGCAGTGCGAGTGTTCCGTTTGGCCCCGGGCTCCCCACCACCTGTCACATGGAGGGTGTTTCTACAATGTATTCAAAACACTATAAGAAAAAAAGTTACAGTATCGTTATTCAATATGCTTATGTTTTTAATTGGTATTGGTAACTTATTTTTATTGCTGTCGTTAAGCAGAGATATGCATATCATGTGATACTAAGAAACTTATATTTCATGGGTAAAAAAGAATATAGTATGACCGCATAGTGCTGTGCCACGCTTTGGAAGCGACATGGGTGGTGCAGTGCGGGAAGCAAAGCCGAGCGGGCTCCTAATAAATTAGTAACAGGCGAACATAAGCGGAAATGTGCATGATTGACGATTTTTTTTTTGGCTCTTCACGGTCATATCTTTGAAGTCCTAAAATATTATTCTCTGAATCCTATCCTTATTCAAAATAATTATCATAAAATGCGATTTCAAATAGAAACGGACATGTCTCTATGTTTTTATCCGCTTCAAATTAGATTTTTACCTCTACTGTAAAAAAAATAGGTAATAATGGGACAAGTCCGCTTTTGTTCGCCTGCTCCTCATCTCTTGCCTTCCAACTGCAACTACCTAAGGTGCGGCATAGCATTTGTAGTCAGACTAAGACGTTTTAATTCTAAGAATCAGAACTCTGTTTACCTCACCGTTTTTAAATTTATTTACTTAATTATTATTTCAAAGATCCGTTACATATTTATTTTATTTTATGTTAGGTGTTGTTGTGTGCCAATTAAAAATATTTCTAAAATATTGATTCAATTAAAATTCAACAGCTAGTTAAATCTAACACATGCTGTACGTACGTACGTACATGACAAAACGCCAGGAGTCAGGTTTTAATTGGCGTGGTGTCGAGTTTGGGCCAGGGAGTGGGAGGGGTGCTGGGGTGAGGATCGCCCGACACTCAGTTTTTCTCTCACCCTCTGTAAATCAACAGGTGGTAAGAGGATCTGTCGAAATTTCAAAAATAGAGATAGCCATCCGATCAGACGTAAGCGTGCACACTACACTAGTCTATCTCTCTCCTAAACAATATCAAATAATCCCACTTTAATAATATCAATCGTTCATTAAACGTAGCACCCTGCACAATCGTTCATTTAGAACGTTCTCACGCCTCATTAAAGTCTTTTTCGTGATTCGGCGACCGCGTCTACCGTTTCCCCGAGCACAATGAGCGAGTGATTCGGCGGCGAATAACGAGGGCATTTTGTCGGCCGCCTCTCACGTCCGACGCCTTCCGACGCTCAATGAAAGTTTACCTGCAGCCGTAACGAGCGATTTGTCCCCTGGCCCCGGCCCCCGCGCCCCCGGGCCCAAATCAAAGCCCATTCACATCTGCATGCCGACACAATGCTGGCAATTAGGCCGCGCCTGGCCCTACAATCGAACGTAATGCGCGCTCGTTCGATGACGCCGCACCGCACCGCATAGCCAGCCACCAAGCAAGCAAACAGACTCATCCTCGACACCCGGGCCCAATATCACCTTACATTACTTATACTGTAGTTCTCGGGATTAATGCCAAATTATATTTTTGGATCCTTTAAAAGGAATTCGTTAATGCAGTATGCATCCTGTTTCTTTTTAATATTAGAGAGAGAGAGAGAGAGAAGTTGATTTATTTTTATCAGATAAGCCAATAACTTAATAATAGTTGTAACTTATACAACTATGTATACAAATTACTTCAACAACTTTTATTTAACACATGTGTCTGTATAATCTATCTAATTCGACACTGGTTACAAAAGTCGTGTCCCCACAGCTGCAGTTGGCCGGGCAAGTGCTTGGCGTCGTGGGGGTCAATCGTTTTGTGTGTCCCGTCACCACTTCCTTTGTGAAGGCAATTTGCTGCACGAGGTCCGGGTCAACAGCGCATAGTAAATCTTTGCCACCTGCTCGTGTTGCGTTCAATTGGAGATACATTCCTTAATGATTTGGCGTATTTGCAGTTGACCGTAGAACCTTACGCTTAGTAAATCTGTCATTATAGAGCCGCTGAGAATGTCTGTGGGTAGCTAGTCTAGTCTAGTGAGAGTCTGCTCGTAGTCTTCGCGTCATCAATGATGATGACTAACCTATAGAAATATTATACTACGAGATGCGACAACCTCTTGCCAAAAATTGTATGTCGTTTACTAATTAACGAATGAAAAAACGTTACGTTTATCTTATAAAATATTAGAATTCGTATACAAACTTTCATTCCCTTTCCCCTCCTTCTAGAGAATTTCCCAAAGTGTTTCTTAATTTCAACTAAAACAGCATTTTCAACGTTTTTTTTTCCAAGCTATACATATATTTCCTCAAGTTAATGAATATAGATAAGAATAGAAAACATTTAAGGGACACTCGATACTGGAAAAGGCCCCATACCTGCAACCTGCCGCCCGCGCCGTGCTAGTACGGTTCGAAGGAGACAAGTCCTGTTAATCAGTGAGGTCCAGGCTGCAGCATCAGGTATAAAATCAAAACACACATAAAAGGAACCATATCCCAGTCCAAATACGTAATTTCTATATTTAGTCATTGAGGAGATTCAGAAGAGGTAATTTTTTTTTTATTTGAATTTTATTCTGGTAGCTATAAGAAATACGATTTACCAATGTTGAGTTTCTACATTACATATCTCCTCTCAAGTCACTGACCGAGGATATTATCATTATTATTGTAGAAAATTATTAATCCCACCAAAAACATCTTTAATATATAAAATGATAAACTGATTGTTGATATATCAAGGCACAGCCCAAACCGTTGGATCTAGAGATTTGAAATTTTGCACAAAGATACCTTATATAGTGGAGGCATCCACTAAGGAAGGATTTTTGGAAATTCCACCCCTAAGAGGGTAAAATAGGGGATGACAGTTTGTATGCAAGTCCGTCAGTTTTGAAGTTAGGATCTTCAAATTTTGTGTTTAGGCTGACGATTGAAAATTAATATATATTTATCTCAGCGTTTGTAATAATTCCACCACCGAAGGGAGGAAAAGGGGGATGAAGTTGTGTATGCAAGTCCTTCAATTTCAAAGTAAACTTCACTAAATGTACTATTATACGGTGTAGGCATCTACTAAGGAAGGATTTTTGGAAATTCCACCCCTAACAGGGTAAACTAAGGGATGAAAGTTTGTATGAAAGTTCGTCAGTTTTGAAGTTAGGATCTTCAAATTTTGTGTTTAGGCTGACGATTAAAAATTAATGTATAGTTATCTCAGCGTTTGTAATAATCCCACCACCGAAGGGAGGAAAAGGGGGATGAAGTTGTGTATGCAAGTCCTTCAATTTCAAAGTAAACTTCACTAAATGTACTATTATACGGTGTAGGCATCTACTAAGGAAGGATTTTTGGAAATTCCACCCCTAACAGGGTAAACTAAGGGATGAAAGTTTGTATGAAAGTTCGTCAGTTTTGAAGTTAGGATCTTCAAATTTTGTATTAAGGCTAACGATTGAAAATTAATTTATACATGTTTCAGCTTTTTTGACAATTCCACCCCCGACAGGGTGAAAAGGTATGGGATGTATGTAAGTCATTCAGTTTCAAAGTAAACGTCACTATATATATTATTACACAGTGTAGGCAACCACTAAGGTTTTTTGGATATTCCATCCTTAAGGGGGTAAAATAGGGGATGCAAGTTTATATGAAAGTCCATCAGTTTCGAAGTTAGGACCTTCAAATTTTGTGTTTAGGTTGACGATTGAACATTAATTTATATGTGCCTCAACGTTTTAGATAATTCCGATCCCGAAAGGGTAAAAAGGGGGATGAATTTGTATATGGAAGTACACTAAATTTATTATTTAAGCTTATGGTTATAAACTAACACAACGAATATTGGTGTTGTTGGAATTTGAACCCTTAAGGAGTGAAAAGGGGGATTAAATTTAGTATATGAAGTTCTTTATTTTCGGAGTGAAAATTTCAAAATTGATTATTTCGGCTTATGGTATTGGCGTATTGAAATGACTCGCCTAAACAACATCAGGAAAAAGAGAGGAATCGCTATTAAAACAAAGATCCGGTTAATACGAACATTGGTATTCCTCATTTTCATGTATGGAGTGGAAGCGTGGACTATACTGGCCCAAGAAAGAAAAATGATTGATGCATTCGAGATGTGGTGCTGGAGACGGATGTTGGAAATACCTTGGACCGCTAAAACACGATTGTCCACCATATGCCACCAACGTATTTTTTCGTATTTCGGCCACATGGTGCGCAAAGGTTCATAAGTGCCTTACTAGGGCCTAAACTGAATAAATGACTTTTTGATTTTGATTTTAAAAGGCGATGAATGTTTGGAAATCTGATCATAGTTGGGAACGCGGAAGGAAAACGACTACGTGGTTGTTCACCAACAAGATGGTCCGATCAAGTAAAAGACTCATCGTCCTCCAAGTTTTACAGAAACCAGAAGACAGAAACCATGCATGGAGGCAGATCATTCGCTCTAGAAACAAACCCGATGTTGACCACGATCCTCAGACATGAGGGAAAGAGAGATAAGGCCTCCAAAATTGTGCTGTGGAACTAGACTACAAGTAACAGCTCTCCGCCGCAATGTTATTGAGGCCAAAATATTTATTGGTTCAGCCAGAGGAGAAACAGTCTTCTTGCCGCGTATACCATTGATCCCAAATCACCTTCCGTTTGAATTTAAAAGATAACAGTTCCTAATTAAGATTTGTAGTCACAGGGAAAAACTCTGAAATTTGCAAGAGTTGATTTGCGGCAGGACTGTTTCAGTTTTATGTGGCATCCTCGCATATGAGCTCTTAATCTACCTGAACTTTTGTCAATATCACACGTAGTGGCGGACAATAGCCATGAACAAAGCTCTATATTGTTACAATGATTCAATAATAATATCTAGAAAAAATAAATAATCTACGCGGACGAAGTCGCGGGCTATAAAGCTAGTTTTCATATAAAAAGTTGCCCAGACGAGACCATATGGCTCGCACTGTCAAAAAGTTATCAGATCCCATGTAGAGCCAAGCTTAAAACTCTACACGCTCTAACTCTACAAGCCCTAACTCTACAAGCCCTAACTTCACAAACTCTACACCTTAGACAAAATATGTGGTTTGGCCGTGTCGCTACCGTCACATGGGCGTAAGGTGAAAAATGTTCTTGTAGTAGCGAAACGGCCAAGCCACATATTTTGATTAGGTACGGTGTGTAGAGTTTGGAAGTTTTACTTATTTTTTATATTTTTTTGTTGTTTGTGTACTAATACAAGCTTACATACCAAATTTCAGCTTTCTGGACTTTAGGAAGTACCCTAAGAGTTTTGATGATCATCAGTGGGTCAGTGACGAAATCGGGGCTTTTTAGATATCAATAAAATCTAAAGTATAAGAGCTATGTTATTGAAACTTAATGCGTGTAATAAGTTCACTATTGGCATCATATACCAAGAAATTTGTTTATCTGGTATAATCCAAACCCAAGTTACGAGGATTTCAAAAAAACGACGAAGCGCTTCGAGAAAAGGTAGGTACGCTTCGCTTGGCTCGTCTTGGCGGGATTCATTGTCGATATTCTGGAGCGCCGCTCTTCTCCAAACACCAAGACCACTTTGCGATCCACAAATATTAACGTTTTAATTTACGTTATTTTTTAAATCAATTAAAAATCACAGCGAAAGTTCAATTAAGATCAAGAATTGTACTGTACTAAAAAAAAGAACGAATGTAACAATAGTTTTAATAGGAAAAATGACAGTTGAACTGAAAGTTATGCGTGTACTTTCAGGGCATTTGGCACGCGTCCCGGCCGAGCGCGTTTTTACACAAAACTATACTATCACGGAGTCACGTAGAAAATTAAAATGTTTACGCTTTCATTACCCTCGAAGTATGAAAAACTATTCGTTACGGTACTCCGTAGCTACTAGCGATGGTGAAATGTCAATTCCATCATTCCATTTTTACTATGAAACAAAAAAAAATATATTTTAATGGAATTCAAATGTGAATGGCTCAGATTGTGGAATGAGCTCCCCCCCCGTAGTTTTCCCAAAGGAGTACAGCATGCGGTTCTTCAAGAAGGGTGTGAAGAGGTTTCTTCAGGGTCGGCAACGCGCGAGTGATACCCCTGGTGTTGCAAGCGTCCATAGGCTACGGTAACCGCTTACCATCAGGCGGGCCGTATGCTTGTTTGCCACCTTAGAGGTATAAAAAAAAAAAACAAAAAAAAATAAAAGAAAATGAAGAAAACCCAGGTTGACAAATGCTGAAGCTTTCCAGAAAACGCAAAACAATGCCTAACAGTCTGTTCAGCGAAGAAGATATTACAAAAACTATCTCAATAGATCATTTCACATTCCATTTCAATTTAATTTGGCAATGTTAACGGTATAGCTTCGGTATAGTTGTGTTCAGTCTGTCTTGCTGGCAAACGTCAATGTCTTTGACATTTAATGCCCTCATAATGTTATATGTCACCGCAGCATCGCGTAATCCGTTCGCAAAAAAGTGCTGTTTTGCGAAAACCCGTAAAATTATGTAAAGATAATTTAGTTTACAAATAAATCAAGTGATTTCAATCTGAAATTAGTACCTACTCTCGCGCTTTCAGCATCGATGTCGAATTTGACATTTGGCGAAAAACATGTCAATATGTGTCTATGCAATATGTCGATGATGCGAGTATTGGAGCCCTGAACTTATTACATTATTTGAAACTATTTACTAATATGGCGAAATATATAAAAAACAAAGTAAATTTTGTCACGGAAATTTCTTACTTTGAGTTGCTAGCTATAATACATTATTTCATGTTATTAGTTGGTAGTTTAGTTATTGCTAATGTTGTAATTATACGTAAAATACGTGCGTATGCGCACGTCATATTATGAGGATAAGGTTATTTCAAAATTTAGTTATTTGTATTTGGTAATGCGTAAGTCACAAGCTTAAACGATTTAACCTCATATTTATTTCAATATGAAAGTGGATGGACATTCGGGAAGAGGAATACTTACGGAAAAAGAGATGGATTGTTTGTGTGAATGATGATATGGGTTAGAAAGGAGTGAAGAGGGATAGAAAAGCAGAATGAAGGAAGCGTACATATTGCGCCGACCCCAAGTGATTGTGAACAGAGCACGTAGATGATGATGTAAATCGAGGTGGGGTACATTGAAGTACCTGCCTGCCTGGCTACCCTTAAGTTAAAAATTTGTCACCAGCCAAACCTGGGGGGGCTAAAAAAGAAGCTAAAGCAATATTGCTAACGCAATTCATTTTTTCGAATTCTCGGCAGATCCTACGTAATTTCAATATTTTTTTGGTATACTAGTCACTTATTATATATAATTCACTTCAATAAAAGATTCTGAATTGCATTAGATCTGCCGTAAATTCGAAAAAATAATTCCATTAGCAATATTGCTTTAGCTTCCTTTTAGTGGGGCAGAGCTTCAAAATTAATAATCTCTTATTATTTAAGAGATTATTAATTTTGAAGCTAATCTTTAGAAGTTGGCCACCTTCTATTGGCATTAAATTAAGGAACTAACTTAGGTGAGTTATCTTTGCTTAGTTATAGGCACATAATTTAGGGATATATCTTGATATACGCATGGGATATTTATCCCGGTAAACCCACAATTCAGCCCTATAACTCAAGTTGAAATAGGACGATAGTCACTATTTCTTCTTTACCTGACCTTAGAATTTTGAAATTTCATGTATGGTGCCGTACTATCTACGCAATATCTTCGACACTAGAGTCAATCTTCAATGCAGCAGAGCTAGCGATTAATTTCACAAATCATTAAGCGGCTTTCCATTACGTGTATGGTCATTAGTGTGTATGGTGTACGGTATACGGGTGCAGTTTGACAATGATCCAATAATTAACAGTGGACAATCGCGCAAATGGCGTGTGGGTGACAACTCTAGTACACGACACGAGGCGTCCGGGGCGTCATTAAGGAGTATTCACAGAGTCCGACAATATTCTTCATTTGCGTACCGGGCGGTCGTCATTTGGCGTATTGTGACTACGCAGACACGGCAGCATGGACCGCCCTTAACTGCAATGCTGTGATGCAGTGTGCAGACGCCTTAATTGTACCAGATTGTACCCTTATTGTAACGTTCCTGTCTCCTCATTTATAGCATTACACTTAGCATGAAATTTCAGCTCAAAACACTGGCACATATTCGAATGTTGACAGTTTTTGGATCTCGATAAATCAAATACTCCATGATTATGCTTTCTTAATTAAAATTATATATTAACTGCATTTCCTGTCTATAAATTTAGTGATAAAAATAATGTATTAATGAACATAACGGTCTAAACTATATATTATTAAAATTAAATAATTTAATAATATCCTATCACAACTTAAACTTCCTGGCGGATCGGAAACCTTCACGTACTAATTAAGAAGTATAACATTAGTAACACATTCACCTGTCCCTCAAACTCCCCCATTTGTCTACGTGTTTACAATCATTGTATTCTAATGCGTTGCAATACAGTTGATAACCGAATGTCAGGTAATAGAATAACGAACACGAACAGGTTGTGTAACGGTGCATTTGTTTTCGTAATAAAGCCTCAATATCTTTCGGCTCTGAGTCACCGATTACCACATTATATTCATCTAGACATAATGCCCGTGATTAATAGGCCCCATTAACTTTAAACAAAGATTAATTTCGAAGCGGAGCTCACTCCGTGTTCTCGTAACAGATATTTTCCCGGTACCACGATAACTATTATATGAATTCTTGATAATGAGCACTATATTTCAGTGCACGGTGTTGTTTCTTGATTTATTATGTGGGCATGCAATGTATCATTTTATTATCGGATATGTATAAAAGTGACACGACTTATACTTCAAACACACAGGGAAGAAACCTATTTAGTAGATAATTAACTAGTCTGAGTGGGTGGCTACCAAAATATATCGTAAAGTTTCAGGCATAAGTTCCACCAGGCAACAGCTTCTGCAGCAGGCTTTGTACAACTTCAGGATCATCAAGCATTTTTAGAAAACAGAAATTATGTGGTCCAGATTACTTATAATCTATTGTAACCAAGAGGATACATCATTTTGTAACATTAAATGGATATATTTCATTGTAGTCGACTGTACACACGGCTACACATCAAGCTATACAATTCCAGTATATGCTGATTTCGCATTGTATAGAATTTCTATACCATGGGAGGTCAGCGTATACTGGAAATGTATAGATTGATATGTAGCCGTGTGTACCATGTTCATTCAATTTCATTTCTTAAACAACTGCGATTTTCTATACTGGCCACCTTTACCGACTCTGAGGTATGAAAGACGGCACACTATTCCTGGCAACCCCTTACGCGTCAGGGACCATATGCGATAGATCCTGCCGCCAGAACATCAACCCTAGTACTCATTGCGAGAGTTGCACCATGATCACTCACTACCATTTGTTCGGAATGGTACCTACCTACCGGAGCATTAAAGTCGCTCACCACCCGCACTCCGAAAAGTGCTAGCGGATCCAATCCCCGCTGGGGACGTCAGAGACATAGTACAGGCAGGAAGGAGTGCGCGTTCAGTGTAGCCCACCTGCGCGCGCGCCACTCTGATCGATCGAGCTAAATCGAATTAACCAGATAATGCTCGATCCGAGGAATTATTAAATTAACCCCGAAATCGGTCCGACAGTCCTCTTTCTTGTAACCCGACGCGGAACGGGTAATGAGTTCCCTCACACTAGGGTTGCCATCAGTCCGGGTTTCCCCGGATTTGTCCTAGTTTAGAGGGCGTCCGGGGAGCGTCCGGGCAGGGTTTCATTTGTAGTCCGGGTTAAAAAATTTCAAGTCTGATATTCTGTTTTGTAACATTAACAATGATGATAAAATATGACTAAATTTAATTTGAATGTCTTTGAAAATAAATAAAATGTTGATTTATGACATTTTGAACTGTTTTTTATTAAACTAAGTTAAAAAAAAAACCGGTTGACATGTCCGGGTTCTGGGCTCCAAAACGGGGTTTTCACGCGTCTTGTCCTGGTTGCTAAATTTTATAGATGGCAACCCTACCTCACTCTGATCTGCTCTAAGTCGTGTATCGACTCGTTCGGCCTCATTCGGTATTCGTCGGCCGTCCATTCGTGGGAATATAAGAAACGAACTCAACGATCGGGTTCAATAGTTAACCGCTAATTACCAGCTTTTGTTGGCTTAATTGGTAATCTGGTATTTATGAGGCATTGATAGGTAATTTCTTCATTATTATTTCGAGTTTTTTTCTTTTGTTGGTGATTAGGTACTGATGATGCACTGTCTTTGTAATATCTTGCGGTGCACACTTAATTGTTCTTATTTTTAAGGCAGTTTCCTTCTAGGATGTGTTCTTTTCACCTTCGGCCACATCATCACTACGACATAAACCAATAGCAAAATAAAAAAATACAATTCTTATAACATTGTACCAAGTTATTTATAAAGGAAATTAGTAATTTTAAATTATAGTAAAATGGAATAGTAAACCGGGCCATACATTCGCCATATTTCGCCTTAATTAACCAATATCGCTTTCAAATAAATGTGTACAAGTACGAGTGACTTATTTAGATCGCACAAAGCATTTATAATAGGTGCATTACCTCTCACCAGCCGGCCTGCGAGCACCTGACTTCGTCAAAATAACTCACTCAGACTTTATTTTACTTCAGTATGCAAATGCACTCCAATTAGCGGGTCTTACATTTCTTGGTACGTAATACTCATTATTTCAAGTTGGGATTTTTCCCGCGAGCGTACCGCAGCCACTGTAATTAACCATGAACGGGACGGATCCTTCGGCAGCGTTTGCTTATTAACGTCTAATCTTTGTTGGCGCCCGTCGATCTTAATTAATTCAATTAAAGTATTAAGGAGTAGGTGAAGGTTGCGGCCCTCTCACTGAAATTTAAAAACTTAACGTCGCCGTTCTTCGTAACGACTCACCGAGTATACAAGGGGGAGGCGAATTAATCAAATAATACCGCGGAGGTGAGGGGCCGGCGGCGCCCCTAAGCTCCCCCGCCCCCGCCCCGCGCCCCGCGCACGACCGCGTGGCTCAGTCGCGACCGAAACGCCGCACGGGGAAGTGTCGTCGATCCCCACAAACGCAACTACTTTTTTCGAAGTTCTCTGTACAGTTTTTGTTTTAAAGTTTCGCAAGGAAGTTTTTATGTGCCCAATCTTTTATCCTGTCGAACTTAAAGGTTAAGAACTGCACTCGACGGTGTAGTTTCTTGAGTTTATACGTTGTGTTTTTTTTTGTTATTGTTAAGTTTTTTTGTTTGGTGCATCGTGCCGGTGCGGAGACCGGCGGACCCATCGAGGCACCGAGCCTGGACGCGCGGCTAACAGACCCCAAAGGACAAAGCCTTTAGGTAACTATTTTAAAGTCCATCGGACTATTTATTGAATGCTCCAAGTGTCAAACTGCAATGCAGTACCCATGGCTGTACCTATGTTTGTAAACAGTTGTCACCATAGGATAGTAAGCTTTATCATACTGAACCTTAACAAAGCCTTTGATTTTATGGTACATGAAGCAATAAGTATATTCTTTAGTTGGTGAGAAATGGCAGCGGCACAGATCGGCGGCGGCGGTTAGAACTAGCGAGCTTCATGAACACGTGCGCAGATTCCGTGCTGATCCTGTTATTTACAAACATCACATCAAATTATTAATTTTACTGCAACATACAATTAGATCTGATGAATATTATTATGAAGATTTAATTATGTGATAGTAAACTTGTAGATATTTGCTTGCTTAGTGACAAAAAAAGACTTGCTAAAGTTGCTTGGTTAGTAGTAGTTAGAGTAGGTAATATGATATTATTTTAATTGAATGTAGCTACGAAGGTCAAAATTATTAACATTGGAAATACTTAAACGATAAACTAGCAAGAATCTGGCGTTCAGTCAAGAAACCTCAAGAAAATAATCAAAAGTAACATGACGTGAATATAAATTGTATGAAACACAAATTAATTAGTGAAGAAAAAAGAAGACGTCACAAAAGAATAAGTATATATATACCCCGTTGAACAGTATCTCCAAAATCATTAATTAATAAGTAGCTCGTGCGCACAACACTAATTATTTTACCGTCAGGTGAAACTCAATTACTAAGAGATAATTAAACCATCAAGGATTTATTTACTTTGAACATCAATTTTCTTTAAAATAAACCTACTTTTAATTAAGGCTTTAACGAAAAACAAATAGAGCAGAGGAGAGGCACAACCCTTGCGTACGAGCGACGAGCGATCCGTTCCGTCACGGTGCCAGCCCTACCGTGGGCTCGCTAATTGTTATTGACTACTAAGCCCAATTTATATACCAAAATAACGTATGTATTATTTTAATCACACAAATATGTAAACGAAGACAAATCACAACTACATCGATCACGTTATTTGAAATGTACCTACTAATGGATTGCGTAATATTTTATTTACATAAGTTATTTCCTCATCCTCGTATCAGTAGATATTAATGTTCATACGTATTACAAAAATGCTAAATGTTTGTTATTCAGCATCATCCAATTCTGAATAATATCAAATTACTCGGATTGTCGCATGTATGGCTCGCAAATTATTTCATCAAATCATTTGTAATAAGACGGGTTGAAATTAATTTAAAACATGTCTAAGCAATATTATACGGACCACTTCATTTCATCGCCGGTTTAATTAAAAACGAGTGCCCGCACCCCCCTCCTTTTCGGGTTGGAGTACCCCCTGCGCCTGTGTGGGCTGGGCGTCTCGCTCCGCTTATATTTAGATAATTGTACAATCATCTAAATTAATGAGTCCTCTCGTCCGGTCCTGGCCTCTATTGTATTATGTTTATGCTGGCCAGAGAGCGGATACACGGTGACAATTTTAATTTAAAAATTCTAATTAATCCATTATTCATTCTGCGCCCGGTTTTTGAGACTCCATGTACCTATATCGAAGAATTTAATTTCAAATTTAAATGGAAAAATTTATTTTTATTGCCCTTGAAACCCACATTAAATTTAATATGATACCTACTAAAATAACACCAAGAACTAATTTAAACTGGGCTCAAATCTTTTTCACTCGGCTCGCACATAACTTGTCATCATATAATCAGATTATAGTGAAATTTAAAAGCTTATTTCCTGTTAATATGATAAAGAAGTGTATAATCTCTGTGGGTGTTCATAACTCCCAGTTGACGACAGTGATAGAGCTCAATGCAATTAAAAGTTTCACTACGTGCGTGGACGAGGCGCCGCGCGAATCTACCTTAATTTATGCCAACGATAAGTCCAAGTTATGAGAGCCAATTAATTACTTATTTTAAGTAAAACTCCTTTTAAAACAATAAAAAAGAAGATCTTTTTACTTATCGCATTGCATGAGACATAAAGCAACAAGCTATGATTAAAAAGTAAAGCGAAAATGAAATTAGCGACGCATCCATCATCGATGCCCTTGCCAAATTGAATGCATCAAGCAACAGGACGGTGGATGGAGTGGGCAGGACACCCCGGAAGGCCTGGGGCGATCTATCTAATGAACCCGTACCACCCTCAGCCTGATTTATTAACGAATTAAACGCATTCTGTTGCACCCTCATGCAAATAGAACCAGTGCCTACATTACATTATTGTAAATAATAAAACAAAGTTAGATATTTGGGAATGAACCTTATTAAATTTTAAGCATGGGGAGATGTTCACATAAGCAATTCAAAAATTAAGCCACAAATAAATTATGAGATACATTGGACTATTATTTTCGATTTTGAAGAAAAAACCCGAATGTGACTGAATTACGTATTATTATTACTAAACACATGTTGACGGTATTTTAATTAACTTAAATTTTAAACTAAACTGTTTAAAATTCAAATATATGTATGGCTAACGATTATTTTTCTGAGTGAAACATTACTGAGCACAACATAACCAGTTCCGCTTGGCTGACTCTCTACCTACACATTAGTTCCTTATATTTAAAGAGCAACTAAACAACTTGCTTACTATGCAAATAAAGCTCGCGCATAGCAGGCAAGAGCCACAGAAATATTCGAAAGTGCTGTTATCTTAAATAATAACGGGGAACATAATTCAGTAAATCATCCGTAAAAATAACGTCATTTCATTTAAATGTAACCTAGCTATTTGGTATGTACGTAAATGTATAATAATACATATATTTAAGTCTGTAGCCAGACGCTATTCTGAAATGCGGGGTGCGACAGGTGTACATTCCCATGTTTCTCTTATAAAAGCCTTTTATTCCCACCACCACAAATGAGAGTTGATTGCTGAGATAAGAGGATTACTCTCCAAGTATCAATGACATAAATATTAATAAGAGTTCTAATTCCACTTTCTTGTATCTACATAATACCCAAAAATAATTGGAGAACTATCTATTACCGTAGTGAGGGTATAATAGGCATTGAGTATTGAATAAGAGAAGGTCTACTCAAGTCATACTGTTGTTGCATCCATTATTCAACATTCGGGCTGCAAGGGAACTCGCCGCTCGACTGCTAAATTATTAAACACACGTTATAAAGATGCCACCCTAAACTCATCTTCAGATATCCATAGAGATCTTGATGTAAGAATGATATGATGGGAACTTGACAACTTCGATAAAGTTCGCAACTTTTCATCCTTTTATGTTACAACATCGATATCAAATTACGCCATAAATGTTTAGTATGTGACAGTTTATTTTAAATGGCAAGTAGACCGAAGTAAATCTCAGGAATACTATTTAAGGCTCGAAATGGAATTCTCATTGAGGCAGTAGGCTCGCAGTGGAACACCTGCTTTGATATCGCGCATGCCCTCTCCCCAGTACGTAAGTCCACATTGACCAAACCGGTTTCGATTACAGGTTATAGTATAGCTGCCTACTTATCCGTTTGGCGGAAACGAACCTCTCACGTTGGTTGTGCATATTCTTAAATACATTGTACAGAGTATAATTTTATCTGAACTGAGTAATAGTTTTCTTATCTTCCAATAATCGATCGATATCGATAATTCTTCTGTATTAGTGCATTATTTCAACGTTTTCTATTTTGATAGTGATTACCGATGTTACTCCGGTTCTCAGAAGAAACAATTCAACTCTCATACGCAAACAAATAGAGTGTACCACAGATTATTTGTTTTGTGATGAATAATAATGATCTCGGCTCACGGAAAAATAATGACGTTGAAAGAATTTTGAGAAGAGCATTTAATTTCCTTTATATTAGTTCAAGTCGTGCATTCTTTAAATCAAAGAATTTTAATATAGCCTGAGATTGTAAGAGACGAGGCGAAGAGAACAGTGTTGGCTTGGCAGTCATACCTACCTACATACGAGATATAGCCAAGATGGTTGCAAGCAAGCCATCACGATTTATTACCTTATTATGGACACTTATAATTTGATGTTTTACAGACCATAAACGTTTGGTGGTATGATAATAAACAAGAAAATTTAAGTAGTCGAATACACAACTCTGTACTTATTGCAAACACGTCAACAATTTATTGAGAATGTCCTTAAAAGGCGATCTGTAAGACGCTCATCTCACAACCTTAACAAGAGTTTCCGACGTCACTAATAGAAAGATTGACTGCAACTATGTGCTGGTAAGGGACAGATGTAGACAAGTTGATTCGTTTAGAAAGAGAAGATGAATCTCCTTAATTTCTCTCCGCGTGCGACCACTCAACTTGTGCCAGTCATCCTATTTGATTGTAGAGGGAACTCTGTGTGGTAATTGGTACTAATTATTGTTTTGAGGGTCATCTCTTATGGTGTGTTATAAAAAATCATAACGTTGTTTTGAATCACCAAGTTCTTAATGAATAAAATATGAGTGTATCATTTTATATTCATGTTTTATTATATTTAATGAGTGATGCGTATAAAAAATGCTTCGGTAATAATTAAGCATATTGTTATTACGTTAAAAAATATTTTATTACTGTAGAGTACATTTCTGAAGGTCCATTTACGGTCATAAAGTTTTGTTGATATAGCGTATTGCTATTGGTCCAATTTTCCTTATGATATTGTATTCAAAGTATAGCAGAAACTTTCAACGTACCTACTAAAAGCCATGTTAATTAATTTCTACTCCACGTTGGGTGTTCGGAAAAAAATCAAAATTGAAAAAGTGTTGGGAACTTGTGCCCACTAATAAATTAATAAAAGTCCGTTTCTCTATACGTCTATTTCTCGACACGAAAGCTGTTTCATGACAAGTAAAAGTTAACCATAATCTTGTACACTGCATCAATTTCTAGGAATTGAAACGGGTTTTGCGATAAAATAGTGAGATTGGACACGTATTGTATATTGTAATAGAAGTTAGAATTAATAGCTATCCTTGGCTAATAACGGCAATAAGCGATGTAAAGACGGGCCCATATTTCACCGGTCGTCATGGCAACCGCCGCGCCAAACAACAGTCGCTACCAGATATATAAAATACAGTACCGTGTCGATGCTTGGTATAGATCAACAATTACTTTTAACTGAAAAGTCGGTAGTTAACAGACTAGTTTTGTATAATTACATAGCTTTGAAATTTAAAAGATGCCTGTAATAGACGATACTAAGATATTCTTATATAAAATTAGATTAATATATGCATTCTCTGTGGGATTATTGTTAAGAAACTCAATAATTTAATCAAATCAAAAAGTAATTTATTCAGTTAAGGCCCTGGTAAACCTCTTATGAACGTTAAGTAGTGGATACATACAGTTGAATTTACCACCGGTGCGGAATACACTACACACAATCTGATAATTCTGTTAATCTTTTGTTAGAATTTGGAAATACCTACATTAATGAGTAGAAGGAATCCTTTAAAACACTTACTTACAATATCTGGGATCAATCAGAGCCAGCATCGGAAAACGTTCTAAAAATAGAATATTACCGCGTTATTATGTATGATTAAAAGGGATTTTTCGGAAAAATATCAGGTCTTTACAATTAGCTTATAACGAACGTCATAAGAGATAGATCGATTGTATTGTAGGGGAAGTTAGTTACCTTTATCTCCACTAGCTATTCAGTGCTATTAAAATCATAACTCGACTTTTGAACAATTTGTTGCTTCATTATCGGGGCGTCCGGAGCGCTAACAGCAACTAAGTAGATAACAATCAGCTGAAGGCTTGTTCGAGACACGAAATTAATTAAAACAAGTTTGTTCGCGGATCCTATGCAGGGCGAACAAAGCCATGCTGAGTCACTAGGTAATTACACTACGGCAGACGCCAGCGAGGCGCCTCAAATCTAACATTATCTTGTGGCTCATTACTGTAAGCCTGTGACGATGGAACTAAGCGAGAGAGCCTACATTATCCAAATTTCGTTATAATTAATTTTGAAACTATAATTTTCCACAATAAAGATAAATCGTTTGCAAGTCACGCCAAATATTAATCAGTAAGAAAAAAAATTTTAACTCTTCGTAACGGGTAATCTCGAAGGGTTAAAAGCTGTTCCGATAGACTTTTTGAACTCGCAAATATTTTTAAAGCTTCTTCCTCTTTCGCATTCTGCGGTGATCGCGCCTTGTCATCGGGAATTTTAATTATATTCAGTGATTAATTATGTGTAACGAGTAAAGATGGGGAAGGGCTGCGATCGCTGATTGATGACGAACCACGAGCTCAGTTCAACGCTTCGTCTTCCAACCTCATTGTCTTGTATTTAATTGTTACTTTAAACGCTATATTTTGTTTCATTGTTCCCTGTATAGTGGGCGATGTAATTTGATTTGTACGTAACACTGAGTCATTGTTGTTATTAATTTTATAATATCCAAAGACAATAACCGGTATTTACGTTCAACTATTCAGCTGAATCATTATGATGTTCTAATAATGTTTTTATATTAAACTTGTCATTTAACTTGAAATTGAAACCATTATCGAACCACTTTATAGGTGTACACACCTTTGCTTAACAACTGCCAAATTATTGTAACACCTAGCGATTTGTTTATTCCAACAAGCAAATTTGTGTCATATCATATAGCAATCGAAAGACAGGTTCATTCAAAAGTAATATAAACGCTTCCACGGGCAGCTTTAGTTATATTATTGTGGCGTCATAACATCACAATTTTGTGTAATTGTACTATCTATAACTATCGTGCTACTTTCAGGGTTTAAATACACTTCAATAAAGCTGTATGAACTAGATTTCCTTAAAATGTATTTAACTAGTTGTGATCTAATAGAGAGATGCTAAAATATATGTTATGAAAATATTTCCGTTGTGTAAGTAGGTGAGCAGTGTCGTCCCATAGAGAGTATCAACTTGGAGGCATGTCTTATCTCTAACTCCAAACACAATGCGCCATCTGTTAGTGTTGTGTCGACTGACGATATCCGTGACCCATTGACTGGCATACCTTCTACAATCTATGTTTATTATAACTTGCGCATTAACCACCAGTATTCACTTCACATAATTATGTATTTTAAATGATTTTTTTTATTGTAATGTATGTATAGGCTAATAGTGAATAATCAAACAATAAATAATACCAATATGATAATTTAATGTAAACATGTTGTTAATAAACACGTGTCTTTTCAGATACATATTATTGTTTCTCATCTTGTAATTGTAACACATTTTAGTGATTTTGAAATTACTGCGATAGTGATTTTTCTTGATCAGATTCAGACAATGAGAGAAAGAGAGCATAATAATTGGACTGTTTTACAAAAACCTTAAACGGACTTCAAAGTATCAAATTCTGATCTGATGACAATGGGACCAAACGGGAAGTGTACCCTTTACAATAAAAAAAGAATTTTCCAAATCAGTCAATAAATGACGGAGTTATGCGGTAACAAACATAAAAAAAAAAATACAATCGAATTGAGAACCTCCTCCTTTTTTTAAGTCGGTTAAAAATAGACGGCACTCCCTTTCCAATAAAATAAGAAAACAGCGAATTGCCAAATAAACAAATAAAAGGCTCATAAGAAAATTAACAGCAACCTTGTTGTTTATTAATTGAAAAATCCATGGAACGTTAAATGGCCCAATATCAGAATATATCGGTCTCTTCTGAATGTAAATAGATTACGGTGAGTGCTCGCAGTGGCATATATTATTAAACAAGAGATTACCAACTAAATTTAGATCTATACAGATAGCGAACTATCCGGGAATCGCCTGTACGCGCTTCCTGCAAATCCGACAATTTTGATCAAATTATGCGCATTCATTTGTACAACCATAAATATCCGACTACCTAAATTGTCAGATGTATCACAATCATTATAGTTTGGCCAAATAGACGACTCACATTGAACGACCTTAGAACAAAAAATAGTTATTTGTGAAGAATGATGCCACAGACATTTTTCTTGAAGATTAATGGCTAGAATATAATTTGCACACAAACGTTTGCAATCAAAGGCGTTGTTTACGTCATAATTGTCGGCTTCCCACGTCGCTCCGTTTTCTGCAGTTTATCTAATCTGCTCAGGGCGGTATATTTGCACATTGATAAATAAGCCGAGCGGCCCTTAACAGCTCGTCACTTTGCAACACTGTTCCACTTACAAGGATTTTGAACAAGCAATCATAATTGTTACTATATTCGTTTAATGTACATATTAAGACGCCTTTTAATGAGAAGATGTATCAATAAGTCTTCAAATTAAATTCAAAATCATTTATTCAAATAGACCTTCGCAGGCACTTATGAAAAGTCTGACTCTAATACTCTAATACCGGTTCGGAAGGTTGCATTTGCTGAGAAGAGCCGGCAATAAACTCAGCAATTACTCTTTTCAAAACAAGCTTATAGATTCATTACATAATATTACTTCATACCTGAGAGCACCTGAATTAAGCATCACAAAATTGTTATGAAAAATTTTAGAGGTCGAAATTATTGGAACCCCTACTACATGAATGGATTTGTTATTTAAAATTCGTCAGTAATAAATTATAGCATATTGCTTATTTTTAATAGAAATATAATATAAATAAAGCAAGCCCCTTTGCCCCAAATACCCGTCACTGAGGGCGCCATCGAAATTGGCAACGCTTCATGAGGGTCCTTCCCATACGTTAAATACGCAATTTGGAGCTCTATACAATCAGTCAAATGAGCTCGCGTCGATGCAATCAATTACGTATCTTTTTTGAGGGGAAGAAGTCCAGGAGTTCAGTAGGTTTACACGCTGGAATAATTTATATGCTTAATAGCTAATGGTTTATTAGATTGTAGTGTCAAGCTGTATTTTTGCAAAATCATTTGCAATTTTTAGATGAACGCATTATACGATAATTGTAACTAAATGGTATCGCGCATCCAACATTAAAACCAATGTATTTACGAGTACAATTACCTGCGACTCTTCACACCGTGAAATGCGTTTCCGTGCGAGCCTTATCAACCACGATCTTCCGGTGACCCCTACCATTGTATCCAAAACAACACCCAAACACGTCGTTCAGCTTATACGAAAATACTTTCCGTACAAATTGTACACTGTTTCATGGTACGGTGACATAGTTATGACCGAGAACAAATTAGGTTCTACAGTTTTGTAACAACAATTTGTATGGGATCGTTGGTATCTTTAACAGGTGTAAATTAAATGTTGGGCGCTTGTCGTCTAAAATCATAAGGAAACGTGAACTTGTTAAAGTGTTCCGAGATGTATGAAGTTTTAACGAGGTTGATCCAACGTTTGCGATACTTAATAGTTTATTTATTATCCAGATATATATTAAGGAATAATATTATTAGATATCTTACGAGTGTTCTAGTTTCCATTTGAGTCTGAAAAAATGTACAGGCTTTAATAAAAAATACCTTATTTTTTAAATCTATACATGTAGTAGGTACCTAATATTGTATGTGTGTATGACCATGACTTTATGCCCTCTTTGTTGCCGTTGCTACCGCTCATCAGCGCGAACAATGAGTGACCTGCGCCGGCGCACTTGAACGCCTCGCTACCTGTTTATGAATTGCTTCTAATGTGCTTCTATGGTTAGATGTGTGCCTACTATATTCTTCATGCTTAACAATTATTCAGGATTGAAATTATGTTGACTGATATCTCAAATCAGCAACTTTTTTGCTACAGCAACTATAAGCTTGTAATGAAGTCATAATGGTATATCAAATAATTAACTCTGTAGTTAGATTGGTATTGTAAATTTAAAAGCATTAAATTTAGAATATAGGTGTTATCATCATGATTTCAACTATTTATATGTTAAAATACACAGGATAGGGTTTTGTATCCTGTACTTCTTACTCACTATCATATTATGTAAGTACTACAGTTTGTGATGTGTATGTTTCTTAGCACTCAACTTCGTAACGAATTCTCAAATTATAGAAAAAAATAATCAGCAAATTTTAATTTCTTGTGAAGATTTAATACTACATAGTGATGAATTTTTGGAGCGACGAATTTCAATATCTACATTCTACATAACATATTTAGAATGTAGATATAAAATGTATACAAAAGATGACGATATGGCGCGCAAATCTAAATCTCGTTTAGTCAAATATCCTATAATTTAAGGTGTTTAAATCTGCTAGATAAATGTTTTGGAGATAATAATAAAAGCTATTGGCGTCACATTGTCTACAGGGGAAACAGATGGGGCAATAGGACCCCGCTGTGACGCTCGTTAACTACACATACATAGATAAATTATTTTTATCTGCCAATTTACCCCAATCTACTCTATTGTAGAAATTCGATGACAGCTATCGTTTAGCGCCCAAACATCATTCTAACAATACCAATGAGAATCTGCGAGATCCTTATCTAAATTACTGTGATTAATCAAAGTAATCTTCCATTAAAAGGCCATGGATATCTTACGATTACTATTAACAATAGATCATTAATTCCATGAGAAAAATGCTCGTGGAATGTGATAAGTCTTTCGATACAAAACACAATAAATATATACAATGCTTACATATGAAATTCACAACATGCGAGCTTACAAGCGTGTATTGAACTTCAAGCTTTAGACCAGTAAAAGCTTCCACACAAATTACCTCCGATCATTCACCCGGTTCGTTCGCCATCGTATAAAATGCCCTTAAGTGTGAAATCTTGTTTTTTTATTTTGTTTTGTAATTTTTCAAATAAAAAGTGTTTCGGTCGGAGGTTGGCCGACGGTTGCGCGAGCGTCGCCGGTCCATGGGCCGTATCTCCGGTCGGGCGGCAACAAAAGCGTTATCTTATCATTACCGCCCCATCCCCGCCGATAAATTACCATAACTCTCATTTACATGCACCTACGTACCGACGAGCATTGTTTACGAGCGGGAGATGACGGATTTTCTTCCGCTTCCCCGTACCGAAATCGTGCCATTCCGAATGTTCTGTTATTTTACCTTAAAACCCGTACAAAACAATTTTCCTTCTATCTAATCCATGCGCTAAATAATGTACACTGAATTAGTGTTCTCTGAATTTATTATTTTACAGAAATAATCTTTTCTTTAGTGCCAATTTATACAATGAGGTTAAACAATTAATTATTCCAACTCACTAAGAATTCGTAATAAATTAATTGGACGGTCTTAACGAGTTACATTATATACAGCTGTTTGAAAGCGACCAGCAACACACTAATGTTTTAATGCGCACTCAAATTTAGGGAGCACTGATAAAATGGGAAGCAAGTCTTAAATTACTCACTTACAGAGTAGTTATCCGAAAGAGCTTTTAAATCATTCACAAAACACTAATGGACGTGGGGTAGGGGCGCGGGGTGCGGTTCGGGCGGGGGGCGGGGGGTGAGCAGATGTAGTCCCTAGCGAGCAATGAAATGGAGATATAACAATATAAAGGTGTGCGTTTGAATTGCCGTGAATTGCAATTCGACAGAGTAGTAACACGAGGAAAGATCCGACGCAAGGGACGACGACATTAGGCAAATCGAATCTCGTTTCTAAGATACGTCTGTCTTTGGGTTTGGGTACTCAATAAAAATAAATTACGACAAAACAATTGACGCGTCTAGTCGCTATACACATTCTATGAAACATAGTTTAAGGCGTGTTCAACTAGCCCTTAATTGCCGGTATTACTGATCATCTGTCCTCGTTCCACTTTACAGAAATATCTCAATATTCTCGCTAGTACCACCTACTTGTAATCAGCTATCACGCTACAATGGCTGCCGTTTAAATTCTCTGTTTTGTTGCGGCATAATTTTTAAAATATTAAAATTGTTGTGTAATTCCGTGTCGCATAAGCAGGTACAGTGTTCCAGGGTTCTGTTGCAGGAATAATAAATGTCGAGGGGTCTGCAAGGGGAGACCGAGTGCCATTATTATCGGCGGCAATTTAATTAGATCCCCTGCGTTATTACCACTGATTCGTTTTATAATGCCCTTCTAATATCCATCCGACAACCAACAACCGAATCGTGTTTGTTATATTTATAATTTGTTATTGGGAACAAATTATATAATGCTGTTGAAACGTATCCAGTTTAAAACTAACATTTCTGTAATCTTGTGGTTACATTATCGATGTTGTGCAATAGAAATCTACAAAAAAATTACCATTACCAATCATACATTTCAGATCAAACTAAAATTCATTTTAAAGACCATAAAATTACTTTCCGACCGTCGAAATTTGATCACCCGATGCAATCACCCGCGCCGGTAGGCTTCCGGCTCATCGATATTCGTAACGAATCGTCGAAATTTAATAATTATCCCGAACACGACTTCATTCACCAAAAAACGCTATAAAAAGGTGTGAATGAAAAGAGGAAGGCAACGGTCAGTTTTTTGGGGCGAGCGACCAACTGGCCAATCGAGATCGTCGCCCGGTTCGGTTCAAGATCACGTGGCGTTTCGAAGTCGTGTAGTAGATAAGATTAAAAGTGGGTAAGCGGTAATCAGTGCGCGACCAAACTGGTTGAATGGAAGTGTGATCGGGGCGTTCATTCATGAAGCTGGGATGCCATCACGCAAGGAGACCGAAGGCGCGGGCGCCGCAGCCGCTGCAACGAGCGAGTGCGCTTCACGCGATGCCATACCTACCACTTGATTACACTCATCTGCGATCCGATCACACCTCATTATAAGAACTCGTTAATCATTCGCATGTAATGTATGTGTAGGTAAGAGTCTGCCATCAACTGAATTGCGATTATCAGATGTTAACACTATTGCGCACTCTTTAGTACTCGTGCCAGTAATTACAGCAATCTTAATGTAAATTCCAAATGAATACATGGAGTCTGCAGACGAATGATGATAAACATATGCAGAGCGAAGAATTGGGTCATTAATTCTCCGAACTTACGAAGTTATGATGGAAGATTAGATAAACTTTATATCCTACAGCTTTGATCTATATAAACAGGTCGAATCAAAGTGTAGGAAACGTGTTAGTAGTATTTTTATTGCCGGCCTTAAATTTATAGGCTGTAGGTACACATGCGCCCACGCAGCCGTTCTCTCAATAAAATGGTCACTCACTACTGAGTCGAACCACGGTAAAATAAATATAATTATAGAGAGAGATGAAGTAACGTGGCTAGTGATCTATTACCACAATCCTCTCGGTCCATTTGAAATAACACATTTGTGAGAGTGAATTTAGGTTACATTCATTTAAACAAATGGTATAATTAATTATGGGGTTCATTTTATTATGGTTTAGTAGAAAACTTTTACTAGAATTTATTTATAGATGTACATTTATAAGGCAGCTGTATAAAAACATAATAACCATAGTCAACTTCGCGTAAAACTGGTGTTTATTTATTCTGTAGCATAAAAATACACGGCACGCACGGCCAAACGCTACTTTGATGGCAACCTTGATCTGATATTAATTTTACGCCTATTTTCACCTCGTCCTCACTAGACTTGTGTGTGACTCACGCGTCTGTTCATTTAATTTATTAAATTGCTCATAAAATGTATTTCGTTTTTCATTGCTATTAATATTAAATTATCTAGTAATTATAGAGGAAGATAAAGCATGGTTGAAAATCACATCGCCATCAAGACAAAGCATGAAAACTACCTGTCGACTAAACTAAAACAAATACGGTATTAAAAACTCCGGTCCAACGAAAATGTTCTCCATCGTTAGTGGATAGGCACTTACATGATACTTTTTATTAATTCCCCAAGTCGGGTTTAACATTATGACAAACATTCCCGAGTCCCGGAGCGTCTCGTCTCGCCTCGCGGCCGGAGCGGAGCGGAGAGCGGTGGGGAGGTCGCTCGGAATGCAGTCTACCTGCGCGGGACCACCGCTAATCAATTTAGCTTTTATTATCGTACCAATAACGCTTCATTACAACTTCTAGATTTATGTTCGCGTTGTTTGCTTTGCTCTCAAAGCTTTTTGTGACCGGGACGTGTAAGCCGTGTCACTGCGGTAGTGTTTTGGACGTTTGCCTACGAGATTTTTTATGGTTTTACGTTTGTTGTTTGTCGCGCTCGTTAATGTTACAAGTAAAAGAGAAAATCATACGCATGCGAACGACTCGGTCTGGTACACGAGAGCTTTTATTCTAATGCCGATGACACACGCGACAAATAAACGTTCCACTTAGTGACTACACGATCACTCGGAAAATGTAGCGGATAGGTAGGTACTTGGCTATGCGGAATATAAAATTGTATGTCAATAGTAATGTCAGGGCCGGGGACCACCTGGCAACCGCCGCCTGTCGCGTCGGGCTCTGTATCAAACGTCCGTCATTGTGCGCGCGAGCGTTGAGACCGACGCTTATTATCCCCGTCTATATCATAAAACTTTTAATGTGCTCGTCAAAACACTGTTCGACTGTGTTTTGTATGTACGTACTCACACTTATTATAAGGCATAACACTTTATTATAATTTTAACAAATTATTATCTTTAATTCAAAGACATAACATCAAATTAAAATTCGACATAAATTCAAATTCTTTATTTGCGTAATATCGTGTCCCCAAAGATCACAAAAAGGTTTAAAAGTTCTGCATATTATGACTATAAAAAAAAATTACTTCTGCTTTATTCTCATCGTAATCTTCTCCTTTACTTTTGACCATTGCTTATATCATATTTATTATTTAAAAACCTTTCAGCGATAAAAAAGTAAGCCAGTAACTGCCGTGCATAGCAGACCCCCCGCTAACCCAATCCTAACCTCATGTCCATCAATGTCACTCTTCATTCATTTATGGTACAATAAGAATCCCATCACCGGTGCATTTGTGCATAAACTACATCTCCCCTTCGCCACTCAGCTGATGCTGTCAAAGTAACATTGTCACTGTCAGCTGTGACATAACTTGACGTTTACCGTTTTAGGAAAAAAATGCAGTAGGTATATGCCATAATAAAGACTCCAAAATAATTTCAAAAGATGTGTCATTGTTTTGCCTGAAGCATTTTAACAAAAAGATTGAAATAATTTATTCTTCTAATTGACAATTTCTATATTTTTATTTTTAAATATATTTAACAAACAAATTGTGGCCTTTAGACAAATTTGGACTCCCTAAAAGAACACGTGTCTCAATTAACGGGAAATAGAAGAACAAGGACTGTTCACCATAAACGAAACAAAATGCTTACTTAAATTAGCTAAAAAATTTAATGTACTTATTCTTTGCAAAATGACATCAGTAGCCTCGAGCCACGACTAATGAGCCCCTAATGAATGGACCTCGATTAAACATCCTGAACTTTTTTGTAAAGCATATATTTTTTTTACCTTAAGTCATTAAATTGGTACAACATAACAAACCTCATTATAATGAGGTTAATTATTATTATACTCGATAGTTACTGATTAAACCAACCACACGTATGCTGATAAAAACGGGGAAATCCTATTTTGGCATCGAATGATTGATGAATTAGTTATCTTTTTTATTTTTTAATTGGATGTAGGAGTATTTCGCAGTATGAGTTTTACTGTAATTGTTATTTTTAGGTACCGGGATAATTTGAGTTAAATTATATTTTTAAATGAGCTATTTAGAGCTTATACAGTTTCACACGATCTATTTCAGCTTTAGTAGTGGTATGAACAATAGCTAATATAATGCATTGATTGATTTTAAACTAAATATCTATTAATATAATCACGTTTCGCCTTGGTCAGTGATATCTATTAGTAATAAGTCTAATATCGTGACTCGGTTATGATCCCCGAATGACTCGGTTATAATGAGCTGCAAATGCCCGACTATTAACAACATCAATTGAGTCATTTGTTAAGCGGCCCGCACAAAGAAGGCTCCATGTCAGCTAATTAGTGGTATTATTTGATTGAAATTAGCTACATTTATTATAATCGAACCTTTATAATCCGAACGTAGCTCCAAGCGATATCGGAGATTGATCAAAGAACGTAATTAATCGGCCAATATTAATAAACAGTCAAAATCAAAATCAAAAAGTCATTTATTCAGTTTAGGCTGTAGTAAGGCACTTATGAACGTTGTACATACAGTAAACCGGTTCGGAATACACTTAAACTGAGAAGACTCCGGCAAGAAACTCAGCAAGGCTTTTTTTTGTGGAAGATCCTTTCATATTACAGCTTTTGTTCTACATTTATTAATTTGTTGCATGTCGGAACGAAAAAAGGGAAAAATCAAAGTTACCTCGAATCCTGTTATAGAATTTAATGTTGCGGTTGACGTCGCATGCGCAGACTAACGGTAGATCATCAGTTAACCGCTTAACTTTAACAGTTACAGCACAAAAAATATTAAAGAATCAAAATTGCGTTATACACTTGCCTCTTTTCTTATGGAAGTCATTTAGCTAGAAAGTGTTTCTTTCCGTCGTAGTAATATTTTACATTTTAGAAAGGGAAGTCGTATGATGATTTGCTTTTTTGTGCTGAAAAACTAGTTTCATTGTTACGATACGGATTTGCGCATTGTGTAACATTATGCATAAAAGTTTTCTTAAAATCGTCGTTAATTGTTTATCAAACCCGAAACCTGCAAGTCTATTTTATTTTTTTCTATCTCACCAGATAACAAGATGACAGACAAGTGAAAAGCCATTACTAACACAATCATCGATGAAACAAAATCTAACACTTCTGATTGAAAATTTATTAGTCTCATACATAAATATTCCTATACGACACGAAATATTTGTATCAGATAGAAAGTAGCCAGTTTACGCGTATGTCGTGTAAAAGCAATAAATTATCACGGTACTGCAGTTATCTCGCACAGGCGATGCGCCGGCGCACGTTCGATACGCGATGAGCTATAAAATGGTGTGAAAGTGGACAGCTACGATGAATTTTCATCCATTGAGTTACTGCTAGCGTTTTTTTTATCAGTTGCTATAGAAATTTGTGTAGTGGAATGAAACATATGTATTACTGTCACAAGGTCTTTATAGCAATAGGTTATCATCTATAACGATTTTGCATAGGTCTTGATCATCCCGAAATTTATTATTAGTCGATTGTCCGAAGTAAGTAATAGTATAAAAAAAAAAAAAAAAAAAAGTAATGCTACGAAAATAAAATGTCGCCAATGTAACTACAGAAAAACAGAGTCTCACCTCCCTCCCTTTTTTACTTCGATTTCGAACTAAGATTATTACAACGAAGTAAAAAAAGGCCAAAAAATATTTAAAAAATGTAACCTTACATTTTTATATATTTTACGGTACGGCAGTTGCACTTGAGAAACAATTATCTTTTAAACTTTATAAAGGTCGGCAATAGATTGACAATCCCGCTGACATTGCTAATTACCAAAGGTGATGATAGCCGCTTACCATCAAGTAGACAGTCTGACGTCTTGTCAGCCTTCTGACATTAAAAATAAATAGTCTACTTTGGCTCTGTACACCTTGTTCACATACGTCATACAACGTGAACAGAATTAGTGCGTGTGTGGGTATAAGGCATGTATTGCACTATTCATTTAAATGGACGGCGATTTTTTTTTGGAGTACGATATTAGTTAGTTTACTATTAGGACACTGCTTCATATCATTTTATTATAAACTAGCTTCCATGCCTCGGTTTTACTCGCGTTCTTAACACCCAGATTTGGGGTCATTAAGACGAAACGATGGCTGCAAGAAATTTGAACGATAGGTATTTAACAAATCTATTGCTGTCGCGCTGTGGCCCGGATATCAATGTGTGAGTGAACAGACTGTGCATGGTGCAAGTGTGCGTGCCGTAGCTCGCACCGCTCCCACCGACCGCCCGCCCCTCGATGCATCACTTCGCATCAACTTCGCATTAACTTGTAATATTATATTTCTGTGATTCGGCCGGCGACTGGCGAGTTGATATACCTTTCAGCGCTTGCAGTTCTGTTGTTCCAAGTGACATTAGGGATTTTTAAATTAGAACAAATACCTAACCATACGTTATTTGAATTTTGAAGTCGATATAAAAAAATAGATTATCTATACGACACGTATGTATGTAATATTATTGGAACTGCATTATATTCACATATGATAATCTATTAGGGCTTCCAAACAAATACCTATACAACATTTTATTGATATATATTTGTCCACAGTCCACGCATTTCTTTGAAACTATTTATCAAATTGTGACCATTCTTTTTTTAATGCCTTATATTTACTTCAACTTAGGGAACAGTGCGAAAGAGGACGTCGTCCATTGAAAATATTTCGCTGACTTCAAGACAGTATCAGATTAGAGTTATTCCACACTTTTTAATTACGTAATTTTTGAAATTTTGTGAAAAAGTTTCATCAAAATCGGTTCAGTTTTTTTCAAGATATGGACTAATACGTGTGACGGCCTAGCTTGATACGACGTTTTATATGATTCTATAATATTATTTCAAGGGCTTGTTTTATACGTATAAATAAGCTCTTTCATTAGTAAAAAAAACTACACACAAAAAAAAAATGAAATAACTATAAACTGAAAATATCTTGAAGTCAGCGAAAGAGCACGTCGTTTATATTAAAATTAAAAATATTATACCTAGCTGACATCAAGACAGTGTCAGATGAGAGTTATTTCATACTTTTTAGTGTATTTTGAAGTCGATTTAGTTTTTTTTAATTCCTTTTTTTATTTCAATTACCAATTTTTTTATTTCGTAATTTTTAGTTTTTCTTATATGCACTAGAATTTGACCAAGCTCAAGCCATCGCACGAATTCCTTAGTCCATATCTTGAAAACAACTGAAACGATTTTAATAAAACTCTCACTAAGTTGAAGTAAATGTAAACCAATAAAAAAATGTCACAATCCGATTAATAGTTTCAGAGAAATGCGTGGACAAACATACACCTATGAAATTTTGTATATTAGTTTGGAAGTCTGACATTTTGTGAGGAAGTTTCATCAAAATCAGTTCAGTAGTTTTCAAGATATGGAATAATTAGTGGTCGGGCTAGCTTATTGATACGAGCTATGGGTGTTGGTTGTGTCAAAGGGAAAATATCTGAAAACTGGCCAAATTCACGAATATTTCAGAAAAAAAAACCAAGTCGATTTTAAATAAATATACCGGCCAAGTGCGAGTCAGACTCACACACGGAGGGTTCCGTACAATGTTAAATAACTCATCCTAGCTATGACAAAAAAAAAAGACGTTTCTTGTATGGACGGCCCTTTAATTTTTTTTTTCATTTTTATTATTTGTTGTTATAGAGGCCATAAAAATACATATTCTCTGAAAATTTCAGCTGTCTACCTATTACCGTTCATGAGATACAGCCCACTAATAGACAGACGAACGGACGGACAGCGGAGTCTTGTTTGGCACCCTTCGGGTACGAAACCCTAAAAAGTATAGTCACAATCCGATTAATAGTTTCGGAGAAATGCGTGGATAAACATACATACTTACATACCTACACAATTTCGTATATTTGTTTGGAATTCCTAATAGATTATCATTTGAATATATTGCAGTCCAATAATACACACATACGAGTCGATTTGATAATCTCATTTTGTTAAGTCAATTTAAAATAGATATTTTTGTCCATTTATGTTGAAAAAGGTTACTAAATATTAGATATTATGATAACCTTTGAACGATAACATTTTATGTTCTTTAATCGTTCATCACTCAAAAGTAAAAAAAGAACAATCTTGGTTAGGGCACACTATACCTTACATGTAAGTTACCAAAGACGTTATACTATATCGATATCGACGAACAACACTAGGGCAGGTATCGATAATATATTATCGACTACTACGCGACACTTCTTTGACTGTATATGTATTTGTCCAACCCTCTCCTCCCTCAACCCTGCCCCAATACAGGGGATAGAGACAACTGCAGCTTGGATCGATTATACCTATTTAAAATAGACTAAATCGCTATTTCGTAATCCCCAGTTTCCTCCTCCAATACTGGATCGATTTGAATTTTTTTTTGAGAATAATAATAAGAAGGGCTTTGGCTATGTCGGTCGGTTTTCCTTTTATTTTTTATATTCGTCAAATTTGTTTTCTGGACGTCTGATAAGGGCAGTTAAAAATGGTACGTTTTTGTGATTTTAGAAGATTTTTAGTTTATATAATAATTAATTTATGGAGAAAAACAAAACCGAGGGACATACAGTGGCACCTACAGATTGCATGGTAAAATAATCATTGCTCTAGGGTCATTAACCAGAGAGGAAACTGAGGATTACGTTTGTATGGAACAAACGCCATCAGCGTTTCCTCTTAAGTACGGGGCATGATTGGTTTTCAACATCCACCAAAACTTTCGCACTAGGATAATAGGTTAGCCCCTTTAGATCTGTTGATAAATTCGTATAATAGCCGGTTTGAGATAGTAGAAAGACCAATAGTGGTCTGATTATGCCACGGGTAAGAGTGCAATGACTGATGTATGAACAATAGACTGGACTGAGCCCATTATCAGTGTTTGCTAATTAAGTAGATTATTACAAGAGTCATTAATGATAAAAAAAATATAGTTCGTTACCGTTTTTTTATAATCCAGTTATGACCGTGGTTATGTCATGTCACTAATTATATAAAACAAAGTCCCCCGTCGCGTCTCTATCTGTCTGAACGCGATAAACTCTAAAACTACTGAACGGATTTTCATACGGTTTTCACCAATGGACGGAGTGATTCGTGATGGTTCATTAAACCATTAATTGGCTGAAATATGACGATAATTATTGAAGATGTCGGAAAAAACATGCCGCGCGGATAAAACTACTCTGCTACCCATATAAAGCCGGGCGGGGCGCTAGTTAATACAAAAGAAGTGTACAAAAGTGCAGCTTATATGACATTATGTAGATATTTTACAATAAAAAGGATTTACTCAAGATTTTTACTTTCATGGGCTAACTTATAAATTTTAAATGTGCCAGCAACAACTTAAAAATATATAACGTGTAAATTATTGCAGAACAAAAAGCCAAGCTACTGTCAACTGTCAAAACATGGTCGAATCGAGACATGGTCGAGACATTAAAAAGTCAATAATTACGCTTGTTCACAGTTACAAGTTAACAAGTGTTTCAGTTCAAGTTGACATTTGCGGCTATACGTTCGGAAATTATACAGTTGTTGCCTCTATCACGAATACTTAATATATTTGTCGGACGAGGCACAATAATTATGGTCAGTCCGCCGTGACGGACCGTTCCGTTGACCGCAGATTCTTGAACTTGTAAATGCTGTTGGATAGGGTAATTTGAATTGGGACTTCAAAATTGCATCACAGATACTTGTTAATTTCAATTTTATGAAGAAAAAAAACCGAAAACTTACAGCTAGACCCAGAAATAAACAGAAGGCCAGTTAGATACTAGTTTTCAGATAAAGATAAACCCCCGTATTCATAATAAAGTTATCAAACGTCGATTAGCTAAAATTCCGAAGTCTTTATCTGACACTTGACATTTGGTGATCGAAAGAGTGAGACGGGGCACACTATTACACTGATTTAGTTAAAAAGCGATTATGAATAAGGGAGAAAAATTTTATTTGCGTGAATATGGTAATAATGGATATATAAATAGTGTAAGCATCACATATTCTGCCCGTTCAGATAATATTATGCTACAGAAAATTCAAAAAAATTGCTTGATCGGATCTCATTCCTTATGTTTAAGGAAGTGTAAGGCACTTTTATGGTCCCATTATCTATTTATTTAAGTTATGTAAATCAAAACATATTACATAAAATACAAAAAAGACAACTATGTTAAAAGTGTAGAAAAATGTGTTCGCATCGCATCGCGGCGTGGTACCCGGTCGGCCGCCTCTAATTACGGGTGAGAGCGCCCGATCTGTACGAGACAATGTCTACACTTGTATGGTCATTATTACGTGTTTTTGGTCACGACACACCTGTTTCACGGCAATGACAAATCCATGTCCATTAGTGTTCAACAAAACGAGCCACTTAGCATTCTTCACGCGTGTCGTTCAAGTTTTAACACTTGCCAGTAAATAAATCATGAAACAACAGATTAGGCACATTAATAAAACAGAAGGATAATTAGGTTAAACCGATAAATTGGTTCTATTCAATTTACTAATAAGAAGGTACTATTATAGCTCGTACCACTATTTATGGTATTATTGACACATCAATTATACACACAAGTTGGCCGTAACCTAACGTAGAATGGGTCCGAGCAGTTAGTCAAGCTTATATTGCTTACATACGTAACTAACTACTATGGAACAGATTACAAGCCTTATTTGATTAATAAACGCTTTTAATTAAGCGAATTGTATTGTATTCAAAGGATACAGAACCTTCAAGTATAATTCAGAGGTCCTAAGTTAGTAGTAATTGACCGAGCGAGCACGTAGCGCGAGCGAAGCGTCTCCGTTTCAGCTTGGTCAAAAATGATTTCGTATGTCTGTCCGGATGCCCGGCTGTTTTCCTCTACAGGTCGCATTTCTCAACCGATTCTCGTCAAATTTTGTGAGTAGGTTCCATAATTACCTATATGGTTGTTTTTACGTCGATTCAGTTTTTGAAAAATTTCCAAAAATTTAATCGACGAAATATAGAATTATCGAGACACAGAGCCACTAGTTTTAATTATCTCACACATAATAAATAACATGCGAACAGTAAAGGAGTGGAATAAACGTCCGGCGTCTGCGTTTCCTGATATATACTTATAATTTGGGTAGATTCAAGGTTAGAGTGAATAAGCATCTTCTGAGTAAGCGTGCAACTTCCTCGATTTCGACACCTCCCAGAGCGAGTCAAGAGAGAGCGAGAGAGCAAACCAATTTTATTAAATAAATATGTTGATTTTCAAAAAACCTCTTCGATTCACTCACAAATGAAATTAAGTTACCTATTAGTCCTCTTCAGAATATTCATTTAAGCAAATGTATTATAATTAGCTTTAAGTACAGGTTTAAACAACTAAGCAAGGACATATAATTGTTGAAATATGGCCGCGGCGCAAGGTTACAACAAATGAGCTCGTGGAATGCTAATATCTTCGATTAATTATAATTACATTGACAATTATATATAATTGTTCTTATTATTTATGTGTATGTGTATTTTAATGAGATATTCATGGACTATCATGTATTTAAATTAATAGAGAATACATTTGAATCATTTAAGTATTTCAATCAATATCTTATTCACAAAGTAGGTTCAATAGGCTTAAATTCTATTTTGACTGTCATTTATACTATCAAAACATATAAGACTCATATTTTTTTTAGTTAATAAAAAAAATAACGAAGATATATTGTAGTTCGGCGTTACGTCACGCCATGGTACACTTTTCACAAACAAGTGACGTCACGAGCCTCAACTCCCTTTGACTTTGATGCGCTTTATCTTTGCCATTTTTTAATGATTTTATAAAGCAAATATACGTGTCCAATATTTTTTGAAATTTTAATTGGCGAACTAATGTAGAATTATATTTTTTTCCCAGACCACATCCCTATTGCTAATTCCTAATTTTCATACATATGAATCACAATTTTATGAAAACCCAAATAGTTATTAATACTATTATTTCATCGCATAATTTACAGTCATTATAGTCGTAAATAATGTTATTCAAGTAGGTGAATGAACACAACCTCACTTATTGCTAGATACAAATGATTTGTTTACGAACAACCAATATCATCATTCATCAAAATCACGATTCGTATAATTATGATCATAAAATTATTGTGTTTTAAACCCACAAACGTGTACGGGGTAATGGTACATCGATCAAACGGTTCTTGCGTCCATTTTGGGGTCACGCCGTATGAATAATGCGCCGGGCCCATTAACGGTCATTATATGCAAATAATATTACACATTAGCCCCGTCAGTACCTATACGTGTACTCATACTACAACTATCATCGTTATTACTGCTATTGGTTTTTATGTTGTGATTTACAAACTTTTGTATCGACATTCTAATCATGCTATTTGGGTTAGTATGAAAATAGCTTGAAACATTTTTGATTATTCAAATGGGTCACAATATTGTTGGAAACTAAGCGTGCGTTTGAAACAATCATGGCGATATCATACATTTGTTAAAAAACGTTTTAAAGGGTTTTAAATATCTCCCAATATTGAGATAATATTAATTGCAATTTAGTTCTTCTTCTCATGCGTGTCACTCTTGACAGAGTGGTCGTGGTCGTCACGACGTGTGATTTGTGGCGCGCTTCACAACACACCGCCATTCGTCCCTAACCGCTGCCCTTCTGGTACAGTCGTTGATGGGACCGCCTATTGCTGCCTTAATTTGATCTTCCACGTGCTCTGGTGCCTTCTACTTTACCCTGCACCACCAATCGCTCTATGGAAACATCTCCACGCCGCGACACGTGACCAAAGAAAGTAAGGATGCCAGACTGCACTACGGACGATAGACGCTGTTTAATACCGAGTTCCTGGAGTATGGACCACTTCTTTTTTTTTTTTTTTTTACTATTTATAGGCCTGTGTTTGACCGCAATCCCACCATAGTAAGTGATGTTGGCGGCCGAAGGTGGTAAGCACACAAAGCCTAGAAGGAACTGGCTCTCAAGTGCAGCTGTCGGAACACACCGAAAGATTTCTGTCCAACATATAGCATTCTTCTCCAGCACCACATTTCGATAGCGTCTATTTTCTTCTTCTCACTTTCCATTAGAGTTCATGTCTCCGCGGCGTACAGGAATATGGGGAACATAAGTGCTCTGACGAGCCCATTTCAATTCAATTCAATTTAGTTAACATACATGAAATAGTTTATAAATCGCGCATAATTAAAATATTGCGCAGAGTATGCTAACTCAGAATATCATAAAGTTATTCCATAGATACCAAGGATAAAATGTAATGCCATTCCAGTTAATATAAAAATCTAAAATACAAGAACATTTTCCAAACAGAATTCTTGGTGATATCTTTAAATAATTTAGTTCTACTACAACGAATTGTTATTAAAATATGCAAAGTGAATTTAGTGCATAATATTTGCATAGGTAATTTTATAGATTGGTATTGTTTTAGTTTCCAATTGTAATAACTGGTTTTCATCATGATTACTTCCTCATAAATAAGGATAACTATGTAGAAATACTGGTTTCATTATAAAGAGCATACTATGCTCTTTATCTTGAATGTAGCATTCAAATGCGGCCAATAAGTTGTTTTGCACAGAGAAAGTACCTATTGCTTAGCGGTTTGCGAGTGGCCTAGTCCCTTCTCGTTTAAATCACATTTGAACTAGAAACTCGTGCGTCAGTTACTAAATCTATGTACCTACCATGAAAGTATTGTTTTAAAATATAATAAATAATAACCGAGAACTTATCACCTTAAATAAATAAATATCCTGGGACATTCCTTACACACGGTCATCTGATCCCAAACTAAGCGGAGCTTGTGTTATGGAAACCAGATAACTGATATAATACATATACTACTTTTAGTTTGTAAATAAATACTCAGGACATACACACATATTCATGCACACAAATGCATGTCCTGTGCGGGAATCGAACCCACGACCTGCGGCGTGATAGGTGGAGTCTTAACTAACTGCGCCAACTGGCCCGTCAACCTTGTAAATTAAGTAGTGCTTTTTGGTTTATTTAGGCCTTACACTAAACATGCTACTGAACTTGAATATTTTTATGTGATCACCTATTTACCGGCCACCTACCTGGAGTTGTGAAATAATGTGGTGTTATTTACATGACCTTTTACCTCTAGATAAAATCAGATAACTTTTTAAAATTTTTTAAAATCTATAATGCCTTGCTATTACTAAAACCTGCAGTTGTTCTATATATCAGCGTTCCTAAACTTCGTATGCTCAAGAGTTGGTTTCACAAAGTGAGGATTTAATAAAAACGCTTAATTAAAAATCAAAATATAATAAAACATACGCTATTACGTATTTTTTTAATGGATTCGTTAGATTATCATTAATCCATTATGATAATCTAACGAATCCATTAAAAAAATACTTCCTTGACTTGCATAGAGACTCTCCATACAAGTCAAGGAAGATTTTTTTGTTTTTTTCCCTCGGATTAATTTTCTAACATTATTTTTTGATTACTAATGACATTCATCCTTCAAGAGGAACTTCACTAATTTATTAGGAACAAACGTGACTAACCAGATAAATGTAACTTAAAATAAATTATGTGGAAAAATTGAATATAAAATATGTTATGCACAACCAAAAGTTACTCACCTAATGAAGCATGACAATTGACTCATGAAAAACTTGGGATTCACATCCGATTGGATAAAATTAATCAATGGCAGCCGGGACCGTCAATGGAATGGATATTTTATGTTCCCGTGGGCGAGGAGTGGGCTCCAATTTGTCCGCAGTTTTTTAATTAGTATGGATGTGAGAGAAAACGAATTGGATTTATGCGTCCTGCGCACACTGCGCTAATTTGCCAAATGCTTTGTATACAATACAATAATAGTTAAAGTGTCAGATTTAAAAATAATTCAGCAAATATACATTCATGTATCGCAAATAATTCCGATGGAAAACGACGTGTTTTCTGTAACTTACAGAATACCACAGCCAAATAACAAATAACTTCGTTGTGTTCCTGCGCGTGAGTAAGGTCGCCAGAGCTCATTGGGTAGGGGGAAGGTTTGGTAAGGCGTGAGTGATGCCCTGTGTGTTGCAAGCGTCCATATGGCTACGGTAACCGCTTACCATCAGGCGGGCAGTATGCTTGTTTACCGACTTCGTGGTAGGTTAAAAAACTGACAAAAACCTGCGAATTTTCTTTACTATTAGACCGAAATTAATGTTATTAAAATAATATTTGACCAAGATCTTTAATATCCATTATTGATTACCATAAAGACATGAACGTGCAACGTATTCGATATGTTCTCATATCCCGATTGAAGACGTCTACATGACGTATGTTCCGGCACCCTGCAGGAGGCACGGTGTCGGAGGGAGTGAGGAGTGTGTGAGGGGGAGGGACGCCGGTGCAGCGTCTTCCCCGCTCCCGGCTCTAATTAGGCTCACATTCTCATTCCGTTTTCGCGTTTAATTTCGCCAGCGGTTTCGGCTTAATTACGTTATTCGCGGGCGGGCGCAGGGGTGTTGTTCTTGGGGAACCTTCCAGCACAAATAAGTGACCGATACGTTAACTTAATATGGGTTTTTTGTTAGTCTTCTCTTTATATGATTATGTTTTTAGACTAGCTTGAAAAAGTCGTCGACTTGTTCTACGTTTGAGTAAAAACAAAGCGATGTTTGTTAAAATATCGAAAGTTGATAAAAGTACATATAGCATTATGTAACATACAGAAAAATGGTATTGACGGAAATTCTAGCGATTCATCGCGCATATTGCCACCGACAAATAGTACGGTGAAAAACGAGAAAATAAACATTCACTAACAAGATGACTTACACTTTCATATCCTTAAATATTCCAAACTGCAGTTCATCGTTGTAATTGAAAAAAGAAATCACTTAACAGGTAAATAGAGGGCTGCGAGGAAGCTCATCGTGGCCCAGCTTTGTTGTCGGGCGGTTGCTAATAAGTTTTTTAAACGGCAACAAAGTATCCAATCAATGGCGCTTGAATAATGAAAACGGCACCTGTCAAGTTCTCAGGCCTCCCCGCGAGCCTAAACACGCACCAAGTTACGCGCCCCTAGCAAAACAACAACAATATTCAACCTTGAACCTATCGTAATAAAATTTCTTTCACATTGTTAAACTTTTGTTAGCGCTAGAACAGACATAAGTTTGAGTAATTATGCACAATTGTATTTTCGTGTCCCACCCGCACTGACATTATTTCTTATAATATTAATGACCGAGTCTACCTACCCGCAATGTTAGAGGAAAACTTATGTTGAATATAGGTATCCATATTTAGTACAGATAGGTACAGAAATTTAAATTTGGCATAAAAATAATATTGACGTTGTAGATGAAGTTGAAGTCTATAGTTTTTGTAGCAGCTAAAATAATTAACTAAAGAGCTAATTATTTCTGCTGCTAGAAAAAAATCTTAATAGGTAGGTACAACTTATAACTCCATTTAAGTAATTAAGTTAGTTTTTACAAGCTTTTATTTAATCACTTGGCTCGCGGTTAAACTTGCAATGTATGTATGCATGTATGTTTGTTCGGGTGGAATCTTGCAAGTCGATTCGAATTTCACCCACTTCCAGTGGTCGGATTGACTTGATATTTGGTATACATTAGTATATTGGATGACAATGTAAGTACAGTCAACAAAAAGTACAGTCCCCAAAAAAAGCTTGTATTGAAAATGAAATTTTTAACTAAAACTTATTATTATTATTTATCAATTTAAAAGTTTAGAGGGAATTATTTGGCAATATTAACTAAAAACTAAATTAATTAGGGGAACGCAGATCAGCGCGTACTCCGGTTGCAATTTAACGAAGCGCGATGGGTGCGCACGCGACGAACGATCATTAGTAGTCACGCAACTCGACTCCACCTTAGCTGTAGAATGGTTTATACGGCACTGGTGCCTGGCCGATACAGCCTTCATTACAAATGACTGCCAGCAAGTGCATGGCTTTCCACACACTCACACCATCGATGGATAATCGGGATACAAGCATAATGTTAAATTCACACTGTTTTATAAATTGCAGAAATCAAAAGATCTTCTTTTGGATGAAAGCGCTTGCATTAAAGTATCGTGTTGGTGTTGACGTATACTGGACACGTTGATTAACCTAACCGTACAACCCATCATTCTGTTGGGCAAAGAAATTAAGCAAATTACATTCAGAAAAGCAAATCGTTCCAAAAGAAAGGGCTACTGAAATAATTGTCTACTTTACTCTCAGAGAAATAGAATTACAATCTAAATTAATTACGCTTTTAAAGCGTCCGTTATTCTTAATTAGTTTCTGCACCGCAGCGGAAGCTCCCGCGCCCGACTCGCGCTCTCTTAATGAAGGGTAGTTTCAAATCAGTGCGTTTGATCAACTCTGTGCAGTCTTAATTACGGCACCCGTTCCGCGCGGGACAATCCGGTTATTTATGACTACATAAGCTTGATTATTCTTTAATGAATACTTGTTTTAAAACGTTTAATTAAGTTTTATGGCGACAGGGCCGCTCAGACGACGCGGGCGCGGGCGTCCCGCCGCTTCGCCGGCCGCGAGCTAATTGGATCGGGTTGACGCACTCCTCGCCCCGCACCCCGCGACCCGCACAGACCTCCCCCGCCCGCAACTTCACCCCGTTCCTAATTGTATGAAATTGCTAATTGGAAAATTTTATAAACGCGGCCGCCCGCTGGCCTACACCCGAATCTGCTGTGTTCTGGCCAAAGGCTACGAAGAAAAATTAATTCAAAAAAGGTTCACCCTCCGCCCGCCACGACGATGCGGGCCAAAGTACGGTCGAGGCCAAGAGACTACGAGACCGCAAAGTAACAGTCGTGACTCAAACAAAACTTGAATCGACTAGAAGTAGATTTGTAGCATGCATGCTTGCTTAATGCATAACAAGATAAAACAAACATTATGGCAATTACAGGGAAACCGATCAGGGAAATAAAAAAATTTAAATAGTCTTCAAAGGTATTGTGTTGACAAGCGGTTAAAATTATTTTTGTTTTTTGTTTGCAGGGCGTGTAGTCGTGGTGGTCCGTTCGAGCGGTTCCCGCTCCAACCGTCAAGCTGGCAGCGAGCGCGTTGAGCATGAATGCGCACTACCACGGGTACGCGGAGCTCAGCTCACCGCACCCGCCCTCGCCAGAGGCTGCGTTCGCAGCCAACGGTCACGACTACCCTCACAATAACAACAACCCTGCCTTGAAAGAATGCGCCGGCTGCGGTGGCAAAATAGTAGAGAGGTTCCTTCTCCACGCGCTAGACAGATACTGGCACCACGGCTGCCTAAAGTGCACGTGCTGCGGCCAGGCGCTGGCGGACATGGGACGCTCCTTCTACTTCAAAGGCGGCATGATATTATGCAAAAGCGATTACACGAGGTGAGTTACAACATTTGTTTTATCATTAACTAATTCAGAACTGCCGCGTGTTCGCTGCAGACGACTAATTGGTACCATTTATGGTTCGGAATTCGATGAGTTTTATCTCGATCGATCTTTCCCATTGATAATCGATAAAATGTTCAGTTTTTAGTCCGTCATCTGACGATGACAATGGCGTGTCTGTCAAACGCATCGAACACCCAAAAAAGTATACCGAGAAAGCCGCAGGCGCATTGTTATGAAAATGCTTTGAACCGTTGTATTTTCTACCTGAGAAGGGAACAAAAAGTACACAATTTTGCACACAACGAGCGATCGACGGTGGCGGCGGCGGCGGCGTCTCGCAGACCCACTAAATTGGTCTCGTTAAAGAACGCTAAGGACTAATTTAGGACGTACGTAACAACGTTTTTACGCGAAGTCTCTTACTAATTAATCTTCTGTGTGTTATTGTACCGCGCCAGTTAGTAGGTAAGCTACGTTACGGCTATGTCAACGATTATGGAAATTTTATGTCGCTTTGCAAACTAATGAATAACCATAAATGGTTCCACGTTGTTGATAAAATAGACGGAGTATTTGCAATTCATTTCAGTGTGTGTGACCAAACACTAAGTATTTCATTATTAACTTAGTGTCGCTTAGTTCCAAGACTTATTTATTAACCTTCATTATCCTTTTATAGTTTAGTTTGAGTCATAAACTTAATTGATGTGTAATAGCACTAATAACGTACAATCACTACCATAGTTAAAATAACTAGGATGTTTCTGTTTATGTGCGACAAAGTGCAATTATTGCGTTCACGTGAGTAGTCCCCAAATAGCATTTTAAAATAGAACCTTATATTAATAATACCCTATGCCCGCGGCACCGCCCGCGTGGTATTTTTTATTTCTGACTTGGTTCATCAATTGGGTTATTCCTTAGCTCCATGTATAATAAAACATAGGCTTACCATTCTCAAGGTACCTAGCTGTAAAAAATACACTAACAGACCAACAACAGACAGTGAGAGGTTGTACTGTATAAAATGTAAGGACAACAAAATAATATGTATCTCATTCATACGTACAGAATAGGAAATATGCACTTGAAATATTTTTGGAATAATTTTCCAATAAAACATCTCGATTTGTCAACTTTTCCCATCACATGGTCCAGGAAGCTTATTCTTCCTCGCTATTTTTCCATGATATCATTTTATTCGTTCGTCATCATCATCAGCCTATAATGTCACACTGCTGAGCACAAGTCTCCTTTCACAAACTAGGGTGAAAGGGAATGGCCAATACTCCACCAAGCGTGCCCACTGCGGATCGGTGGAGGTAAGCTAGTGGTATTGGGATTTTTCAAGTCGCCTAGGAGGCATCCAACTAGCTTAACGACTATCACAATTAAGTGATAACCGGGACCAACGGCTTTACGTGCCTTCCGAAGCACGGAAACGCTCGATTTGAAATACCACTAGGCCCATCCAGGTACCGACCACGACGGCGGTTGATTACCGAACGGCCAAACATGCTACACCACGAGCACTACGTTTTTCATGTCTCATAATAATTCAAGTAACCTCCAACCTTCTGCACGATTTCGCTAATAACAGAATGAAGTAGGTACACTAACTAGAGTGCAACTCTAATATATATAGTTGAAAGCGAAAGAATAATGAGTATGGAAGTGTTCTGATCTACTACACGAGAGGCGGGTGACGCGGCGCGACAGGCCCGCACGTGGACCGCAGCTGCCTGAGGCGCCCGACGCGGCGCGGCGCCCCTGCGCGTTAATTAGCTAAACGCACGGAATCCCACCAAATTAACTAACTCCTCTACCACACTCCAGCTTAATTAAACATGACATATCCTTATCTTTACACTGATTTATTTTTATGGAACGTAAATGTAACGTATGTATATGTCGGTGTCGACGGCACGGAGCCGAACATTATTATCCATCTTCGATGTGTCACATTCACATGCTTATAAATATGTCAAATTATTTAGAGCCCTCTATTTGACGTTCATATAAATTCGTTTTACACTGATTTCCCTTGTTTACCAGCGGTTGTGAGCCAAACTAGAGCGAAGAGTGGGCCAACCGCGGCGCGGGTCGTGCGTCGTAGATTCGATAAAGCTCGTCTCACAGTTGACAGAGACGGCGCGGCCTAACGAGCGGGGAGAGCAGGTGCGGGGCCACAGAGGGGGATGAAGAAGTGCGGTTCCGTGCATGTCTCTGCTGATTGACCCGCGTCACTCGGCAAACAACAACTAACGAGTCGGCCCCCGCGCCTCCAGGTACGGTAATTCGCTCGAATCGCTCCCGCGGCGGCATGGCAGCGGCCGCCTGCTGACTTTACTTATACGCCATCCCTGATTGAGACTCCTTAACAAAATTAACGCTCTCTCACGCAAACAACTGTCGCGTTTATCCACAGCCTTTTGTCCCAATATGATGGATTGTGGTCTGAAGACGCTGATGATGTTTCGTGCTGCTGATTACTGTATACGCACCAAATTACGCGTCGCGGTGTTACGCTTCGTGTATGCGAGAACTATAAAAGCGGCGGAAGCGTTATATAAACATTAAGACGGCTTAAAGCCGATTTTATAATGATTTATGACGCTTCCATTGTTTGACTAAGGTATTTTTACCTCCGTTCGTCAATGTATGCATGTAGCGCATACTTAATCGGTTAAGATAGCTCGGTTATATGAATCAACTAAATTCAGGAGGGATTCCACGATGTCAATCGGACCAAATTATTCGACTCAGTCAGCAATCAGAAATCTGTCGTAGCGCGTAGCGGGTCTACGAGTTTTATTCGATACTGTTTTCGTAGGCCTGATAGTTTTGGAAGTATGTTTTTTATTTTCATTTATATAGACTTATTAATCAATACCTTCAGGTATAATTCTCGTAAACTATGAATGAATAACTTTTATACTAAGTTTATTATCGAACAGAATAATATAAATTTGTAATTTTATTTTTCGAATCGCATCACAACCTACCAAATTGAGCAATCAAAATTCTAACAACAGTACCAAGCATAATTACGTCGGTCACGCACGATGTAGATTATCTTAATTTTCTTAAGATCCAACAAAATTACATGAATTCTTAGTGGTGAGGTTCAAGTGTGACTTAAATCGTGTGTACATGAGGCACGTCCACCTAGTCGTTGAAAGCAGGTTCGTTAGGGCGCGTGCGGGCTCCGTCAATCAAGGCAATTGCTACTCAATCGGCAATCAGCCGCCGCCGCCCGCGCCGCCGCCGCCGCGCCGCCACCGCCGCGCCACTAACGAGACTCCCTGCAAAATACCAACTTCTTACCCGCGCGTCCCGTACTCACTAACACTCATATTAACTTACTACATTTTACATTTGCAAGCTGTTATATTAAACCTTTTTCATTAGCGTTTTGTTTACTTCTCAAGATTTGAAACGAACGACATATTTTGCATATACTGCCTTAGCTTAAATGAATCAAAATATTCAGACGCAAAGATTAAACCTTAGTTAAATTAAAATTTACTTTTAGAAGCTCTTAATTAATCTAGATGCAATTAACAATGATAAATTATTCAGTTTCTTGCTGCTCCGACGCAAATTGTGAGTGCAACGTTCGAGCGTAAACTTGCATAAGGTCATTACGTTAAAAAACATACGATAGTTATCAGTGTAAAATATTTATTGCGTCATGTGGAAATGTATATTTATTATAACGCGTGTCCAGGGCGGGCGGCGTCCAATTTGGGCGCTCGTTAAGTTGCAAAAGACGCACGGTTTAATTGCAACCGCTCGCCCCTAATGAGGCCCTGTGCCCCGGACTCGAGCAGCGTTTCTCTTGCGCAAATTGACATTGTCCGTAAATTGATGTCACCAAACTCCTATATGAGATGCCAAACGGTGAAATCACTGCAGTGGATGTTATTTTTAAAAAGCAATTTAAAAATGAAGAAATCCTTTCGTTCCTAGAATATTTACTTCATGTTTTTATGCTGAATGGTCTGAATTGTTGATCAAAAAGTTTTCTTACATTGAAGTAATATTAGTTATAATTATTTTACCGATCAATGGTCATAATTCTAAATTGTAGTCGTAAACAAGGTTGCATAATAAATTATGCTCTAAGATAACGCAATAAAGTTGAACATGACACGAATAATCAAACACTTGTACAATCACTTTATACATTTGATAGAACATAGAGTATAATAACATTTTAATCAGGTTATTGTATCCGGTTATATTCGCCCTTATGAAGTGGAGCAGTGGGAGACGGTTGATCTATTTAAAAGACGTAGTTGAGCCAAGCTAGGACGAGATTCGATTACGTCGCCGGCGCATGGGGCCGATTAATTTCGTTTGTCTCTTTGTCCGACTACGTCCGGCTCTGGGCGTCTCCGACGTACTCTAAACATAAACTAAAGACCGTCCGGCAACTGGCCAATCTTTGGTTGAAATTCAATTACCAATATCTCTGTAAACAAGATTGAATATTAACTTTGTTTGCAATGTGTACTGCAAATCTGTCCTTTTAACAAATTCAAAGTACACATGATATCTATGCGCATATTATCAATACATTATCATACGATAGTAATTAACTACCATTGGAATGTTGGATATTCCAATCAAACTAAGACATGTGAAAGTATCCCATCTCATCTATGTTATAGATACAGAACATATAAAAAAGTCAATATTTCGTATACACATATATTTTTTGCGCTTTCTTTGAAACTTTACGAGATACATCAAAATGATGTACTACGGAATTGTGTATCTTAAAAATATCTACAAAAAAGTCCGTGATGGTATATGTCTATATCCTATGGATAACCCACAGTAACCATTTTTATGCGTTTAGATGTTTTTTTTCGTGGGTTATACTTCCGAAGTTATTTTGACCCATATAATATTAATCCTCATCTAATGAAATTAGTTACGACGGGCATTTAATGTAGATAAAGTTTGCTCTTTACAGAAAATCATTATCTTTATATTTCAAAAGATATCACCGATTTAAAATTAGCAAGAAACAGTATTCGCGATACCGTGAACGGGCGCGCCAATCGCTCGACACCACACGACATTGCACCCGTGCGAAGCCGGACGGATCGCTAGTCAGAAATAATAATAGTTGATAAACATTGATATACGAAAGTTCTAACTAGTACAGTTTTTTCGAAGTCATAAAAACTCGTTTACAAACAAACTGAGTTATGCGGTCCGGTCTTGGTCCAAACCAAGAAATATATAAGTCCAATGAAGGTCGGAAGTTCGGAACCCTCGGTGCTCGAGTCAGATTCCAACTCTAGGCCATAAAGACTGGCCTAATAAGTTCCAAACTTTGAGATAAATTCCATACAAAAAAAACTAACAACTTTTCAACTATGCAAACTTAGGTGTCGCACAAACTGCCGTCTTCCGTGCCCGATACATAAACACGGAAATTCACAGTTTAATCAATTAAAACCAGCTTTTAAGTCGTTAATTAGTGATCTAAATATACGTTTGCACAAGGCCGACGGTAGTTAAGTCGGACAGTTACGTAGGGACATTTGTCAGGAGCAATTTAGCGCAGTTTCTGACTGCGATGTGAAATCCGCCTTCAACGCTCCCCGACAACACATGCCGATGTGTATAAATCACTACAGAATGCAGATATTTGGTCGGTGACAGTTTAAACGTACTTTTGTAGATAGATAGGCATTTCAACAAAAGAGAATTGTATAACTAAGGTAAATTTAAGTTATCGTTAGTTATTGGTACAGTAGAGGACATAAATATTGTAAAGAATCATGGCGAGCTCCATACATTGATTTGTACAAAAAAATAAAACATTTTAGAGGGTTTTGAATCACTTCCATTGTTGAGATTACATTACCAGCAACATGTAAATATACATGAAATATTTTATAAACCCCGCAAAACATAACAACAACTTAACGGTCGCGTTTTGGTCGCGAATAGTCGCGATTCGCCGGAATGCCATAGATATTCGCGTTTTTATCCCGGGGTTTTAAAAATATTTTAAATGGCTCAAGTTGTTCCTTAGGCACCAAGGATCAAATATAACGTCATTCCAACGTCTCTATAAATCTTTATTTTTTTGTACAAATCTCGCCATGATCCTTTGAGACGGGTAAGTAAGGGCAGCTACCTTAAGGGTAGAAGCCACGCGAATATGGTCTTAAGTGACTGTACTTTAATTTTTAAAATTAACAGATTTAAAAAGTTACCGTCAGCGTGAAGTTTAAGTCGTTCTTATTAAATAAGGCTTAGTAATAGAGGCCAGTTTCTGCTTACGGCCACGTTTCTGTTTAGGTTATCGTGCCCAAAGAGTGCCACTCTTTGGGCACGATAACCTAAACAGAAACGTAAAACAAATTATACAATAAATATACAAAAATAACACTAACATACAAATACTAAACCAGTGGGGGATTCAAATGAGGAAATATTCTTTTAGTACCCTAGGAGTACACTAAGAAAATCATGCCCAAATTTAAAGGGTTAAAATATGGAATTAATCTTTATTCACCAACACTACAACAACAAACTTTAACTTTTGTCCGTCCGTCCGTCTGTCAGTGGGCTGTACCTCGTGATCTATGGCTGTACCTCATGAACCGTAATAGGTATATACAGCTGAAATTTTCACAGAATGTGTATTTCTGTTGCCGCTTTAACAACAAATAATAAAAATGACATATAATTAAAAATTCAAGGGATACCTACAAGGATCATTTTTAAGTGATCCTTCGTGTGCGAGTCTCGCATTTGACCGATTTTTAAATTAAATCACACATGTTCTAAAAATAGTCACAATATAATATTTGTTTAAGTTAATTACCTACTCATAGCATTGCATACATAATATAAAACCCTTAAACACATTAATTTAATTAGTTTTTAAATTCAAGGATGCTGATATCACCAATCTCGAATATCCACTGTATTTCAAATATCCACAGACAAACTAAACACATATTTAACATTTATTACACTAATGGATTTTCATTTACATTTTATTATCATAATAACTTTGGATAATTGCATAACGTGTCCAAACTGTTTGTATTAATTATCAAACCAAATTCTTTGATTATATATTGTACTTCATGTTTATTTATATTTAGTTAAGCTCTAATTAGTTTTACTTATTAGAACTTAAAGCAAATACTTATTAGGGAGCCCGCACACGGGTTAATGCGGCGATAGTCGCCGAGTTTTTATCGCTCGTGTGTGGGCTCTCTTACATTGTTTTTAGGGTTCCGTAACTCAGGAAACTTCGTCTTAGAGGACTTCGTCGTATAAAAAAATAAAAAAGGTACCCTTATAAGATCACTAGTATGTCCTACCTATGCGAGTGTCTGTCACAGCCGATTTGCTTCGAATCTAATGGACCGAAGTTGAAATTTTGTAGGTGTAAATATGAATTTCTGTGACCCAAACACGGACATTATATACACGGGTATTTTATATTGTTAATTATATAATGAATTGTCTGCCGTAAATGGTCAAACAGTTCTTGACATCTTTGATGATAAATAAATAAATATCCTGGGACATTCCTCACACACGGTCATCTCATCCCAAACTAAGCAGAGCTTGTACTATGGAAACCAGATAACTGATATAATTACATATACTGCTTTTTGTTTGTAAATACATACATAATATACATAATTACACCCAGACTCAGGACATACAGACATGTTCATGTACACAAATGCATGTCCTGTGAGAATCGAACCCACGACCTGCGGCGCGTAAGGTGAACCTTAACCAACTGCGCCAACTGGCCCGTTATTGTAATAATCATGCTTATAAAAAGAAGAAAAAATAAAAATAGTAAATAGATAGATACTATTTAAATTTTTTCTTCAGTATATTTGTTTTTTTTATTTATGTTAAATGGGCTTGCGTTTGACCTTCGCCTGACCCCATGACGAGTTATGACGAGGCCGAGGATGTAGCACGCTTACCCAGAAAAAGCCTATTCACTCTGGCCTTGAATAAATCTAGGTTATAGGTGTTATAGGTGTGTTAAGATTAAGAATATTTTGTAAAGTAATTATTTTGGTGCGCTAAGCTTATCATGCTGTGCGTATACCCCTTATGTCTATGTCTATCTCTATCTATATGTCTATGTAAATAAATAAATTAATTTTAAGGTGTGTGGCAAAGAAATATTTTTTAATAATTAAATGAATTTGGAATATCGTGGTCTCAATTACATTTGCAGTTTGAATGTAGGTATGGGAGAACATACTTTTCAAATATAATGTTAAGTTTGTACGAAAGTTTACGGAACCCTCTCCACGCGAGTTCAATCGCACTTGTCCGGTTTTTAGTTATTATTTTGACCAGCAATGGTGCTATCGCAATATAGTCATTTTAATCACATTACATCTCTTATTAAGAACGTTATTGAAAAAGGATAGAAAATATTTAAAGCTTTGACAGCTTTAGTCTATTCTATTTTCATTTACAGGTCTGAAGTCCGTCCGTACGTCCTGACTAAATTTTAACGGCGACTACATTCACGTTGCAAACAATTTGATTAATTTGATTGAATTTCTTATATCCTTTTCATGTGCTCTGTTAGAAAGAGATACGCATAGTTAGCCTGAATTACTTTAGTAAAATCAGAATAAGCACCAATATTTTAGCTTTAATACTAAAAAAATCATTCAACCATTTCACATCGTACTAAAATAGTTGACTTCAATAAAACGACAAGACTTGTACAGTCGGTAACAATAAAATAAATATTAACAGACCTCTGTCATCGAGTGTACCGATATTTGTGGTCATCAATTTGGTGTCATTGGAAGCGTCATCGATATTTAGGCGGGCGGGCGGCGGCGGCGCCTACGGACAGTATATGAACGACGCCACAAGTCGTGTTCTACAGAAACCCACGAGAAATTCACGAGATGAACCAATCTTGTACATGTACATGCTCCAAGTCTCTGTTACATTAAATTGATACTGTGTTTGGGTTCTTAATTGGGCGGTCTTGGTTTACAACTAAAGTCGTATACGTTGGTTGGTGAGATTCTGTTGTTTCAATGTAGGTACGCAGTTTGTTGCGTTTTGTACGTTGCCTTTGGAGATAAGATAATAAATAGATGGCAGATAGAGCGACCACTTACAGTAAAATTCTATGATAGCTTTAAGTAGTAGTTAGTTAAAATAATAATCTAACATTATAGTTTATTAAAACTAAAAACCGCTTTAAAAAGCACTGTATACTATAAAAGTATTAACGATGTTACCAAATTATAGCAAATAATTGAAGCGCTCTTGGTGTAGCATGATTAGCCTTTCTTAATCGATCGGCAAAGTAAAGCTACCACCCGTCGTGATCGGTACCTGGATGGGTGACCACCTAGTATTTCAAATCGAGCATTTCTGTACTTCGGAAGGCACGTAAAGGCGTTGCTCCCGGTTATCACTTAATTTTGATAGTCTTGAAGCTAGTTGGATGGCTCCTAGGCGGCTTGAGAAATTTCCATCAGTAGGTTGACCACTAGCCTACCTCCACCGATCCGCAGTGGACACGCGTGGTGGAGTATTGCCCATTCCCTTTCACCCTCATTTGTGAAAGGAGGCCTGTACTACTCAACAGTGGGATATTATAGGCTGATGATGACGACCAAATTATAGTATTGTCATCGGTCCTTGATAAGTGTGCAAAGTTTTTTGAAGACGATGAAAATTACGTTTGAAGATTCCATTACATACACACAGGTGAAGCTAATAAAAGCGTGTTGAAAAAAATCATAGTTAGAATATTAATCGAACGACTGTACCTATTAGAGTACGACCCGTGAGCACCAGTACAGTACCCTGTACAGCCAAATTCCTTGAATAAAACGAAGTGCGCGTACATAGTTTGAACGACTAAAATACATAATGAATGCCAATTTGTTTATTGTTGATACTTTTATCGAGAACAAATTACAAGGAATCCATATCGATATTTTGTCTGACTGTAAATCAACTTGTGTATATCTGTGAATGCATTTTTTTAAAAATTTATTTTAAGGGCAAACAAAACAAAGCAAACACTAACACAATTAAAAATATAATGTAGATTGACACCTTATCTTTCTAAGTGTTGCCTCAGTTACAGGCTACCACAGCATGAATTAAACAAAACATAAACAATAAACACTTAAAATCAAAATCAAATAGATTCAATTAAAAACCAAATCAACAAATTCAAATAAAATTAAGGTCAACAAATTTAGTAATAGTGAATAAAATCTTCATGAATATGGAAACTCTACGCTTCGCACAAGGTAACGTTGTCACTCTATAATATTCTAACTGTCCAAAAAATATTACATTATTACCCCCATATTCACGATCGCTTTTTAACTAAATCAGTGTAAGTGTGTCCCGTCTCACTCTTTCGATCACCAAATGTCACCTGTGAGATAAAGACTTCGGAATTTTAGCTAATCAACGTTTGATAACTTTATAATAAATAAAGGGGTAAATGTCTAAAATTATAATATAAAAAAGTTGTTACAACAAATGATACATTAATACAATGAAATTGTATTAAATATTCATAAACGATTAACATATACAACGTGTAACAGATTTAGATGTTAAACCTTTACAAGGTTTATTAAGAATCGTTTTCTGCGTAGGCGATTCCGTAGTTTGGGGAATTTGGGTGTCTAAAGACACCTCACATGTATTTTTCAATGGTTTTAAAACAACAGTTTATTAAATTCGCCGCCTTCAACACATAAGGAGTTAGAAGCTGCGTGAACATATGGATGCTATAATGGTAGTTGGACGCTCTATGGTTTGTAACTGCCAGGGATAATATAATATGATTATTCAATGTATTCTATTATATATCATTATAGCTAATATTATCAACTCATGGGCTAAAATACGCCCCCTACTTTTCCCCCTTAGGGATGGAATTTCCAAAAATCCTTTCTGAGGCTACAAAAGGAAATTATGTATACCAACTTATCAGTTAATTGAGACACGCAGTTAAATGCTCCCGTTAAAACACAATTACCCCTTTTGCCCCATTGGGGTCGATTTTCGAGAAACACAAAAAATGTGTTGTTTTATTTTCTGTCCAAAGTATTAATATCAATTCAAGTTAATCGGACCGTGCGTTAAGTTTCTGCTATACAAACTTTAACAACCTCTAAACCCCCTTTAGGGTTAGTTTTAAACCTAATAATGAGAATGTTTTTTATTTATTTAGGTAAGTAATAGTCCTAAGTTTCAAGTTTATAACCCAAAGAATAAGATTTTTCATAGAAACAAAATCCCCTTTTTCACCCCCTTAAAGATCGAATTTCCAAAAACTTATAAAAGGAACCTATGTGCAAAATTTCATGTTTGTAGCCCCAGCGGTAAAGGCTCTGCGTTGATGAATCGGTCAGTTAGTCAGGAGTTTACGACAAGTAATTATATGTACCTATAGATAAATACCTACATACCTAATGTGCCTACAGTCAGAGAGCGTATAATTAAAAATAAATAAGGAAAATTGTGTATTTTATTGATCTCGTGTGTCCTTATGTAGTTACCTACTCAATTTTCGCTGATAGAAATCATTCCTTAAAATAAAATAATAGTTACAGCAATTAAATAATAATTAGATAAAAGAAATATCTTAAAATTATATGAACTTTCCACAATCCAGTATGTTCTATGAAGAAACGTTTATCATTAAGGTATAATAAGAGTCTCGGGTTAATAAGGTTATTAGAGCGGTAATAAAGTTAGTCGTTGGCATGGCATTACCACAAAGCGCAGGGGCGCGGGCGGCGGCGGCGGCCCCGGGACGGCCAGGCTGAGGGGGCGAGGTGGCCCAATGTGATGTTAATTAATAACGTCTGTCTCACGAGCACTAACGACGCCGTCACGACTACATTATTTAGCCACCTGATTAGTTCGCAGGAGGCACCTAGCCCGCAGCACTAATTAGTGAAGACTCCCCTACAGTACCCGGCCAAATTTGATTTGTTACTGCACTATCACTAATTGGAAGTAGTTTGTAATTGATGATTCCCAGCATTGATGCGGTCTACGTGACGAGTACGGCATTGCGGCCAACGGGATAACCGTTCACCGTTTACATTTAACTCACGAGTCACTACCTGATGAAATATTAAAAGCGAACAGCGCGCTCGATATCGATGTCAACAGAACTGAACGAGTTTTATTTCTATTCAATTATTAAAGCGTTTAATTTAGGGCAACAGTTTTACTAACAAAACGATCAGAACGCAATCTCTCTGGCCGAATAGGAAACCTATTCGAAATTGATATGGGTGGAGCGCACGGGCGCAATGCTGCGTCGCGCCTATGCAGCCTCGTAAACGATACCTGTCCGGTGTGAAACGGCCCAGCGCCCCCGTCACTTACCACACAATCTCAAACTCTATTCCATCGATATCGAACTCAAATTAGATTGCGGGGAGAGAGCGAACGAGACGTGTAACATAGACGACGAATTTCGTTAATAAATAAACGCAGTGCCTGGCTTCCGTCCGGCTTGCCGTCAAAAATAGTAAAAAATATGTAGTAACGGTGGAAAATTTGGCGCAAGTATGACAGTGGAAGCTGACGTGACGCGTGTACGCAAATCATTATTCGATAGCCACCGCCGTCAAAGGAATTTTTAATAATGTTTACTGGCCGAGATTCGGCAGCAGCCGAGCCTGCACTTGTTACGATACTGACTGTTGCGGATGATATCCAATCATAACATAACATCCTCCTTGCCAATAGTGTTTTTTTGTCAACTATTAAACCCTCTTTTGCTATTCCCTGTGTTTTCATTCCATTCAATATTGAACGAAAATCCTTTGCAACGAGTAAATACTCAGCGGGTTATTCTATAGAAATAAATTAAATTATACAAACATAAATTTTAATTAAATTATATACGGGGAATAAGCGAGTAGTTACGATGACGATCAAATCGTATCAATTAAGGGGAAGCACTCGGTAAACTCGCAGCGAGTGTCGTACGGTACGGTACGGTACGGTACGTACAGTGGGTAGCGTAGTGGCGCTAGCTAGTTGTACGTCCCGCTTCTGATCTTAATTAACCTCATGTGTTAACCTCGCCATAACTATGAGACGCGTGCTCTCTGCACTACCAACTACTCCGACTTACTTATTAATAACAGAGGTATGCCGGTGCCGATATGTTAATTTATGCTTAACTTTATTGAAGATGCTTTAATTATGTACTCAAGCACCCATAATTTAACCGTTAAGTGCTTAATTTTAGTATCGTGAACACAATATACTTGGCTTATCTATTTAAAGTCGCGGTCTTATGACTAAATAGAGATATGCTTATCAGTTATTAACTATCTTAAAAGTGACTTTAAGGAAACTAAATTACCTGTGTAGTTAATTATGATAATATTATTAACTAATTGCTAATTTATTCGCATAAATACTTTTTACGAGACATAACATCAGGCAAGTGTATAAAAAGAATTGGTGAGTATTATTTAGTCTGTTAATTTATTGTGTTGATATTGAATACAAAAGTGAACCACAGGTGATGAATGGTATTGCAGATAATTAAATAATACCACAATAATGTTGTAGTGGTCGGCAACGCGCCGCAGCCGATGGTTCGGTCACTACACGCGTCTATTTCGAAACTTTCTAATACCTAGTTCATCAACAAATTCATTATGTCGTAAAACGGCGTGCGCGAGACCGAAATATCGCGGGACTCGTAAAACCGCTCGTAAAGACGTTTGTTTACTAATTCGAGTGGGGCAGGTGGGGCGGAGACCGCAGCACGCGAGGGATGCTGCTAATAATAATATAGTTGTAACAAATAAATATAAAGGGGTTAAAGAAGATCCGCGTCTGTAGAAGACGAGTGATAGTGTAAAGTCGAGTCGTTAATAAGTAACGGGCGAAGTCGTCGCGAGCCTCCAAATTGCCTCCTCCGCAGGTCACAACTTTTAATGAGGCGAAATTCCCCGTCGATTCGCCCGTCTACGTCGCCTTAACGCAACCTGTTCGTTAGCGCAAAAACGGGCCACGCTAACACGCGATTAGAATACACCCCCACAGTGCGGGGCACACTGAGAACTCGATCAAATATATTTTTCATAGTGATATATTTAGTTTATATGATGGAATAGGTTTGTAATAATTGTGAACTTTCATTTTATATTTACCGGTGTACACTTTTTGTTCGTCAATCATAAAACATTTATCGCATTTTAATTTTTTTAAAGAAGAGATTTATTCAGATAAAAGTAGCTGTATTATTTGTAATCGTAAGATCTGAACTCTATTTCTATAACTTTAGATTTGATTGTCTCCTTGACAAATTGTGTCTTTATATTTACCGATATACAGTGTATATCGGTAAATATAAAGACACAATTTGTCCGTCAATCATAACACATCTCACTCTTCCTTAATAAAAATAAATAAAGAGCTAAATGTACCTACCAGTTTTTTTTATTATCATTCATATTATCGCTGAGCATCAGTAACAGTGTGACCCATAGTAAGTTACTAACTAACCCATAATAAAATTAAAATTTGAGCAATTAGGTATGTGTTTACTATTTAGTTCCTAACCGAAGATTTTTACATTCTGGACAGTCTTGTCACTACAACATCACCATAACGGACAATTTGGAAAAATATCCAATACCGCATGAAATCCTCCAAGTGTGCCCAATGCTTAAAAAAGCCAAAAAGATGGTCCCTCATTTGTGGCGGGCTTTCTCTGTGTTGTTGTCACATTAGTGAATAACTGCGCGGCCAACTTTGTCGATACGTTAATGATGTCGGCGGGACGTCTATTAGGAGGAAAAAAAACTCGCTTTTGTGTTGCATTTACGTCGTTGAGCCAGTTCGCGACGGCCTGGGACATACCACGTGATCTGTTTTCCTAACACGGTACAATCCTAATGAACTTGAAATTCTTGTTAATATCTTGTAAAGACTTTTTCTAGCGATATTGAATGCCGCGATGGTCGTGTAGAGACTATAAGCTTGAGCTTTTGAGAAAACCATAGCAGTTGTAAGGGTACTTTGTAGTACCCGCCTGGTTGGCTACCATCATCATCATCTGCCTGTCCTGTTCCTAATCATTTGGGGTCGCGCAATATGTACGCTTCTTCCAGTCGTCTCTTTTATCTGTCATACTAGCATTCATTCCATTCTTACACATGTCAACTTACACACAATCCATCCATCTCTTTTTCGGTCTTCCTCTTCCCATATTTTAGCAATCATGTGTTTACTATTAATTCCTAACCGAAGTTTTGAACTTTACCACCTGTTGAAAATCTGTCGCCAAGAACCTAGCTTACCTAGTATTCCGGCAGCTTCACTTGAGAGCCAGTTGGTTTCTATGTCAGCATCACATTAAAAATCCCACATCTCTAATCACCATCCAACAACAACCCAAAGAAGTGGAATGACGTTCATTTTGTTAACCGACTTCATTTGAAATCTATTCCGCCAATAACCCACCGCCGCGGCGCCGACTATGCATTCTGATTGGCTATAACAAGGACACATCCGCTCTGATTGACTAAGTCTAGGACATAGTAAAGATTTAGATGGAGTGTTTATGATTAGTCGGTATACTGTTATCAATCCGTGCACAACCATTTTGGTAGGTACTATAGTTGCGGAATTGAATTGCTACTATTACTACTCTAGAGGGAGTTTTCCTCTAGCCACTTAAAATAACTCTTAGATGCCCAGAAACTTCGAACGGCAAATACAATAGCAATTTTTGCTGAAATTGCATAAAATAACCTAACACGTTTTACAATCAAGAAAGTATTTATCTGTAGTTGCTCTACAATCTACAATGCTCTTTTTTTACATACCAAAAAAGCATACGGCACATAGTTATTATTGATTTTATGATCATAGTTTTCGATCTTAGTTATCTGTGGCTTTTCACCAAAGGCTATATATCTTTTTTTTTCGTCACGTTTTAATAGCCCAAGTTAGGCTTAATTCACTTATGAAAACCCTTCACTTTCTTTTTATGTTTCTCCATACAAACTTTGCCATCCCTTTAGGAGATTTTATAACATTTTATTTATTTTGAAGAGTATATGTATGGTGACCACTTACCATCAGGAGGCCCGTCTGCCTGCTTGTCAACCTATTGACATAAAAAAAAAAAAAAAAAATTTTCAAAATGTCAATATTGTGACATTAAAATTTTTTTTCTTCAAACATACTTTCCTTTAGAATGGAATTAAAAAAACCCCACCAAAATCCTAAAAAAAATCCGAGTCCATCGACTTAGGCTGCGGGTTGTCTGTCAGTCAGTCATGGAACTGTTTTACAGATATAGATTTAATTCTTTTAAAATGTTAACTTTATCTATCGTCGATGCTAACTAAAGGAGAAACACCACATTATACTTATTTACTAATAGTTTCTGTATATTGGTGATAATGGCGTATTAAAAAAAAATTTAAGGTCGCGTTTATTATCTCCCACGTCTCGTAAAACAATACGCCTTACGCACACCAATATAAGGTCGACATTTACAACTGAAATAACTAAGAAAAAGAGTTCATGTTTATTCATAGGCCCCAGATTGTTTGGTTATAATCTACAACAGAATCTACTTAGCGGCGAGAAACTCATTTTTCAACTTAATAAATTATCGGCCGATATCCAAGCCTATTTTCCCCCGGACGTTACCTACAGTAATGAGGTTGTAAACAACACTGTCTAATTAAACTCCTTAATCGCAAAACTCAAACGGTAACCGCTTTTAAAACAAAACCTCGCAATTTTCAGAGCGACCACCGCGTAAATAGCCTTCGTTATATCGGAGCGGCGATCGCGGCTCATTACCTTCGCCCCCACTCCCTAATTAGACACCCTTCCTTCCTCGCTCCTTCCATCACCCCCGACGCCCCTCTGTCCGGATTGTTTTCTAATAATTCCTTTATTTCCGTGCAGGTTAAACTCCTAATTACCCTTTTACGTTACAAATCGCTCGCGACGACGATACGGTCTGAATAAATGCGACGCCAATAAAAATAATAGGCAATGGAAATCAAACCGTTTGTAGGGAGTTTATAAAAAAGTATTCGATGCAATACATACACTTATCTAATTGGAACGAAATTTTCGAAACAGGTGATCGATTAAGGGATCCACAGTCAACACCATAATTGATGGTTATTATAATTTAAATTAGCTTCATCCCATCTCATCTCCACGTCCACCACATAATAGTTTTCTAAATTAATCGATTCGCCACGGAAGAAATTCAAATTAGCTCTAATTTCCTGAAAACACCGCGAGAGGGCCGGGCGCACGCACAGAGCACCTGTGAGCTGCATCCGGCCCGTCCAATTACTGGGCCTTTTGCCCTAAATAAAGCGCCCTAACGATCGTGGCTGGCTGGACACCCGTTAAAATTTGCCTCGAGTTGAGATTCATTAACAATGTGAACATGTAAAATGATACGTTGCTAGTAAGATATGTTTAGTTTAGTAAACAAGCGCTGTTAATTAGCAACAAGCCTTCACAGCGTTTATGAGGTGATAAAAGAAAAAGTTCTGACAATAGGTTCATTTTGCATGTAACTTTATATTCCCACAACAGGCTGGAAGCTCAGAAAGCATAAACAATGAAAGATGAAGTGCAATGTTACTAAATCTCGCTCTCTTTACCTCCATCCATCTCAAACTTCTCCTATACTCTAACAAGATAAATATGCCATACAAATTTCGATCGAACTCGAACCGAAATAAAGTCCTCCATCGTAGGAACAAAAATGTTATATGGTCCACCATCCGATTAGACACCAACATGTTCACACATGGATATTTCAAACCTTATAATAATGGTCGGAAAGATCCTTTCGGCATGTACAATCGGATTTTAATGTCGCGCGATGTGTGATAAGATCTGCGCAAGCGACTCGTATCGGCACCTATTTATTTATTTATTTAATCAGGTTGAGCGACAGACAATGTGCTATTGTATGTCCTGATTTATTGTCCAACGCTGATCTATAATGGAGCCCATTCTTGTTCTACCACGGACAGATATGGATTTGTGTTGTATAAATTAATTGCATTAATTCGGACTATTACTTTACCCCTCTTATAGACCAATCAATTATAATAACGTGTTAACAAAGTATCGATACTATTTATTAAAAAAAAGAAACTATTCTTATCCAGGTAATCTGAATCCGGTTTGTTGAGCCATTAACAAAATTTGATTTGTCTATTTGAGGATTTCGTAGCTTACAAATGGGTCGATTAAATATTCGTAACCGGTATAAATATCAGTCAATAACCAATTAATTATGATAACAACCTATTTTATTTTCTCTATTTCCAATTTTTGTTAAAATATTTGCTTAATATTCTTTCTTTTGACAGATAACGTATCTAAATTATAATAAATCCATGATACGTCTTAATTTGGGCCGCATTTCTTCTCACACTTCTGATGAGCTTCAAACCATAGTATTAATATAAATAAGACTTGTATAATTGAAAAGACTTTAACGAGTTTAAAAAGTCTTATAAAACGTAAGTTCATTAATTTTATGATCTCTTATTTCAAGATTAAAAGAGCTCTACATTTGCTTTTTGTAATTATGTATGAAATGTTTGTAATAAACTGTAATTTTAAATCACAATATCCGATGACTATCTCTCTGGTCTTTATACACGAATAGTCTTCAGTTAACTGTTGGCTGAATTTTTTGTCATCCCCGTCGCAGTTGCTAATTGTCGAGGGCTTCACGTGACATGTAACAATAAGGTCAAAAATCTATAATAGGCGCAATGTGTATATAGCAGTGTGAAATGACCGTATACGCTTCTCGTTTTGCATTTAAATTAAAACTATTCATAATATTAGCATAGAAATGAGTTCGATGGCTAATCGTTGCGGTGTCAAAAATATTTAATTAAAAAGATTGATGCTTACCGGTGGAGTGGAGTACCAGAAGTACAGTCGAGTTGCAAACTTATCTAATTAGTTAGGGGAGAGCGGGGGCGCACGGCACGGCCGAGGGGCGCCGAGGGGTGTGTGGAAAGGGGCGGGGGCGAAGGGGCGCAGACGGGGGCAATTAGCGGTGATAGTCGATTAGCTCATCGTGCGAGTGCGGCTTTTGACAAATGTTTCGACTAATAAATTATTATTATTTATGCGTGTTACAGATAATTGGTCTAATTATGATGACGGCTTAAATCTGTTATTTATACATTGAATTTTATTGATGACTTTAGATACGCATTTAGTACATAATTTATTAACCATTTAATTTAACTAAAATAGTTAACAGTAATCGTAAATACATGCATTTGTATCTGTATTTTCTGTCTATCTTATATAAGAATTTGATTAAGACTAGGTATAATGAATTGTAATTTTTGTAACTACTCCTACATACTAATACAAAACAAAATCTGAAATCGCAACACAGTGATCCGGTGTGCGTTACAATTGTTATTATATACCTATAATGATCTAACAAATAAATATTTATAATTAAATATTATGAGTTATAGTAACTTTCAAATTCGATTGCAAAGTTTAGTCAATTTATTTTAATTATTAATAATACGTATAACATCAATAAATATGAACGTTGTGTATTTAAAATTATTATAATATTTACGTATCTCCTTATATTAATAAGTTTGTTCATAAGCTTCATTAAGATACATACTTGGTAACAAAATGCAATTAAATATTTTCTGGTTAGTTTGCCAAGCTTCCCCAGTTCATCCTACCGGCATCGTTACGTAAATCTTAATAAGATTTCATATAATGGAAAATAAATGAAATCAAATTGGAATATCGCATACTCGCTCTGATTACGTCCCAGTTAGATTAATATATTGCAATGAATCAACATCACGCGCTCGCTCGCGTTGGTTAATTAAATGTTTGTTAATTTAACTAAATTTACAACGAGTTTTGAAATAGGCATGTATACGTTTATTTTTATCACATTATACGTTGCTTACAATGTTACAATGCGAGTTATCTTTACCTACTATTTCAATTGTTGCATTGTTAGTACAAATTACATGTAAACAACTAATATACACTTAATTTCTTAAACGTCTACAAATCAACAAAACTATAGATTATAAACTAACATATCGGTACTTATATGAAATTATTTACGCATGCAACTTTCCAAGATTGATTAGTGAAAGTTTAGTAATAAATGAGATAATTAATTCTTAGCGCGAGTTAATTGATATTGGTATTAACAGTAATTAGAAAACTTTGGCTTGGGTACACGGTTTTTGTTATTTTATTAATTAATTTGTTCGTCAACTATACCTTAGTGAGATGAGATTAGAGTTATTAAAAAAAGTTTAATGATCGCATTACAATGCATTGAAACGGTTAAAACTATTTTGCATGAATTAAACATTTAGGTTGAGTAGATTTACTTTTTAGTACAAATTCAATTAAAACATGCTGTGAAACCAGAATGAATTGTTATTTATTCATCATACAAGATTAAATTAATCAATTTTGCTTCGGTCCGTGCACTAAGACAAACGTTTTAAAATCTTAAGGTCACACACCTCTCTAATCTGTTAATAATTCGCCCGCACCCGACCCGATGTGGTGATAATAACAGAGTGATTATAACGAGGTACGACACAAGGCTGTCGGGTCGCAATCACCGGTCTACGCCCCTAACACTTGTAAGGTTTTTCCACGCAAGTTGTAGTAATAGTTTCGCTAAGCGACGGCCACTGGAGTAGAACAAGGCGTTTAATTAAAGGACGCTCACCTCACGGGCCGCGCTGTGTTGTCGGCCGGCTCATCGCATGCGCCTTAATTAGTTCAGACCGCCCCTAACGGGCTTATTTTGTTTTTCTCGGATAATTTTTAATTAAACGCTTGATTAAAATGAAAGTTTGCGTAAGTAGCGAGCGAGGAACAATCGAGCCGGAGTTTAGGATAATGAATTGATGGTGTTACTTTGCTCGCTTGCCGCTCGCTAGGGACTTAATTAAAAATCGCCGATAGAGTGTGTAGAGGGGAGTTTGAAACGAGTTTATGGAACTTAGTCCGGAGGCTCTGTTGTTTTACTATGTCAATTTGAATACGATATTGCTTCACTACCTGTTAGAGGAAAAATATTGGCACGATATAAATTGTGTTCACAATGAAATATTGTCCTAATATTACATGGAGTATTACACACTATATCGTTTGTTTGAAAACAAATACTCGCGAGTTTTTAAATCTGGTTGGATAGTTTGGACCCCTAACTTTGACTTAAAGTGAGAATTTAAATGATACCTTATTCCTGAGGTAGTAATAATTAATAAAGCGTTAAATATTAATTGGACGTAAATTGCTTTATTAAAAACAAAATTAATAGCAAAAGTTATGGTAACCCGAATTCACTTAAATAAATTTTAACAAAAAGCTATAAAAAGGCTAATTAGTGCGTATTGTAGAACATCAATTGCTCGGCAACGATTTCTCATTGAATTTATTTGCTTTTTGATATAAGAGGGATTGGGCAACCCTTGCTCTACATGTCTGGTTGCAGCTCACGCAGTTTCTCAAGCCTTGTGGATCACTTGCCCGAACCGAAAACGCATTTTTCTTTTCTATCCAGCCAGCAGTTTTTTTTTTTTTTTTTTTTTTATACGACTTAGTCGGTAAACAAGCATACGGCCCGCCTGATGGTAAGCGGTTACCGTAGCCATATGGACGCTTGCAACACACGAAGCATCGCTCACGCGTTACCGACCTTTCCCCCCTCCCCTATGAGCTCTGGCGACCTTACTCACGCGCAGGAACACAACATAAAGTTATTTGGCTGCGGTATTCTGTAAGGTGGAGGTACTTCCCCAGTCGAGCTGCTCTTTGAGCGAACAAACGCTACACTCTACCTCTCTTCCCGTGCTCGTGATAAATAAAAAATATTAATTAGGTATATTATTATGAAGCGCTCGTGGTGAAGCTTGATTAGATGCTACCGCCGTTGTGGTCGGTACCTGAATGGGTGACCGCCTAGTGGTATTTAAAATCGAGCGTTTCCATGCTTCGGAAAGCACATAAAGCCATTGGACCCGGTTATCACTTAATTGGGATAGTTGTTAAGCGAGTTGGAGGCCTCCTAGGCGGGTTGAATAATTCCAGCAGTAGGTTGACCACTAGCCTACCTCAAGCAATCGCAGTGGGCACGCGTGTTGGAGTATTGCCCATTCCCTTTCACCCTCATTTGTGAAAGGAGGCGTGTGCTCAGCAGTGGGACATTATAGGCTGATGATGATATTATTATGCTATAACATGGCATATTTTTCAAACTGGAACTCTTGTTTCATTAAAAAGACTTCTGGATGTTAACGACATTAAGGTTTAGATGGGGTCACATCACAATAATACGATCGTCACGCTGCGTCATCCTGACCCAGCTCTCCTTCGATGAGAAATCTTTAACCATCATCAATAGACTTGTTCTGATATTTTATTTAGATGCAACATATTATACAGAATATAATCTCAAATGTATTTATTGATGAAAAATTACTCTTGTTACCATGGAAACAGAGTAACTAACAAGTAAAATACTACAGATATATTTCGTTAAAGTTACACAAAAACACGAGTCATATGATGTAGCATTTATGATAGCAGGAGGCGTTTTATTAAAGCGCTGTGATTTGTCTGGCGTACTCCAGACGCGTAGACGTACTACGAGCCGCTACGGAGTGCTACGCGGCCTTGACTCGGCTGGACTCAGGGCTATCATAATATACGTTAAAATATAGCCTTCACGTTGGAGTAACACTGAGTCCATCATATTTTTTTGATATTACACAATATTACTGAATGTGTATTTTTTTACTATCTGTTTCTTTTGCTATTATTCTGTAATGTTTGTGTATTTCGATATAAGTAAATTTTTCTTTAATTTTTTATTTTTATAAGCAAATGCAAGAACATATTTATGTCTTTTAGGTTTAATTTTTAGTTCTGTAGATAGACTAGTGCTTGTGTGAGAGTCATATCTCTACAAACCCTAGAAGGTAAGGCTCTCAAGTGCAAGTCATGCACACCGGTAGGTTCTGGGTGACAGATTTCAGATAGCCAGGCAGATACTACAAAGTACAGTAGTACCCAATTTATATGGCTTACCGATATACCTGCTCAGAAGATACATTTTCAAAACGCGGGAAACGCTATTGGTCGGCAGCTGCCGCCATGTTAGCGCGCGCCGTGTGGAGGGGCGTGACTTGCGAGTGAGACGGAACTAACAGCTGCAGTGTATTATGAACCTTATAGTAGTGATCTAAGGTTGATTGTAAGTTTTAAGCATTCTTTCGTTAATCTTCGGGGCCATACTTTCTTTTCTGTGCGAACGAAGATTCACGACGCGCCATATAAGTTAGGTAATACTGTACCGTGCTATTCTGGGGTGCTTTTCTCAACCGAAAGCTCAAGCTCATTGTAGTATTCGAACACACAACTTTCACCATCAGTACCACTAAGTTACATTCGTCTTAATAGTTAATTACATTACATTCGACGTAGATATTAATCTATGTCGAATGTTTAATACATGTATTGCTATAATTAAATAAATCTTGCTACTCCAGATACATCTACAATTTCAATCCGACATGTCAATAAAAATTGATCATTATTTATTTGCGTTACAAGCAGACGTTTCCATATCGCGCGGTCCTCTCACATAGGTTCTATTTTTATGTCAACCCTATCGCGAGCATGCGTCATTAGCAAATTCTTGGTATGTCTCCGCCACGCGCCTCTAACGAGTTTCTTACTAACAACGTGCTAACTCGATACACCGACACTGGCGCTCAAGCTACACCGAACATGCATTGTGATTACAAACAGATACAATAACATGTTTATTGACTGCATCACATATAACATATCACGTTAATTTACAAGTTTTATTCTATTTGTGTAGAAAGGCCGGTCACGTTCTAGGAATATATATTTTTTATTGTTAATTATTTGGAAATAAAAAGCCAAACATAGCCATATCACCAAAATATATTTTAAAAATGTAACCTTGCTGAGATTATTGCCGGATTCTTCTCAGTTGAAGGCCCTGTTCCGAATCGGTGGTAACTTCAGTAAATGTGACCGCCATAAGTGCCCTTCTGGGGCCTTAATTGAATAAATGGCTTTGATTTTGACTTAATGTTTTGGTGGAATATGATATATTTACTAATTGTTTCGTAATGGCGGATTCGTTAGTAGTAATTTTTTTATATTATTTGACCGACATTTTCGGGTAAATGCACATTTTATAAAAAATCTTAATAATTACAAATAAATGAGACTGTAGCTTCATAAATTAGTAAGATATAAAAGATTAGATTCTTGAGTGTAATATCCAACACGAGTGGAAGCAACAAGTAAGATATCCCGTTCCCGGACGCATCTCGGCTTTATTGAGAGCCATTCGTCTCCGGGACCCAATCGCCTATCCCCCCTCTGTTCGCCCTTACCCTGCACTACGTCTCATTCGTACAAACGTTTTAATTATTCGTAACAACTTAGTTTATTCGGTATTTTTTTTAATGTTTGCTTTATGAACTTTTAAATGTAACTTGCATGCTTCTACTTAATATTAAATTCATTGTTTGCGTAGCGGCATCAGAATTTAACATTTTCCGACATAGCTTGCGACTATAGATTCGTCCCACCTCTTACCTGTTTGTTCCCAACCCCTCGCGGCTCTAATGATCTCGTTGAGAGGTTTTAAATTATGTTCCTTAAAACAATCCAAAGTCGACACGTACACAAGCGTGCGACTCGAGACGCTCCCATAATGAATAAAATAACATGTCAAGATACAGTGTTCATCTTAAATTAATGAGGATTCACGGCGACGTATTCAATTTTACACGTAACGAAGGCAAATAAACTTTGACTAGGCAGGTACCGCGCCTTGACTGAGGCGCCAAACTTCTCCATTTATTAAACTCATGTTAAACACACTCGTTAATTAATATCAGTATGAAAGGAAACCTTAGAGTTGGTCCCGATTAGAAATTCTTCGAAACTCGTAACTACACAAATAAAATAACAAATCTCGGTGAAAGGTGATAAACTAAGTAAGTATTCTATCAGTTCGGAGGGTTATCCTTCCCAAAAGTTCCGTGAAACGGTCGAATAAATAAAATAAATCAGTGTGTGTTCATGTCTTTACATTTAATTATGTCCGTTCTGTGATATATGTGTGTACGTATCATATTAAAAGATTGTGAGTTCGTAAAGTTTTGATATTAATTTTGTTAATTAATTATAACGTGTGTCGTGTTTCAGTGTTTAGATCCAATTATTTTATTCAAAAGCCAGACTTGGAAGTCATTATAAAACCAGTTTATGGCACTATGTTTAGGTTTACATTATATTTACTCTATAACATATAAGTACGTAGGTGTACATGTATATAACATTGTATACATAGATAAAATAAGTCGTACATATGTGACTACGAAAATTGGAACATTATTATTTTTACCACAATGAAGTACCTACCTAAATTACGTGTTACTGTAGGCCCTGATTAATTTATTTTCATATCTTACCCACTCCAGTCCTCTTAGGTTAAGGTTTATTAGTCTCTCGACCTTACTTTTATTATCATGCTATACTTACGTACTAACTATATATTTTCCGACGGCTTGAATGCCCGCCACGAATTAAACGTATCAAAAACACGAATGTCTTCACCGTGTTTTTCCGTGTTTTCTCCGGTATAATCCTTACAGGCGGATGTACCCGCGAGCGTCCAACACAAATAGATTCGTACATGTTTGTCTTGGCTCGGTTTAATTAATTTTACCTTCATACGCCGATACTGTTTGTCGGGCGCTCCTTAATTGAAAACGCTCTTACTGGTGTAAATGTAACGAAATCCTATTTGCTCCGAGTGATTGAAGCGAATTTATCTTTTAAGACTTTCAAATATATCTTTAACCCGTTCCCGATGTTCGGCGTTAAATTATTTCAAAACGAATAACACGAAGAAGCGCAGGTAATTAAATTTTGATTGCTTTTGGTTGGATTGTTATTGCGATTTATTAATATTCAGGCCGGTTGTAAATAATGCCGGCTCGCCCGCGACGCTAATAGCGATTGCAATAATGACTCATTAAGTATTAAACGCGGCTATTAGACAGCTAATAGGTTCTCATCTCAGTGACCACACTTGGTGCAAATTAGTTGCATCTAATTCTTCATACAAAAAAAAGCTTACCATTTCGAAATCGGAAAGAGAATTCCTATAACTTTTATCTCAAGTATGTTAAGTACCTTATTATTTACATAGCATTACACCCTTCACCGAAGTTCCCCTAAACTGACGTTGATTTTTATCGTGATTTATAAACATAACGATGACATGACACTCATCAAAGCGGTTATAAACGTTATCTTATCTGACGGAAATATTCACACGTTTTATTGACTTATAAACCATTTAACATAACCACTTTAAGCTTTATTAATGACACGTTAAATCACTGTGAAATTATTTTTTCGGTTTTTATTACACTTATAGAATTCTTTAGGGTTCCGTAAATAATGGAAAGACTGAAATATTTTTTTATCACTTTGTTGCCCGTCTATCTGGCCGCTTGTTAATGACATTTTTCCCCAGAAACTGTTAGAGGTATAAAGTTATATTAAATAGGTACTAGGGTCTGCTATAAAATCCAAGTTTCTAGTTTAACGCAAAGCTTGTTTTCGTATTAAAATAATCTTGCAATTAGGTACGAAAAGAGGCGTTTGAAGATAAGGAGGAATAAATACATTATTTCTAATGTGTTGAATTATTACGAGACAGGGTTAAAATTGAGGTTAATTTACCACCACATAGACACCAACCACAGAATAAGAAATAGAGGAAGCGCATCCCTCGAGCGAGGCCCGTCGTGCCGTTCATAGACAGCATGACAAGTTTGATTCTTCTCGATTGACACATTCACTGATATTGACTTATTTTTATTCATAGAAAATTTTCAGTTCCTACTTACTATATACCGAACCCTCTCAGAGTGCGAGTCTTTCTCGTACTTGACCATATTTTTTCAAATATCAATAACAATTATACACGGGTGAATGATTCATCTATTCTATTTACAGTCACAAGGTAACCTTTAAAGCTTGCGAGATTTCGTAGTTACTTTATTAAATGAGTCGCCTACATAATAATTGTTAAATAACTTTGTATTTTGGCACCTTATGTAAAAGCACATTATGTATTTTTTAATAGACTTCAAAAAAAAGGAGATTATCAATTCGACACGTATGTGTGTAATCTTATTGGAACTGCAATATATTCACATATGATGATCTATTAGGGTTTCCAAACAAATATACAAAATTTCATAGGTCCACGCATATCTCCGAAGATATTAATCGGATTGTAAACATTCTTTTTTCATTGGTTACATTTACTTCAACTTAGGGAACAGTGCAAGTTTCATCGAAATCGGTTCAGTAGTTTTCAAAATATGGACAAATATGTGTGACGGCCTGGCTTATTGATACGAGCTACGGGTGTGGTGTCAAAGGAAAAACATCTCAAAACCTTGGTCAAATTCTAGTGCATTTAAGAAACACTAAAAATGATTCAGTAGTTTTCAAGATAAAAATGGACAAACATGTATGACGGCCTGGCTTATTGATTTGATACGAGCTACGGATGTGGTGTCAAAGGAAAAACATCTCAAAACCTTGGTCAAATTCTAGTGAATTTAAGAAAAAACTAAAAATGACGACATAAAAAAACGAGAAAAAGTGCACGACGTATTCCATTGAAAATATTTCGCTGACTTCAAATCAGTGTCAGATTAGAGTTATTTCATACTTTTTAGTGTATTTTGACGACGATTTAATTTTTTTAAATTACTTTTTTATGTATCTAACTAATATGTCAATAGCAGATCAACTAGGCAAGTACCTCCACCTTATAGAGTACCGCAGCCAAATAGGTAACCTTACTCACACGCAGGAACAGGTGAGTAAGGTTGCCAGCGCTCACTGGGGAGGGGGGGAAGGGTTCCGGTGGACAGTATGCTTGTTTAGTGTGGATGTTTAGTAGCTAACCACGACATTACGGTTGAACGGATAGGATAAAAGCTGGCACACACATATACAATCTTGAAATAAAACTTAAAATAATTTTATCTCGAAAAACGAAGGATTCCTCGAGGTTGCGAGTAAAAATAAAAATAAATACATGTTAACAAATTATTCTATCGAATATATAAGCGTACAGTATTACCCAACTGATAAGGCGCGTCGTGAATCTTCGTTCGCACAGAAAAGAAAGTATGGCCCCGAAGATTAACGAAAGAATGCTCATAACTTACAATCAACCTTAGATCACTACTATAAGGTTCATAATACACTGCAGCTGTTAGTTCCGTCTCACTCGCAAGTCACGCCCCTCCGCACGGTGCGCGCTAACATGGCGGCAGCTGACGACCAATAGCGGTTTCCCGTGCTTTGAAAATTTACAAAAAGGATCTTTTGCGCAGGTACATCGGTAAGCCATATCAGTTGGGTACTAGTGTACCTACATGTGGCCCCGACGCATGCTCCAATTATTGTCTCTAGACCCACACCAACAGATGTGGCTTATTATACCTACCTATGCTATCTGATAAACACTAAAACTTATAAAATACATCAAAAATATAGACAAACATCTCATACCTACCAAAATTTCAGTATAACATCTATTTCACGCAACAATACTTACGCAAATGCGAATATTATATATCCCCCCGCCGAAGAGATTTATCTTCAATGTCGTTACTTTGCTTTATTATCCATTTATCAAAGCTTAACGAGCAATAATTGTGGCATTTTAACGGATTGAAGCTAGCTTGTTAAAATTGTTACCTCCAACTATGATCACTCAAAGTGGATGGCAGTAATTTTAATGTACATTTCGAACGTGCCTACCGAATGCGTAGATCGTTTAAAATACCTGCTTCATGGCCTGTAGGAGCGTGTCTGGGTAGCTAAAAGATTAACTTTACATTAAACGATACGACTACGACATCGCGAAAGGATACAATAAGCTTTTAAATGTAATATTATTGAAAGTTATAAATCGTTGCCTGCACCAGGGACCAGGTTGGGTGGGCGGCGAACGTATCGGTTGCTGAAAATCTGCCGTACAGTATCCCTAAATGGCCAATGATTATTTGATGTAAAATAGTTGTTACCTTTACTATTAGTGTAATGTAACATAAAACCTGTCTCAAGTTTAGCATCAATTAGCTGTTTTCATTTAAATTAAGATATTGTTTGTATTGTTCCAGAATGTTTGGTTCAAGCGGCGCGTGCGCGGCGTGCGGGCAGGCGATCCCCGCGAGCGAGTTCGTCATGAGAACGAACGCACCACAGCAGCCGCTCCACGTCTTCCACATAAAATGTTTCGCCTGTTCCAAATGCGGCTCACACCTTATGCAGGGTGATAGGTAACGTTTCATTTGTTAGTTTTACATTCGATTTTTTTTAGTAAAGTTCCAAGTAAGAAAGTATACAGGGTGTTGTTTTGGTCAGTGACAAGCGACCCAGGAGCGGTAGTACAATAAATAAATTTTCCAAAAATGGGCTTAATTCCATTAAATACTGTAAATGCGCTGAGAAATACCTCCCACGCCACCAGCCACGTGCACTGGCTAGAGCTAAACGCATGCCGCCATTGCCCCACCCCTTTACTCCCTCGCACTCCCGTGGAGTATTACGTCTATATTTTAGCTTATTACATGATTTTCAAAATAATATAATTTTTATTTTTATTATTATAAAAAAATAAAGTATTTTTTTAGCACCAGTATCAGTTGTATTATCGACCCTGAGTCGCTAATCGCTGACCAAAACAACCTGTATATTTGTTAAAACTGAATTAATAGCTTATAAGCTGGCTCAGTTATTAAATTGTTCATAAAACCGCATCACCCTAAAAACCGAGCTTTATTTGATTTCATTTTCAAGCCAATGAGTTGTTGCAAAATGAGAAGATATGAAATAACAACAAGTATCAATCAATAAACTGTATTGTTTGAGTCACTGAAACTGCGCCAACATGACTCATTGACACCAATCATAATCTAGGTTATTGACTCATACTTATGTACTATAATTGCAGGTACTACATGCTCGCGGGGTCACTAGTCTGTGAGCAGGACTGGCAAAAGTTGATGAAGAGTGCAAACGCGGCGACGGGTCCCGGTGCACCGGTGCGCAAGGGCAAAGTGGGCCGCCCGCGCCGGTCGCGCGAATGAGTACCACTTGCTCACGCGCAGCCACACTCGTATAGAGACTATGAGGAGGTATGTATCAAACAACATATTTAAATTAAACAGTAGAATAATCCTAGCTTTATACGGGTGTTAATTTTACGATAAAATTTCCATAAAGCATAAAACTAATTAATCCTTATTGAAGATACATGAAATACATCACCAAAATTCACTTATTATGTTTTTTTGAAGCGCTGGTACTAAACCTACACCGTCCGTCTTTCTGTCTATCTGTCATAGTGCTGTATCGTTTTGAGCCTAGCATACAGCTAATAGATTTTTACAGCATATACAATGGGGTCTCAGAATATATATAATCCTACTAATTAGTATTATTCTTATAAATGCGAAAGTTTGTGAGTGTGTTTGCTACCACTCGACTCTGGAACGGCCGAATAGATTTTCATGAAATAGTTCCTGGAATAGAGGTAATTTTCATCCCATGAACACGAGTGGAACCGCAGGGAACTTCTATAGAAATATCTAGACTACCTCTTAAATAAATCTAATGGAATCCCCTCAAAATATAGTATTTATTATCCTTGCATGAAACCGACTCGCACTTGGCCAGTTTTTTTTTTTAGCCTCGTACGCTATTGACTGACTGTTCATTCCATAAATCGTGACGTCAATCTTGATTACGATTAATCGACTTAAGAATCTGATTGAGATTACGAATCGATTGCCAAACCATAAAAGCTCTATAACGAAGGTACTAGTGAGGTGGGCGGGATCACGGCTGACCTTTGTCGATATTATTAACACTTCCATGTCGTGACTGCGCCTTGATTAATTAACTTATTTCCTAACCCTTAATTAATTACCAACGTTAATTATCATCTACCAACCACGGAGTTCGTGTAATGATTGACATTTCGTATGCATTGCCAAACGTTGGTAGTTATCTAACAACATTGAAGCATAGATAATGTTTCGTCTATGACTGAAGTTTTGAAATTGGAATTTGAATACAATAGTACATTGAGACATAGTTCTATGTTACGAACACATGTTCTGTTCAATAGTTTTCAAAATATTGGTAATGCAGCAGTAAAGTGTTACCGCTCAATTAAGTAACAGGAAACGAATGAACCATTAATGATATTTTTTTCCGACACTGTCTTATAAAGTCCATAAAAGATTTTTTTTTATACCACTAATGTGACAAACAAGCATTCGGCCCGCCTGATGGTAAGCAGTTACTGTAGCCTATGGACGCTTGCAACACCGGGGGTTTCAATCGCACGTTGCCGACCCTGAAGAAATCTCTTCTTCAAAAGTAAATCAAACAGAGCCAATAAAACTAACAGCATTAACCAAATGAAGATCCATTTCATTAACCATTACCAAAAAGACCAACTTATAGTTAAGGAGGTTAACAAAAGTTATCTTTCATACGGCTACGGCTTAATTAACTGTACTCATTTTCTGTGTAGAACAACGTAATTCGCCATTGTCGACTAGGCTCGTACGACACAGTGATAAAAGTAACACAGCTCGTAAAACATGCGGCACGTCTGCCAAACGTGTATACCAATATGTAACTTTATCGCTAGTGGACTGTACTAAACTCTACCTACTTTAAAATCACTACTATTATTACGGTATACAGATTCTTATTTTCTTCGCCCTACTTTTCTAAAAATTACTATTGGTATTAGTTTTTCTCGCTATTTAAAATGTTAAGGCCAGGTCTAAGCTCAAATCTCAAAAATGGGTTTCTTTGAAAGTCGAGTATAACGTAACGCAACGAAATACCTAACACAAAAAAATACTGTGGATAGAAGAGGGTTATGAGAAAAATGTTAACCGAATAGAATATTAAAAAGTGCTTTTATATTCCCAATAAAAAAATCGTAAGTTACGTCTAAAAAAATCTTTCGCGTCGAAATTCTCCGTATTTTCAGCGATGACAACATTTTAATTTTTAAGAATATAGGTAAGATACAGAATTATATTAGACTGTTAACCGGACACTTATTCAATTTAATGTGTATATTCTGTATAATCTAAAGAAAACCCGTAAATAACAGTCCATTTCATAGAGTCGACACATTTATGATTTACCATTTTCAACCCTATTCCAGTGAAGAACGAGTGCTGTCAAAATCGTAGTCAGTCCGCGCCTTAAAGACCTTTAGGTAAAGTGAGCATTGTGTCTTTTAAAGAAAAACATTTTACGCTTGCAGTGAACGTCCACGGGCTGCAGCTCCTCTCAGCCTGTTTAAAAATTCAAGAATCATAAGCGAAACAGTGGGATGAAGGCGAAAGCTCCCTCTGACAAACCATTTGCACTCACGACACGAGCCACTCAGCTAACGGCAGAATTAGATAGCTAACAGAACGACAATTTGATGGTGGCTTATTATATGACATCATTTGTGTATTGTAAATTTTTTTATTCTCTGTAGCGTCAGCTCAAATAAGATTTTTATTTGTATGAACAAAATAATTGAGGGATAGTTAAACGCCATACGAGCTCCTTATCAAATTACTTCATTAGAACATAATAATATGCATCACTTTGAAAAAAGTTAATATAACATCGTACAGAACTAATTACCATGCACGTAACGTACGACTAATTAATGTATGCGTATGTGTGTGTACCGATGGATATCTAAATGGAAAATTCAAGTTGCAGCTTAATTGTATCCATAAAAGGTAGAGGGAGCTCAAAAAATTAATTGAATTATGAGACGTGCGAATAACGCAAAGAAATACAATTAAGCCATTCAATGAACACTGCGCAAAGACTGGCTTTGTTCACGAGGGAAGCACTCGTACGGAACACACCAACCCAACTTCGGACACCACAATATCATAATATGTACTACGGTTTAGTGAATCCTCTTGTTTCAATCTCAGAGAACACGTTACCGCTAAACAGGGCTAACGATATTCATTTTGCGCTTTAAAGCTTTCTAATTGCTATACTTGTTGGACAACAGGATAGTTCATAGAGTTAATTATCTCGCAGGGGACACTGAGGGAGTAGCACCCGACGTCCAACGTCCGACCGCCCGCGGGCGCCGTCCCTCACAGGCGCAGCCAACGCTTGCTTACGGCGCGGGCGGCGGCGCTCACACTAAATGCACTGCTAACCAATTCCAAAGTTTAAGCACTCCCAAACTTATTTCGGCAACTCATAAAACTATTGTCCAGTGTTGTTAATGCGCTAACTGTTCCCAGCATATAAACAACTGCCTCTGATGCTACTAGCGGCAACCACATCAATCAACCGCATTTTAATAGGTGCATTGAAAGTTAAACACGGGCATAAAGCGAGTCTCAATTACAACCGCCACCCCTTTAATAAAACTACACAGTTAATAACAAAGAGGCGCTAGTTGATATTACTTTGTGCGGACGTGGTCAAAGGCACGATGTTAATTGGAAAACACCTGAAAATGACAGCGCCTTTATGGTCGGAATGTTTGGCGTAAAAATCAAGTCCCGGTGCTGAACCGCCCTTCCCGTTAGCTCAAAGACTTGACCATTCACCCGGCGGCTTTGTAACACGATTACGCCGACTTGTCGAAAGTTAATTAAATAACGTTTTTCCAAATTACCTGGCGGGCTCGACATCAAAGTGCGCTCGCACTCGCTTCGGAAATCTTTCCACAAAGGGTCTGGCTGCGGGCTAGGTCCGGCGACTGCCTCTGATCTCGATCCTCAAATGGAGTGCACTGGACAGGTGAGATCCTCAACTCTTTGTTCAATCTGTGAACGAGACAGCTTTGAACTAAATAAATGAACGTTAATCTTCATAGATAATTCAGATACAACAATCAAATTGACGTTTTGATCGATCCTTGATAATTCTTTGTCTATCTAATTCAATCGGCCTCAAAGCGGTCGTGGCACGCGAGCCGAGGGGTCATTTACACTAGCCTGCACGACACGACACGACATTTACTCTACAGTAATAATAATATCTATATCCGTTACAAATACCTTTAACAAACGTCCATGACCATGCAAAGTGATCATATTTAAGATTAAATTACTTAATTTGCAACCTAGAAACAAGTTGTTACGGTATTTTTAAATTCAGATGCAGTGTAATCGAAACAAATGGCGCCCTTCGTGAGAGCGGCCCGGACATCGAACCCGCTACCGTTGCGTGCCGCAACCAATCAGCTGCTCTCACCTCTAATCACTCCCACACTAATTACCCGTTTCAACCGTCGATATAAAAAGTAAACTATTTAACTCAGTACTAGCTTGTAAGTACTTGTATAATGTAATTGAGACGTCTGGGAAATTTGCTTCTATTTTTTGCATCTTTATAAAGCTTCATGTACATAAAGAAATATTTGAAGCAGGATAAGAAAATAATATATGAATTGCTTTTTCTTATATTATTTAAACCAATCCTAATAAGTTTTTGTTAAAAATTTCATTTTTGATACAAGCTTTTACTGTGAATTGTACTTTTTGTTGACTGTACTTGCATTGTCATCCAATATACTAATGTATACTAAATATCAAGTCAATCCAACCACTGGAAGTGGTTGAAATTCGACTTGCAAGATTCCACCCAAACATACATACATACATTGCAAGTTAAATAAAAGATTGTAAAATCGAATAATTGGTGTCGATGATACTTAAAAGGATTAATATTTTTAATAGAATTACGAAGAATTAGATAGGCCTGTATTAACATTATTACGCGAATTGCCATTTATTAAAAGAGCTACTTTCAATAATTTGCCAATGATTTCTAGCGTAAATTGTACACATACCTACAAGTCTGTACGGAACCTTTGGTGCGCGAGTCCGACTCGCACTTGGCCGGTTTTTTTTATCATGTATTCCAATATGTTAGTAATGTGAAAAGGCTTTACTGCCATAACAATATACCTAATACACGCATATAAATAGCCAGTCCATTAGCTGACGGATAGAAAGTACGCCTAGTTAATACTAACGATGCTCAATAGTCTAGTCAAGTAGTGACAGTTTTAAAATATATATTTTCCAACAAGACGGTTACTAGATTTAGATCGGCCATTTAGTCCTTATATTATAAATGCGAGAGTTCATTTTGTATCGCCAATTATATTCTCTTAACAAGTGTAACTTCATTAAAATCTATAACCCTAATTATTTCTCGATGTGCATTCGCTACACACATAAATTTCTTTATCAACGATTGCCAATTAAGAATACTAATGTTATTTATTTGTATCTACGTAGTGCCTTGAGGGCCTTATCTATTGTCTGATAATAATTAGGTAATTAATTATTATGTTCAACTAAATCAAAACCGGTGAGAATCTCGCGTTGAACTTGGCGTAGGATCGAGATTTCATTGACTTAAAGCGATTTTGCCCTTTTGTTGACATTTTTAGTTGCAACTGCAAGAATATCCTAGATTTTAATTTTCAAAATACAGTCATATATAATATATGAAATGTTAAATAATTGGAAGGCTATTAGTAAATATCATGTCACCTTGGCGTACTCGTACGTTAGAGAATAGTGCGGGAAAGCTGCTTAATAAATACTAACCTAATATTAATGTAATTATCTCACCCTAATATAATTGAGTCATAACTCACGTTTTAATAAGCAAGTAGATTTAAAGTCAAAGTCAAAGCCATTTATTCAATTTAGGCCCCAGAAGGACACTTATGAAGGTCACATTTACTTAAGTTACCACCGGTTCTGAACTCGGCCTTCAACTGAGAAGAATCTGGCAAGAAACTATTCGATTAATAATCGAAATAACGATTCATAGTATGACCTGTTTTTTTCTTGCTATCTTGAACCGCATTTTTTTTATACGACGTATTCGGTAAACAAGCGTACGGCCCGTCTGGTGGTAAGCGGTTACGGAGCCATAGACACTTGCAACACACAGGCGTTACCGACCCTTCCCCCTCCCCAATGAGCAAGTAAAACCAAGTTCAAATGACTTCAGTGGATAACCGACTAACTTTCACTTAAGGAACAGTAATAAAAAAATATTGCAGCGATTACGCACAAGGCAATCCGCTTCCAAACAAAGTACGAGTACGTTAAGAAATTAGTATTTAATTTATTCATTGGGCCAGGGTTCGTGTCTAGTTTAGTTATACAAAGCGTCAGGAGGTTTAGAAATTAATCACATAGTGACACTAAGGCTTAGCATACACTATGATTACGAACAATCCTGTAAAAACCTCATCATGTTGTTGGTCAATAAAATAATATTGACTCTACCAATGTAACGTATTGCCCATGTCGTCACGTTCCGGTCGCATTGTGTACATAGTTGCATAGTGTGCGTTCCTCCTTATTGAGCACACGTGTCTCGAACTATGGGTGGCTACGAACAACAAATTAATTCTCCATTATCAAAATTAAATCTTCATTTTCTTTACAAACACATGACGTAAGAAGCTTTAAAGTACTTAATACAATGTTGTCTTTAAAATTTTAAACTCGTTATGCGAGAACATAGCTAATGGAGGATAGTTCTTAATTAAGTTAATGTACTTATTACTTAATAATGCAGTATGAATATGCTTACGTACTCTTTTTAATAAGCGTGGTATCGTAAAAGAAAACTTTAATTAACGTGACTCGTTCACATGTGGGGACAATTTACGTCTCTGGCTCTAATTTAAAATTAATACCGTCGGGCTGGTGGAAAATTTGAAAAGTTTGAACGACGTCGCCGGGCCTTCGCTCCGCCGATTGCATTTTTATACGAGTAAGACAACCTCTTAGCTTATTAGGGAAGCCAGTTATTAGAGGTCCGTGGGATTTCTCTGCGGACGCGCCGCGTGGCCTCGAAACGACTTCGCCCCACTTAATTAGTTAAATGGATACCTTGTTTTCCGTTTCACTATTTTTATAGATGTTACGAGTACAATAAACCTAGTTTCTTCAGTAGGGGCGGCGCACAGTGGCTATTCAAATCCGCTAAATTGAAACAGAGCTTTCTGCCATTTAATTCGGGATCGGGGGCGCAATTTGGGCCAGCGGCGGTGATGCACTTATGCACCGGCACATTTCCCACAGCCCGGTGCGCCGGCTCCGCATCCGCACGCGACAAAGGACATCCGCCCACAATAGCTCCATTAAAATAATGCAAGTAAATGAGGATTTGCGGAGACGAGTCCACCGAATCCGCTCGCGTCCGCTCGGCTCCGCTCACAATGCGCGGGGAGGCCTCTCAGCTGCGACGACGCTTAAAACACTATACACGAACATGTTTCATTAGCTAAGTGGGAGGCTTTTGGTAGCTGAATCTGTGTAATGCAGCCAGCTAGACGCAGCGTCGCTTTTACTTAAACGCCGTAATTAAAACGTCCCCTCCCCCGCTAAGGGCGCAGTTTTAAACTCGGTTCAACTAGTTTTGAGTGGCCAATTTAGTTTTAGTGTCACTTCGTGTTTGAGATACAAATTTTGTAACTTCTTTATATACAATCGGTAAAAGCGTTATTACCCAAACTAGACTCTGCACTCTTTTATATTAAATAAGTTATTTACAGTTGATTCTTATTCAAGAATGAATCATAAACATCTATTGTAAAGGGTGGATGTGCACTGAACGTTGCATGTTTGCGTAGGGGCTTCGGAGCGCACATTTAATAACTTTATTGATAGCTAACGAGTAAAATTGATCGGCATTAACGATCTTAATCGAATCGCGGCTGGCATCGATTCATTGCGTGTCGATGCCCCGATCTCGAGTTAATTTAATTGAAACCGAGTTGAGTAATTAATTAGTGGCGAATGAGAGCTCTCAGGCGGATGAGCGCGCCCCTACCACTGATGTTTACACCGGCTCATACATATTGAGTGAGTTACGACGATGCGAGACGACAATACGTCTTTCTAAGCATTGGACATTATTTTTCAAGGCTTTTAAGGATTAGAATGATTAAAGTAAAAGTATATTAACTTTTTTATATAAAAAGCTTGCTTGCAGTAAAACTATGTAAGTGGATTAAATAGTATATAAAAATAAATAAGAATATATGCGCAAAACTTATTGGTACAGTCAGCCTCAAAAGTAGCGTATCAATCTAGTACCGTGTAAAATTACGAAATTCACAAACTCTCAAGACAGAATTTGAAAAGTTTATTATTAAAGGGTACTAAAGTTTTCATCTACATTTAACGCTGACTGTAGATGCTAACTTACAAAATAACTTTGTAGTTAGTAGGCGCAAGCTTTGTAGTCAGTAGTAGGGATCTAGGTCGTGGGCTCGATACCTACAATGAGCTTGAGGTTTTGGTGAAGGAAAACATCGTGAGGAAATTAGAGCACGGTAGTAGGGTATATTTTGAAGAACTTGGCTGGCCACCGCACTTGATTGAAAATCTGTTGCCAAGCACTGATTAATAACAGTACCGACCAATCACTGCATTTAAATGTTTAGTGTTTAGCCAATCAGAGTGCATTTTTGGTAGTGGGGAATTGATGTCAAACAAAATGAACGTAATCACGCTTTTTGGGTTAACTGTTAGATCCTTTATTGCTTACCACCTCCGCCCATATCACTTAATATGGTGAGATTGTGGTCAAAACAGAATCCTCCACTCTAAAAACTGTGCTTACTTATATCAAATAATAACTTTATTTATTTCAGAAATAACATTATTACTATACTACTACCTACTTACTATATTATTACTTACTACTACCTACAAACACCTACTTCACGTAATAGAAAAAATCATGCCGTGTGGATAAAACTTCTCTACTACCCGTGCGAAGCCGGGGCGGGTCGCTAAATATAGATAAATAATTTACTATAGAAGTACATTGTATAACGTTATTTTAGAAGTGTGAAATGTATAAAATTTTGACGGCTCCATCGCTTCGTTTGCTCGTTTGCGCGACTCCACAGTCTTAACAAGTTGACCATTTAAAATTATGCCATTCAAGTTTATGACCAAAAATAGAAGCTTATAAACTTCGACCCCTAAACCAATACAAAACACAAATGAAACTAAATAATCCAAAGTAATTGCTGGCATAAAATTGTAGGTATGTCTTACGTAAAGAAAACAGATAGTACTCACACTTGATTGATTTAGCTGAGTGAGAGAGCACGGCGCAAGGCGCGGGCGACGCAAAGGTTAATACCATTTAATCCCGCTAAAACGTTAGGCGATCCGTCATAATGAATATTTATCCTCAACAGAAGTCGGCGCATACTTTTATGACGAATACATATTTTAGTAGCTACGTAATTCCACTGATTACTTTCTTTAATTTTTCTGAAACCTTATGCAGCCTGTGTAGATAGGTAAGTGTATTAAAGCTTCGGGAAAAGCAAATATTAAACGAATGAAAAAGATTACTATACTTTTTAATCTTGTATGTTTGATTTAAAAAAGACAGATTTTTAAATATTGTTTTTGCTATTTATACGAATGCTTTATAATAATCTATCTATACTAATATAATAACGCGGAAGAGTTTTTTTGTTATTGTTTAAACGGGTGAATCTCTGAAACTACCTGTCAGATTCGAAAAATTCTTTCACAAATGGGAAGCTACATTATCCCCGAGTTTTTTTATCCAGGGAATGCGGGTGAAACCGCAAGGAACAGCTAGTTAACTATATGACAGCTATTGACGCTCAAATATCGTATAAATAAATTTAAAGTATTTTTGTTTCCTATATTTACAATATTTTTTAATTCATACATAGAAGAAAGGAAAACCAATTTATTAATCATATCGCATCGTATTATTGTTAGTTAAATATGCATATAATTCTTAACCAAGTCATACACACTGAAAATATATCAAAATTGTAGCGAAATAAATTTTCATTTCAATTTTGTAAACAGCAATGAGTAGGATGTCCTTTTTATATTTAATGTACCCCAGTCCATTAGTCATATGAAACATGTGCCAATACAAATGATATGGAGGTTTATGAATGACAGACGGTTACGGGGTACAGGGGTGCGGAGTGCCATGGTGCGGGAGTGCCCTGAGGAGGGAAGGAAACACTAATGGATTACATTCGCGCGAGTGAATTAGGATATTGTCGTGCGATCTGTACCGGTGCACTCCTTTATGATGCTGCCACATGCACTTCCTACTTGATTGCACAGATTAAATATTGATATCACAATAACATTACTGGCCGTTCGTAATATTATTAACGATAAATTGGTTTTCAATTTGAAAAATCGAATCGGTAAATTTTTAATTTTTATTTGTATTCTACCGCTTGTATAACGGACAGTGTTCTGAAGAATTGTTTAAGATGATGCTCACGGCTATATTCTACCATCGCAACTCTCGCCATCGATGGGGAGTCCATCCCCACATATTGGAACCAAAATTGTTTCGAACTGTGCGGTCTCAAAGGAGCTTCCATCCGCGGACGCTCAGATTGTGGAATGAGCTCCCTGCCGTGGTTTTCCCAATGGAGTACAGCATGGGGTTCTTCAAAAAGGGTGTAAAGAGATTTCTGCAGGGTCGGCAACGCGCGAGTAACACCCCTGGTGTTACTCGCGCGTGCGTGCTGCGCCTTAGTGATGCAAGCGTCCATAGGCTGCGGTAACCGCTTACCATCAGGCGGGCCGTATGCTTGTTTGCTACCTAAGTAGTATAAAAAAAAAAAAAAGTTTGTTCTTTTTTTTATAACACTAAGTTGGCAAACAAGCATACGGCATATTTATCGGTATAAATAGACTGTTAGAAATGCTTTGTCTATCTCATGTAATTATTTAGCTGTACGCGTGAGACAACCACTACAATTTTATTATAGTGACTGCAAAACGTTTAACGTATGCATTTTATTAACTTAATAAACCATCTCCTTTTAAATAATTTGTCATTTATATTTCATTATATTATGTTCCATTTTTAATTGAAAATAAAAATTTGTCAAAAGTTAAATAATATTTTGATACACAAACATGTTCCTTTGTAACATGTCCATTAAGCATATTTTGCATAAACACAATATTAATTGTAATCGGATACATTTTAGCCGGTTTTTACTGGGTCGTCAAAATTGAGCTTTCACTTTAAATGCACTTTTAACTTTCGTTGAAGTCTAATTTATGTACATGCAAACATGTTCAATTGACACCGATAACTTAATGGCTCGGAGCTTAAAGCTTTGAATGTAAATCGATAAAGACTGAGCTTTTAACATAAGAAGATTACAGGTTTAATTGGATGGTTAACCTGCAGTTCAATTAATATAAGCATTCAACATTGACATGTTAATGTAAATTAATGAAAGATATATAGGTCCTGGAATCGAACTTACACCGCAACCGGTAACTCGTGGGTCTCAATTATATGAAACCCGCTAAACGTAAATTTCCAAGCGATGATTTTAAAATTCCATTTAAGTAATTTGGAACATAAAACTTAAAATCTTTTAAAAGTTTGATGCATCAGAACATGGAAAGTGCTCTTTTCTCAATACTAAAACAGCTTCGAGTATTTCTATCCATATCCACAAAATAATCTATAGATACCATTACACACATCTCATATTCCAATACATCGATCTTACGTATACATATCGGTGTTATATTAAAACTTCAATCCACACATTCTCTCATACACACTTAGTTTTCATTTGTGTAAAGAAAGAGAAGAAAGATCCTGTGGCGCACGTGACGTGGAAACTCAGCCAGAGCGCTGGCTGGCAGTGCCAAACTGTAGCCTTCTCGCTACAAGGGTTTCAACTTATCAATTACACCGTTCGCTACTTACCGCGCGGTAAGGGCAAATTGATTTAATGTAACCAGAGTGCTTTGACGAATATTATTAACGTCTTTTTCACCCTCCTTTGTGGAGGCAGTAATGCGCGCTTTGTTCTTTCACGCGGTTTTGTATAACATCGAATCACACTTATCTAAATCACAGGAATGGGTTGAGATGGAAGGACTGTCTTCATTAACGCTCGTTCTAGAGTCGAAGCGATTAATATCGAATTCGAATCGAGCAACTATTTTAACGAACATCGTAATGTTTATTACTTGTTTGAATAGAAGAAAATTGTCTTTTTACAAAATGTTACAGTTCAATCAAAATGGAACACACCACTCTCAAAAATATCCGGAGACATATCTGCAGACAACTGTGGTTTAATTGACGTGCCGTCGTAAATCCGTCGCGTTAGCACTTCCATGGATGTCGTGCTCGTGATGCAGGTCGGTGGCGTGCGAATGGCTCGCCGATATAATCGTCCGTCGGGCGTACCGACGTACGTTAATAAATACGTCGCGTACAAGTCCTCTCATTAGAGCGCCATAACTCCTCATTAGTGGGCATGCTAATTAATGTGACGTTTACGAGGACCGCCGCTCGTAACTCACTCTCCGGCGCTCGACGCCCGATGCGACGGGCTACTCATATATCGAACGTTCTTATTCTTTTTTTAAATCGACAGGTTCACACATTTTATGTTTGATGAAGAATTTATTAGGTCGTTGAATAGAATTGATTAGCAGACATTACATGAGTTTGAGTCTGGAACTTGATGACATCGTCCTTGCACTTTGCTCTTAAATGGAAGTATTATATAGAATATATTAAATAAAAACGTTTATTGAAATTTTCCATTCATTACCAAGTATTCATGTGTGGGAATAGGTAATGTTTTCGCATTCTAGATAATTATATACTTACCATACTGGCCATCTTTTGCATACAATTTGCATAATATGTCACTAAATACTCTGCACAATAATATTGTGGATTCAGCAATAAGGTAAATGAGATTAAAATCGTTAATTCTAACTTTTATAATGTCAAGCCGCGCATTAAGCTGCATTGCAGCAAAGTTTACTAGCCGATGTGGTTTACGTTCAGCTTTTATTAGCATCGGGTAATATTATAAACGCGAAGCGGCCATATCACACCGGCTCCATCGGGATCACCGCCGTAATTAAAGCTTTAGGGCGAAAGTTGAACGTGAAGATTGTAATCGCGAGCATAATTTTAAATCAAATTAACACTTCAACTTTAAACCGAGGTCATTAATGCCATTACAGCGAAACAATATGGAGTCGTGACCGCAACGGCCGATATCTAAATAATAAATAAATAGGCGCGCGTTTATCGCGGCATCGCATCTCCGCTTTAATGCTCCACGTTGGACTTTTATAATTAACAATAAATTCGGTATGTTTTTTGTCGAACGGCACCGCGTCGAGGGCTGGTCGTAGCATCGATATTTCCCACCACCGTCGATACCGATCTTAATAACACATGCAGCGTAATAGAGACCGCCCGAGCCTCGCCCGCGCCCTCTCCGGTGGTCTCTATCACCTATTCGCGCATCATTATTATGTTATACCCACTCGTATTGAGTGAGCGCTCTCTAAATAGAATACTCGGAAATAATTAGCTCATTCTTTCTCCTCCAGCGCTCGTAACATATCTCATGATTCCTTGAATTTCGTTCAAAAACACCAAAAATACTGCACGGGTTCCCACTCGAGTCCCGGCTCCGTTATCTCGTTATCCTAATGAAGTCTACGCTAATGACGAGTAGGTAAATAATAGGGCGGCTAATGGGGGCTTTATCATTCTCGAGTGCGCTCCAGGTAAGGGCCAATTAGAGAGGCCGACATCGGTCCATATTGTTCGGCGCAGTGCTCGCTTCGATTACGATTATTTCCGAACGACTCTCAGCACTGATAAATTGGACAAACTATTGCGAAATGACGTCCGCGGTTTGCGGCACCAATTTTAAGTTACTGTTAAATTGTAGCAATCACGTGTGGCTATAAAGTGGCTAAATAAGTATGTACCGATGTAATTGCATTGCTTTCTATTGATACCAGTCTGATACCAAACATTTTTTTTTACTTTTTTTATTTTTATTCCTATCAGATCCTACCAAAATAATATTATTATTTTTTCCATTCACAACTCGGTTAAAGTTTTTTTACACAAGTTGGACACTTAAGGGACATTTTAAAGCGGAAAATAGTTACTCACTGAACTCATAAAATTGAATACAAAAAACCCTCCTTCGGGGTCAGTCTGATAATTATACCTATAAAAAGTCACCTAACATTCTATTAAAAAAGCAGAAGTTATAGTATTAAGAGGACTCAATTCGTCATACTTTTCATACAAAACCTCTGTACTTAATATGGCGTTGTTAAACATTTTTCGTTAGATGTTTTGAACAAATTAGTATTTTGTACACTATATCTAGCCGTGTATCTAGGCGTAATTTAAAAAAAAGTGTGAAACAAATTCAGTCAAAGCCTCCGAAAAACAGCGTTTTTGCCTGTACTTTGGCCATATCTAATCTTAATATATAAAATGATAAACTGATTGTTGATATATCAGCCCACAGCCCAAACCGCTGGACCTAGAGATTTGAAATTTTGCACAAAGATACCTTATATAGTGGAGGCATCCACTAAGGAAGGATTTTTGGAAATTCCACCCCTAAGAGGGTAAAATAGGGGATGACAGTTTGTATGCAAGTCCGTCAGTTTTGAAGTTAGGATCTTCAAATTTCGTGTTTAGGCTGACGATTGAAAATTAATGTGTAGTTATCTCAGCGTTTGTGATAATTCCACCACCGAAGGGAGGAAAAGGGGGATGAAGTTGGGTATGCAAGTCCTTCAATTTCAAAGTAAACTTCACTAAATGTATTATTATACGGTGTAGGCATCCACTAAGGAAGGATTTTTGGAAATTCCACCCCTAAGGGGGTAAAATAAGGGATGAAAGTTTGTATGCAAGTTCGTCAGTTATGAAGTTAGGATCTTCAAATTTTGTGTTTAGGCTGACCATTGAAAATTAATATATTGTTATCTCAGCGTTTGTGATAATTCCACCACCGAAGGGAGGAAAAGGGGGATGAAGTTGTGTATGCAAGTCCTTCAATTTCAAAGTAAACTTCACTAAATATATTATTATACGGTGTAGGCATCCACTAAGGAAGGATTTTTAGAAATTCCACCCCTAAGGGGGTAAAATAAGGGATGAAAGTTTGTATGAAAGTCCGTCGGTTTTGAAGTTAGGATCTTCAAATTTTGTATTTAGGCTGACGATTGAAAATAAATTTATACATGTTTCAGCTTATTTGACCATTCCACCCCCGACAGGGTGAAAAGGTATGGGATGTATGTAAGTCATTCAGTTTCAAAGTAAACGTCACTTAATATATTATTACACAGTGTAGGCAACCACTAAGGATTTTTGGATATTCCATCCTTAATGGGGTAAAATAGGGGATGCAAGTTTATATGAAAGTCCATCAGTTTCGAAGTTAGGACCTTCAAATTTTTGTTTAGGCTGATGATTGAAATTTAATTTATATGTGCTTCAACGTTTTTGATAATTCCGATGCCGAAAGGGTAAAAAGGGGGATGAATTTGTGTATGGAAATACACTCAATTTATTATTTAAGCTTATGGTTATAAACTAACGCAACGAATATCGGTGTTGTTGGAATTTGAACCCTTAAGGAGTGAAAAGGGGGAGTAAATTTAGTATATGAAGTTCTTTATTTTTTGAGTGAAAATTACAAATTTTATTATTTTGGCTTATGGTATTGGCGTATTGAAATAGCATAGGATGCAATGACTCACGTAAACAACATCAGGAAAAAGAGAGGAATTGGTATTAAAACAAAGATCCGATTAATACGAGCATTGGTATTCCTCATTTTCATGTATGGAGTGGAAGCGTGGTACTGGAGAAAGAAAAAGGATTGATGCATCCGAGATGTGGTGCTGGAGACGGATGTTGGAAATACCTTGGACCGCTAAACGCAACAATGCATCAATCCTATCACAACTGTAAATTAAAACTCGATTGTCCACCATATGTCACCAAAGTATTCTTTCGTATTTCGGCCACATGGTGCGCAAAGGCGATGAAAGTTTGGAAAAACTGATCATAGTTGGGAACACGGAAGGAAAACGACTACGTGGTCGTTCACCAACTAGATGGTCCGATCAAGTAAAAGACTCATCGTCCTCCAAGTTTTACACCGTCGTAAGGGACGGGTTGGACAGAAACCGGTGGAGGCAGATCATCCGCTCTAGAAGCAAACCCGATGCTGACCACGATCCTCAGACATGAGGGAAAGACTATAGAGAGAAAGAGAGATAAGGCCTCCAAAATTGTGCTGTGGAACTAGACTACAAGTAACAGCTCTCCGCCGAAATGTTATTGAGGCCAAAATATTTACTGGTTCTGTCAGACGAGAAACAGTATTCTTGCCGCGTATACCATTGATCCCAAATCACCTTCCGTTTGAATTTAAAAGATAACAGTTCCTAATTATGGTTTGTTTCGCGATGGCTATTAATAAATAACAGGGAAAAACTCTGAAATTTACTAGAGTTGATTTGCGGCAGGACTGGTTCAGTTTTATGTGGCATCCGCGCATGTGAGTTCTCAATCTAGCTGAACTTTTATCAATATCACACGTAGTGGCGGACAATAGCCATGAACAAAGCTCTATATTGTTACAATGATTCATATCTTGAAAAAAGAAATAATCTACGCGGACGAAGTCGCGGGCTATAAAGCTAGTGTACCTATAAATTGTAAAAGTAAAGAAAAGGTTAAGATACCAGGCTTGCAAATGTATTGGAGATTCTAAATAACTAACTTTTTTTTCACAAACTTGTAAGATTTTTTCACAAGAAGTATACTCCTGGAACAAGTTTTATGAATGCGAAATCATGAATGACGACCTAGCGAAGCGGGCGCGAGTGATCAGCGGAATTTACCGACTGATAATCTACGGCTATGATGCTGTCTCTCTTTTTTCGCAGTGAAACATTACGTTGGATGAAACAACAAGCTTTTAGACTATGCTTGCGTCGAAGTTGCGCCGGCCACAGAGGGCCGCCTTAAATAGGAAACTGCGCCGCATACACGAACCATTTCAAGACTTTTTCGACACCCCGTTATCTCCGAGACTAGTTACGTTACAGAAGGTCTACTCTAAAAAAACGTTTTAAAATAGCAACCAATAGAACTGCAGTAAAACTGTCGAATAACGGACTTTCGTGTTACGTTTCCGGAATATAGGCACATAGTCTGATTTTTTTAAGAAGGCCATTTACACATAAAATTTTTTTTTTGTAGGAATGGTATTTGACCAGTATGGCTAAAATCTGGAAATCTTCTTATAATATCAACTAGTATTTGAAACGACCTGTGCCACTCCATATGAGTGGTATTCTATAGAGTTCGCAACCATAAGTAATTTTACTAATTAAAAAACTCCAATCATAGCTCTATTAATTAACCATTCAAATTAACGAACTATTCGAATAACAAAAATGTTTAACTTGTATAATATTTAAAAATATCTTTACCGTTGGCGAGATGATGATTATCATAATAAAAACCAAGTTACGATTTCTTAGAGCACACAACAAGCGAACTTATACGGACAGAGACTAATTCGGGTCTACTAATTAGGATTTATTTATTTATTAAATGACTATATTTCAAATCTTTTCACGTATTGTTATTATTGCGTAATGTTTTCATTGGACCATTGAAATATAATTTGAGAAATTCTATTTTACTACTACATTTGCCTTGGTATGAACTTCTTGGAATATCGTAATCAAATTATCAAAAGTAGAGCATTAATAGGTTCCATTCACTAACTCTACCGGAGCTAGTTAAACAACAGGAACTAAGGCCTTCGACAACCCATTGAGAGACTCGAAGGGAGAACTTCTCGACACAATGAGGCAATTGCTTGCACTAACAATCCAACTGCGAAGCTCCAAGAGCTTATTATTATGTTTTTTTTTACAATATTTGTACCCAGTTCTAGATTTTTTTCTATAAATAAATAGGCCACAGATTACGTACCATAAAGGGAATATAAATAGTGTAGTGTGGTACAGCGTAGTGTACGGGTTGTAAGCAGGCGTCTTCAATCCCCGGGCCACTGTGAAACTTCCCGCCGCTGTTTTTTATTGCGCAGAATTTAAATGCATTTTTGATGTTACGAGATGACACGCGGCGGACGTCCGCCCGCCCGCGTCTCACCCCGCGCCCTATAATTTCCCAACTTGAAACTTCACTACGGTATTAAGCCTTGATTGCTTGAAGAAAGTTGGAACATTTTGCAGTATTCTTCGCACTCCCAGTAGATGCTGCGGCGCTAGCGCAGACGTTTATTACTAACAGTGATTTGAATTAATTCAAGATTATTTTGAAGGGAAAGTTGGAGACGGTTTCATTTTACTAAACTGTACATGTATTTTATACAGACATAGCTTAGCAGAACTTAACGCATGCTACTATTACCCTCTATTACGTAAATGACAAATTAACGACACGATATCAATTAATTTGGGAGCGCACCTCCAATATTGCGATCAAAAGGGATACCGTGTATTCGAATTCTCTATTACGGTTTTCAATTAAGTAGTTGGGACTTAGTTTGGACCACATGAGAAGCGGTACACGACAATACATTTAACGCGGCCGGCGTTGGTGGCGGTGGGCCGCGGGGCCAGGTGCCACGCCGCTCGCGGGCCGCGGATTGACTTCCCTTCCATAGTTTTTAGTGCTTACTAAAAGGATTGCCATGTTCGTATCGATACTTGAGAGCGAAGGAAAGTTCTCGTTTGGAACCGTTCCGCTTTTTAGAAAGTTATTTGATTGCGCTTTCCTGAGAATATGACGTTCAATTATAGATCGAAAGCTGATTATAACTAGAGCCATTACTGTGGTTTGAATCATGACTGTCCATGTGATATCAATATCACACATGGACAGTCGTTGGGGCTTGTGAGTGGGTACGTCCTAGCAAGTTCCCGCGGGCACATTAATTAGCGCTACATGGAAAGGGGTGGGGGCTCATGAAAGTTTACCATTTAATTAGAAGGAGCTACCGCCTTTACCTTTTGTCGTGATCCTGTAACCATAAGAGTACAAGTTACTTCTCATTAGACATGTTCAAAGATGGCCTCTACTTATTTTCTACAGCTTATACAAATAGGTTTATTAAAATGTTGAATGCTTATAAATCTATTAGTTATATACCCAATTATACACCCCGAAAAAACACGCATATTTCACTTCATAGTTAGTAATAGCAGTCAAATTGAGTGTAGCTGATAACAAAGGGCGGTGTCGTAGGTGGCGCTGCGCCGCAACCCACGTCTCCAATTAGGCTAATGGATACCGACCTGCATTCATACTCGAAATCCTCCACACCAAGCTGCAGCTAATTTTCGCCTTAAACGCCACGTTGCGCGCAGCTCGACGGCTCACACGCGGCTGTTCTGGATTTTCACAACAATTTATGCTGAAGAGATTTTCTTTAGATGGTTTTTTCAGCATAAGGTTCATATTTATTATTTAATCATTCAATTATATTAATATCTTACTTTTTTCTCTTGTTCTTGGCTGAATTCTATAGTTGGGGTTGTCATCTTTCAGGATTTATAGATCAATATATTTTCATTATCATTTATTTTTTGCATGTTCATAGAATTATTCCCAAGTTGTACAGGAACAAAACGTCCGAGTTTATCATTTATTGTAAACCATTGGTGTAATCAGGTATTTAAAGTAATGAAAGTAGTACGTGCGAGAGTTTCAACAGCTTGTCTCGTCACGGTCGCGCACGCCCGTTTGCCTGCACCCACGTCGGTATGCATCGCGACTCATTACTCCACTAATGGAGGCCGTAATGAACCAATCTAACAGATTGCTCTCAAATCTTCGCCCAGCAGTAGCACCGCTGATTTGAAAGCTCTGCAATGCCCTGCGACGCTCCTATCATTTAAATTAAAATATGCTACTTTACTCTCCCGAAAGGGGTTGAATCTTCTCGAAATGTTGTAACTACATAAACGTTAACGTCGCAATTAAAATTATATTTGTTGAATCCATCGCGCGTAACTTAATTAAGCTCAGCCGCAGCCTAAATACGTCCAATGATCCGCGTTAATTTAGCAACAAATTTAATTTGTTTGACGGCTCGACACGCGGGTAGGTACCTACCTACTAATCACCAAGGTTAAGTCGCGACTTCCTGCGAACTTGTTCACAACTCCAATTTGTAGCTCCGTTTGTGCGACTAGGGAAGTTATATTAAAAGGTCCACAGTAATTTTCTTGACAAACACAATGAATAATGAATGGAGCAATATAAAATTCGGATTGAGGAGGGCGCCTCGTCACGTGTCCCGCCCGACGTGTTTGTCTCTCTTAATACTGTGTGTTTTTGCTAATTGAGTCCCGCTTCGGCATCACCTGAGCGTTCATAGGTAAATTCCGTCATGAGCTCGCTTCCTTTATCTATTATTCATTCAGAAAGACTAATTAAAACGTGCACAGACGCTCTAAAAGATCCGCGACGACTCGTACGTGTAATGTAACATGCTTTACTTTTCCTTACGTAATGTCGTGCAAATTCAATCAAGTCTAAATTCAACATAAGGCGCAAGATTTATGATCGACACAAATCGAATTCGCTAACAAACAATATCGTATTGGGAGCGGTACGTAGGAGTAGGATACGATACGAGTATATCAATATTGCAGGCGCTATTAATACGTCCGTCTCATGAGCGGGCGGGGTAGCCCCCGAGCCCCCGCGCCCCTGCGCCCCTCCTGCCCCCTTAGTCGCCGCTCTTAATTGAATGAGGAGCGGGAATTGTTTCCCAAAATGAAACAATTAATTGTGCAACGGCTATTCCGCCTTACATGGATAATACGTTCGTTTATGGGCTCCTAACGCGGCTGCACAGCGTCCTTTATTGGACCGACTCTAGGAATTTGTGTTCATTGGCGCTCGTATCCAAAATTTAATTGAGAATTTATAAGGACATCTCTTTGTTGTCCCAGAAGCGGGGGAGTTTTTGCAGCTGGCTCCATCGGATTGCAGCGTGCAACGGTTAAAAATATCTCAGTTTTTAACGAAAACCTTCGAACGTTTCTCTAAAAATGTGGTTACCCCGGCATGCTCCAGCTAAAGAGCGTCGAGAACGAGCGCTTACTCGGTGAGCCTTTTAGTTTGAGGCGAGAGGTTTAAAATTTTCATGGTCAACACATAGCACGTGTAATGCGGTTATGCCGCGTGGAAATTCAGTGAAACACGCCAACATGTGGCGCATTCAACTCGAAGACGCATCGTAAACCGCCTTTACGTCTCTCCGCGAGAGCCTCTCAAAACTTTTCATATTCCCCGACCGTAAAACAAGCCAAAAAATACGACCGACGAAAAACATTGTAAATAGTAGCAGGTTATCGACGTGGCCCGCAGTACCGTGCCGGGAATTAGTTTTAAAACATAGTTTAACTGTGCTTGTTGCACCCGAAATTACTGCTTTTTATGCTTTGATAGCGAACGTTGCAGGTACACGGTAGATACTATTATTGTACATTTATTATCATAAGGAAACTTGCAGCTATTTAGTAATTGAACCAAAATATTATACAAAGAAATTCTATATTCTGTTAAGTCTCTAACAGTTGCTGTGATGCGAGGCGTTAGATGTTAAAAATCTCACAAATATGCCGTCAGTAACATAATTATTATCAGTACCCATTGCACACACACACTCATGTTCGATGCAGACAACAGCTCGTAGAGGAACGGTTGCATCCCAGACAGGGTGGCCGTGTGCGGCACACTACCGAGGCACACATTCAATTTGCTATTTATCCGGGAATGGATCTAAGTCATTACTTAGCTGAGCGAGAGAGATGGGAATGGGATGCACTGGAAATTACACAGTGAAGTACCCGTATTCACTGGCAATACATAGGTACTATACTCACGCTATGTTCATTTGTTATAATATATAAGGTGCATTTGTACCGAGTTTCCAAAGGAAATATAATATAATATATAGAGAAATAAAATATATTTAAACAAAATACTCGTCACAAATCTGTCATGACCAATCTCACATCATATAACAAATATATTTTATCTGTTTTGTTTCCGTATACTATAACTCATTTTGCAGTTATTCCTCAAAGCCTAAATAAAACTCAGTATATCGACATAGCAAATATCAACTGCATAAAACCTTATTACAAATGATATGATTCAAAGACAGTCATAATATGAATTCCAAGTAAATCTGGTTTATCTTCACTCCGCATAGAACTTTACTTATGTCTTTTATGAGTATTTTTAATTATTATAATAATATCAGATACAGAATAGGAAATGTTTGCGCAGGCTAGACGCTATTAGGCAGGCAGACATTGTGAATATAAATGTTTTGGCGATGCGCGAGTTACACCTGGTGCTGCAAGCGACTATGGGCTACTGTTACCGCTTACCATCAGGCGGGCCGTAGGTTTGTTTCCCAGAGAATAATAAGAAAGGGTTAAAAAAAAATATTAAAATATTCCGCATTGTAGATGCCTAAGTTATCTCCTTATTAATTTAAAACTTGATAGCTAATTGTACATTCAAGATTGTGTAAGTTCACCACCTAGGGTTGCCAATGTCACGATCTGGCAGCACCGCGCTGGCTGGGCGGGCGGCCCTCAATCACAGGAAGTGCGCCATCTCATTCCGGAAGTGGTTTCTCGTGTCGTCTCGCTCGCACAGTGCCTGTGTTTTGTAAACTTGGGCTGTTAATGGACGTGTTCGTCTGCTTGATATGCCTCGATCGAATGCATTTCGCTTGATGAAAAAGGGCCCCGACTTTTTTATCAATCCATTTTTTTTACTATGTTAACATTTATTAATGAATTTCTGTTGGTTCGTAGTTATTTTAAAGCACATTTTTGTTATTTTGACTAATGTTATTATATTTTACTTTTTAACTTAGAAGTTACTTGATTAATACTTATTGTAGAACAAGGGTAACGCAAGTCATTCATTTAAACGTACGTATTGTTATCGGAAAGGAAATTTTCAATCGGGAAAATCTTTAGTATACATTGCGCGCCGTTCATATAGGAAAATTAACGCTAGATAGTTGTTCCTAGCAATGTAATGTATGTTGGTAGTCTATATCCATTCTTAGTTCGTATTCTCGTTGTAGAGGTGGGGCCGAGACTATCAGTCTCGCGTCAACGTGTGGTCGCCCCACTGCCCCCTATTTACTCTTCGCCAGATATTGGTTTAGGATAACGTGTTTAATATTACCTTAACTGATTATGTTTTACTGTAAATAGATTTATTTAATTAACTATTTTCGTATTAGTTATTACGGGCAGTGTTTATAGGTTTTTATTAGCACAAATAAATTATGGTTAAATTACGCATTTTTGGCTTAAAATATTCATTTGCTCTATCGAATTTGATATTAACATATTTTTACGAAAGTAAATATTATGATAGCAAATTGTGTTTTTAGACAATATAAGCTCGTAATGATGCTCTGAAACGTCTGCGGATTATTTATAAAATATATTCAAGTGAATTGTCAGACGTCCTCAAACATAAATTATGATTCAACAAATATTTACTAGTATTTATAGAAGACCACGTTTGTTTTTATTATTAACTTCTATACTATATATCAGCAAATGTATTGCCGAAAAAATATCTTAATGTCTCGCGAAAGGTTAATTTTACTTAGACATTATTAAACGTCAAAAGGTATTTCTTAGATTTGTAATACCGCAGAAGGTATTATAACTTTACAACTTTTCCGGGAATAAATTTTCAGTCTATATTTTGTTATAAGTCTATGTATATGTTATACATATTAGACAGGCAGAAGTGTGTTGATGGATGTATATTGCAGGTTAATATAGTCAATCGTTTCATCATCGTTTAAATCCATAATAGCTATCCATTAATACAAAACAGGTATACAATGGTGCCGATTCTGTTGTAAATCGCACTAAACTAATTTTAGTGACATCTCATCTCTTTCTTACGAACATGATTGAAAAAGGATAGAACATATTTTAAGTTGTCAAATTAATCTTTGCCTTCTTATTTTGCGTGTATTTAGGCGTAACCGCGATAGATGGCGACTAAAATTATATTGAAAACAAGCATTGGACTAATTTGACAGGACTAAATTTCTTACATCCTTTTCTTATGTTGTTTGTTAGAAAGAGACATAGTGACATTAAAATTAGTTTATTTGTGAACAACAGAATCAGGGCCATTGCCATCGACAAAAGAAAATCACTAAAATCTGTGTTCTACTTTATCAATGCTACTTGCATGTAGCGTACAGCAACCCTATCGACCTACAGACCCACTGACAGCGTTACATCTGTATACTAATAGAGTCGGTCATTCGCAGTCCATTGCAACTTTGCCGCGGAAAATATCGTCTATCGGATGGAATATTTTCTATTCAGTAATTCATGTGATATTATTAATATTCTAATGATAGGTTATAATAAAGTTTTTAATTAAAAGTTGCAAAGCGAAAATCTCTTTAGATAATATGAAAACTTGGAGTCGTGTAACCGCGGAGTGTTGCACTGATAAGGGCGCCCGATTAAAATGAATCACAACGGTGCTGCTAATTGGGCTGCCCTGGCGGCTCATCCAATTAGCCGGGACCATGCCGGGACTTAGAAACCCGTGCCCGCAGGCCGCCGGGACCCCTCCCCCCCCTAGCGGGGCGCCCCCGCTCTAATCTACCCTGTCTGTTCTACTAATATGAACCGTCACAATATTGTACGTTCATGTCTTAAGATGGAATTCGTTGAGCAATTACTTTTGAATGCTGGAAATGGAATGTGGTGCCCGAATCGGGTATTTTCGATAGTGAAGAGCTAGCTTAACATATTTGAATTAAGTATGTTTTCAAATTTATATTAGTATATAATATACAAGCAAACATATTGCAAAGTTAATGGTTATATAGGTACCTAATACAATATTAATGCTCATCTCGTACGTTTCTTTTGTTTTTAGTACCAAGCAAAAACTCTACGTAATTATGTGTTGCACTACTGTAAATTGAAGTTGTTCCTGCATTTTCTCGTTTCCATGGTACTTAATGTAATTTAAAGATATATTTTGGAATGTTGATGAAAACTCAGTTGTTTAGACGAGGCGCTGTAACGACTCGCTTCAAGACTTCGCGACGCCTTTAATGACATCGAAGTCGGTGGGGCCGGGTTTGCGTGCACAATTCTTGTTATTTCTTTATTACAAAGGAGTGCCTCATTAATTTGGCAGCCCCTCAGGGTTGAGAGTCGCGAACCCTTGACCTCGTTCGCAAGAGCCCGCGACACTGAGCCGTTCCGAATTGAAAAGCTAACGCACCTAGAGATACATAATTAACGATCCTCATTACTGCGTAACAGATATCGCCTTGAGTCAGCCGAGGGACGAGCCTGCTCCGCTCCTGCGCCGTCTCGCGACAAGTACGACACCTCGCGACACTCGCTACTCCCGGACACTTCCTTGTACGATAGTCGCACTTGAGAGCCAGTTCCTTCTAGGCTTTGTGTGCTTACCACCTTCGGCCACATCATCACTTAACCTGGTGAGATTGCGGTCAAACACAGGCCTATAAACAGTAAAAAAAAAAAAAAAAAAAAAACTTCGCACGGACGGCGTACAGCCGCTATTATCGCAGACGAAAGCGACATAAAAGTCAAACTTAGATCATTCCGAACGCCGATATAATTCCTTGACTCATCGTTCCAGCTAGACAATTTCTATTTTCCTTAATAGCGTCTCCGTAAGAGTTTTAAAATGGCTCAGATAGTAAAACTTGTTCTCGAGAGGTGTTCGCAGGCCATGCAGAGCACGGTACCGGACAAAGTTCGGTATTGAATGTCGCGTTTTATTGTACAAATTCGATAGCGAAGCTCGCTAGCGGAAATAGATGTGTTTTGTAGCGGATAATTGAGAGCTGTCGTTGGAAAGTATGGAGTGACTTAAGGCGGAGGGGGCTAATTTGAAGGAGGGACGCATGTAAAGAGGCTAATGAACGTGGGTCGCCGCGCCCGACGGCGGGGCACCGTGTCCGCGGACTCGTGCATTTTTAATGGCTCACGCTAGCACACTCACTATTAATATTTACCGAACACGTCAAGAGGGTGCACTTTACCTTTTAGTTAACTAGCGTCCGGCCGTTCATTAAATTTTCACGCGCGTCAGTTTCGGGCGAATTTTCCGCGGCGCTGGCCGGCCGGAGCTGCCGATAACGAGCGCGGACCACGCTCGTTACAGCCGCCCGAACCCGCGCCCGCCGACGACCGACAACCCGACCAAATTTTATTAATAATAAACTGTAACTGAAACGCTGGCTTTGAAGTAGGAGAGCGACTCGAATGCTCGTTATCGAGAATTATGCGAAATCCTTTGACGTGCACACTTATTTCTTTAAAGTTTACTTTTGGTAAGTATTACATTATTGTTACTTTACGAGTGAATCGTCAGGCGAGTCAAAGTCAAAAACGAGGTCGAATTACTTCCATGGGGAATCTATCACAATACGAAAATAGCTTTACCTGTAAAAAACGAGTTAGAATAGTTTCAACAGAAACATCTAAGTAGGTACATTCCTCTCGAAATATACGTGCGTTGAAATATAAATGAAGGATAACTGAAGATAATGAACGTATTAATAAATAAACAAGTAAGATGATGATTGTATGAAGACATTACTCGTCCACCTTCAGCCGCAATAAGTCGAGCGTTGACGGGGAGATAAACGTTTATCGGCTAAGACGTGAATGATGATTAATGCGCGGTCATCGAGCATTCGGAATGTGTGTGCGACGCCACGCACTCGCTGCTACTGGCCGCTTTATTAGGCGCAATACACACCTTACCAGTTACTTGAGAAAATTCAAATATGAAAGAGATACATGACTGCTCAATATCCAACTTTTCAGCAGATATTATTCAAATTAAAATCAAAAATATGAAAAATTTAACAAAGTAGTTATAGGTTATTTACACCCAGTTGATTTTGTCAATTTACTTACGAATTTGTGTCAAATCGTCTAACCATAAAATTCGTAAAGAGGAATGAAACGGCATGAACTTTAGATGTGCGTCAAGTGTATATGTTTTGCGCCTTACGCGTCAGGGCGTGCGTGCTCCGGCCGCATGAATAAGCAATGAGCGCGCGCGCACGCGACGCGACAAACGGCCAAAGCGCACGCGACGCCGCCGCCCGCCCTCACCCGCCGCCGCCCGCCCTAATTTATTACCGCCCGCCCGAGCCAAACGCTCACTATCACTTATATCTTACCTTGCCATATCTTTCACTGCGCGCTTCTCTATTTATGTTTACGGCATGTTCTTATTATACAAATACCTGTATTTCTTGTTCACTGATAACCTAATATTTGAGAAATGAAATAAAATCCGTTTCCATACAAATATGCTCATCTAAGCGTTAAAAGTTTACAAAGGTCTTTTCTGTTAACTATCTGTGGTGAATTCAAAACTTCTCCTTCGCTGCAATTATTTACCGCTTTTAATTAAAGCAGTGTTAATTCCATAACCATTATTTATTTTGATATTCATAATTATAAAGCAAAATTATTATATTTGTTTGAGGAACTAGGCAAATGCAATACTTGTTATACGTTATCAAAAAATAGTACCGAACTTATTATGGTTTATAAATTGCTGGTGACGTTGTAACCTTATTAAAGGGACAGGAGGCGGTCGAAACCCATAAGCGGCCGCTCGCATCAATGATACCGATATTGGTTTATTGAAACGTTTGGCGACTATTTGCCAACCGCTCCACGCGACGCCGCCGCCTACGACTATTAAATTATTTAGACACAGTCTTGCATTGTCTCGCGAAAGTCGGTCCGGCCGGGGCCGATTGTCGCACGGATCGGGACGAACCCGCCGCCAATATAAACAGTCGTTAGTGTTGTTACAATCGAATAGGAATGTCCCGAATGTGCGGGTATCGCTCGCTAGGAATCGTTTTGTATTGAGTTAGTGCCCGGACGCGTACCGGTGTTTGCTCTACTAGTTAATGGAATGCCGATGGGCCATTGTGCGCGCAGAGGCGTTTTCTATTCAATATCCGATAATAAATTGAATGTGTGTGTACATACATATATCATCCTATAACTTCCAACACTCATCGTGTTTAATAACAGTGAATATCGGTAAATAATTTCATTATTATTTATTTTTAATATTACATTATTTAGCACGCAAATTGTTGCCAGTGCGATTAGAATGTAAATATTATGTAATGAATCTAAGCTTGTTTTGAAAAGAGTAATTGCTTAGTTTATTGCCGGCTCTTCTCAGCAAATGCAACCTTCCGAACCGATATTAGAGTATTAGAGTCAGGCTTTTCATAAGTGCCTGCGAAGGTCTATTTGAATAAATAATTTTGAATTTGAATTTGTTTAATATATAAATACATGAGTAGGTAAATAGGTATATTTATTTTACCTTTAAGTACCGGCTTATGAAAAATCATATTCTCCATAGTTTACATAATGTTATTTAAATATATTTTATAATTACCCAAAGATTACAGTTATTATACGAAATAGTATTCTAATTAATTAATTAAATTAGTTTTCGTACTCGTACTCATGCCGTAGAAATATACATTTGTATAATTAATTGTAATAAAAACTTGTTTACACTTTAAATAAATTAAGCGTGTTCTCCACCTTGTGGTTGGTATCGTATATCGGTGATTACCGAGCGCAGTGTAGAGTGACCTCTAGGTGCTCTATAGGGTCGCGCAATCGCCTCCGCCGACCCGAGCTTGGCCACGTCCGTGACCTCAGCAAATTGCACCTTTTACCTCTACAGCTTCTATCATTACTATTATACATATGAAACTCTACCAGTTTATACAGGTCGTTGTTTTGGTCAGCGACGAGCGACTCAGGGTCGATAATACAAATGATACTGGTGCTAAAAAAATATAAAAAAAATACTTTTTTTTTTTTAATAATAAAAATAAAAAAATTAAAATTTTGAAAATCATGTAATAAGCTAAAGTGTAGACATAATACTCAACGGGAGTACGAGGGAGTAAAGGGGTGGAGCGATGGCGGCTTGCGCCTAGCTCTAGTCTGTTCACGTGCCTTGTAACCATACTTTGCGGTAATTTTATTTCAAATTGAATAAGGTATTTCTCAACATATTTACAGTATTTAATGGAATTAAGTCCATTTTTGGGGAATATATATTTTGTACTACCGCTCCTGGGTCGCTTGTCGCCGACCAAAACAACACCCTGTATACATTTATATTTATTAAAACCTCGCTTGCAAAGCGCAATACCCGTCACACGACAATATACAGACCCACTTGATGCGAAAAACTTTTGTCTTGTGCATGTCTCAAGTTTCATTTACATCGTTCTTTATTATAGCAATAAGTATTCAACGAGACATTGCTAAGTTTATTGTTGGATCGTTTCGTGCTATAGTTGCTATGAATCTTATGGGAATAGGGCACTGTATACACGTATGTAGATTGAAACAGTTGTATAGTTTCATACTACGTAATTGTTTGGATATACAAAGCCCGGCGTGGCAACCACTACAAGTGGATACCATGCTTCGCGGCGATACGTCACCTCCACAAATATTATACATGTTTAATTAACGCCATTCCTAATTCATAATCCGACAGTGATAAATTAGACAGCTCCGTCCGCCCGTAATTAGGTACGCAATTATCGCGGCCCGTTTGAATTCATTAATGCTGAAAGTAGATACGTTCTAGGTGAACGTGATTTATTAGTTACGTCGCGTTGTCTTACTGATAGCAGGTAATTAATATCGCGTTACACCCGCAGCCGTACCGCACGGTATCGGGCCGACTCTATCAATTACACGCTAACGGTATCCGGTACAATTTTTAACCCAAGCAACGGGCGTGGAGTGTGAAATAATTAATCAGCTCCACAAGATCCTCATATCGTTCCCCCGTTCTATTATTAGGCAATAAGCGTGTTTTCCGCGGCCACCGGGCGCACGTAATTGGAAACCCTATACGGCTATTTAATTTACCTAGCCGCCTGAGCCGCGCCACCTGGCTCGATGGCGAAACAATTGCCGAGCGCCTAATTATATTTTAATCGCAACATGCCCCCCTCCCTTCGACCGCCGGCCGGCTCGAGGCCCGGGGGGGGGGTCACAACACAACACCACTAATTCATTTGTGCGGCGAGCCTCGTCCAGCGCGCGCCTCCACTCCCTGTTTATTCTCATAGGAGAGTTTAGGTCTCCTAAAGCAATACCGACGCTTAAACATATTAACCGAAGCGTTTTCGTGAAGGGTTTAATTATGCACTTTACGTTCTGGGGCACAATGGCGTCAAGTTAATTAAGTTCTGCTTGTTTAAAGACTTGACGTAGATTGTAGCTTTCGAATTTAATTTATGCATGAAATTTGGTATTTTTAATTCGACTTTACATAGTTGAAGTGGATGCTCGTGTGGGCTCCGGAGCCGTTGCTGCACGACTCGCCCTAGGTTGATCAAGTGCAATAAATATTAAAGTTACAATATCATTGTTAGAACACTCCGTATACGCGAGCAGCTGTTACCGCGAACTATGCCAATTGTGTAGAGGCTTTTGTAAGCGGCATTAGCTATGAAACTATTATTACCGACTGCTATACATTCCTGCTAAATACATGTTACTATATAGGTAAGAATCAATTCATGATACAATACAATTCCAGTATATTATCTTGTTTAAACTGTAAGTTTGTTGTATTTAATAGTAACATCCGTCGTACATCGGTTGTTACAACAAGCTAGCTAGCGACCCGGCGCGCCTCGAACACTGTGTTGGCAATCAATTTCTCAGACGATGTGTGAAAAATGGACGCAAGCAGCGGCCTGCACCGGCACCATGATATATAGCCACTAAATGCTTTAGTTACAATTACTTTAAGATGTATTGGCGGACGTGAGAAACAACTAAAGTTGTACCGCTATTAAAGCTTGCAAAACATCATCGCAAAAAATATAAACGAAAATCTTAATCGAACCATTGCCGAGATTAAAACTCCAATCCATTATTTGGTAGGCACCACCGACAATTTATAATGTAATCATCTCGCTCGTCTAATCAAATTAACAATACACTTGTAGGTGTATCTCAACTTGTAGGAAGATCTTAGTGAATTAAAATCTAACAGTCGTAACTTGAAGCATACTAACATGAGAAAGTTTATAAGACATGTGGCTGGTGAACGTGTGATACGATTTAGCACTGAACTGCTCCTGCGCCCACTTCACATTAGCGTGAAAGCCTCCTTGAAGCGAGGGGCGAGGGCAGGGGCGGCTGCGGCGCGGGGAGCTGCGCATTGGCCATTAGCGTGATTACAGAAACAACCCCCCAACCATTCGCGAATTCTTTAGGCCTCTCATCTCATAATACTACTACATATTTTATTATTTGTGTAAGCTCTGTTTCTACGCCAATCTACTCTCTCGGATTAAACAATTTACGTAAATGTTAATCTAAATTACACGTGCTAACGTTTGAAATTAAATTGTTCGCAGATGATGGCGTGCTCGTACCTGAGCGCTGCGGGCACGAAGAGCGAGCCGACAAGCGCAGCGTGTTGGAGCCCACAAGGGGTACCGCTGACGTGTCCTCCTGACGCGGAGGGGTCTTCAATGCTGGCGGCGCCGCTGCCTTTCCTGATGAGGCCCCTCAGTGTCATGAGCGTGCCTTCAACGCCCGCGCTCCCGTACCCGCAGGAGCCGGCTCTCGACTTATCGACGCCATCTCTCAAGTCCCGACTCCCGTCCCCGACCAACGGCGACGAGGCCGAGTGACAGTGTTGTGCCACAGACGATTTATTGAACTTATGACCAGTGAAATTATTACTCTCCGACTCAACAACGGAACATCATCGCCATAAAATAAATAAATAAACAACATCTGTCAGTAATAATTTTACTGACGTCGATGAACTGTTAAGTTGAACTGTTAAGTTACACTTAGTACCTACTACATATTTAATTTCGGTTGTGAAAATGGCAATTTATGTAAAACTCGCTGTATGTAAATTTCCATTAATTACTGGTACTTAAGATTTGGACAAATGGAGATGTGTTAAACACACGCGTGTTGTTTCTATTTTATAAAAGTGATACTGAGGTGTGGAAGTGTACAAAAATACTTCAACAAATGGCATATCTTATATGATAGTTGTTTTACACATATAATTTTACTGCTCGTAAATTGTGACATTAATTTAATGTAAAAATTATGTATAATTTATTTGATCCATCGAACAAATAAAATGTGTAACTACCCAATTTTATCTTATTGTTCGCAATAAACAATAAGTAAAAAATATAATTAAATTAGCATGAAGGACATTGCAATCAATTTACAATGTTTATCTGAAATATTAATGAATTTTTCGAACAACCTGTACGAATTTAAATATTAATTAACACTTGAGTTATTAATTTGTATCAGCATTGCAGGTACCTACTTACACTTGATGTTCGGCAAATGTAATATGAATATGTCGATCCTTGCCAGGGTACGGACCTATTGTGCCGCCAGATAATCTTCAAAAGAGTACAGTTATATTGTCCTATTTAAACAACTGTGTTTCTTGCGCACGCGTCTCTGTGATTTGCAATCTTGCTCTGTAAATATTTTTCTCGAATAAATTGTTATTTCATATAATAAACGGCGAACTGTGAATCGAAATCAGCTCGTTATTATTATTCGTTTATAATGTACATATTAGTTTAAACATTATTAGATGTAAGTAGACACATCTTGTACCTAAAAGTTTGGGCGCAAATCTTCGTAGCAATAATTTTGATGCCAACGTTTTTGAAGTTTAAATTCGAGTTACTAACGGTCTCTGTATATTGATATATATGTTTTACCATCGAATAAAGTTGTTTAAATCAATTTTAAACGTATACAATTAATACATGTTCAAGTAGCCTTAAACGCTAACATTCCTTATTATGTATATCTATGTATATGTAACTCATACTGCAATAATACGTACCTATTCCATTAAAACTTGATCATTTTTGTAGTATGTGGATTTAAGAAATTATTCAATTAATGTACCACATCGTAATCATCGTCAACCTATAATGTCCCACTGCTGAGCACAGACCTCCTTTCACAAATGAGGGTGAAATGGACTGGGCAATACTCCACCACGCATGCCCAATGCGGATTGATCGAGGTAGGCTAGTGGTCAACGTATTGTTGGAATCATTAATGTACCTAATATAACAAAATATGATGTATTTGAATATTTTATTAAATGAAAATGGGTGTACGATCGTGATATTATAAAATGTTTAAATGGCCACATTGACATACATACGGTATAAATGTTAGCGTTTAGTGAATCTTGCCATCTAATTATAATGTTTATTTTACGGTAAACTGCTCGAGTTTCAGGTTAATCTTACGGTTCATACACAAAGTATTATATAGATCAAATCTTACAGACACCAGATATAACCTTATGCTCGTAGCAGTTTGTTTAGGAGAAAATACAGTTGTGGTGTTACCAGTACCTACACAAAGAATGAAAATACATACCTAGATTAAGAGAGCCGGTGACAGGAGGAGAAAATAAAAACATTTTGTAAATTATCTTGTTGTTTCCATTAACCTAACCACACACTTCACACTAAACATATTATTATTAAGACACACTCATATATATGGAACACTATGAGAAATAACAACATAAACAAAAAATACATAAGTGTGATAAAGAACATATGCTAAGAGCGTTAGCAAAATAAAACTAGACAGATACGGAGAAGAGTTCGAAATTGGAAAAGGAGTACGACAAGGTGATCCTCTACTACACACACTATTTATAGCTGTCCTTGAAGACATATTTCAAAAATGAATGGAAAAACAAAGGCATATGGATACTAAATAAAATACTAACACATCTAAGATTTGCTGATGACATAGCTCTGCGAATCTGCGACAGAATTAGAAATCATGCTCCAGAGTCTAAACTTTGCTGATGACATAGCTCTCTTCAGCGAATCTGCGACAGAATTAGAATGCTCCAGAGTCTCAACACCCAAAGACAATAAACTTGAAATGCATTAAAAACAAAAATTATGACAAACAGCTTCTAAAAACCAATCAAAATAGAAGGAAAGTCCATTGAATATGTAGATGATTATGTATATTTGGGCCAACAGATATCTTATGAATTAAACAGTAATGAAAAAGAAATAGACAGAAGAATAAACATAGCGTGGAAGAAATACTGGGCTCAAAAAGAAATTCTTAAAGGAAATTACAGCCTAAGGATGAAAAAGGTTATTATGGACTGGTGTATACTCACAAGTATCTAACATATGCAAGCCAAACATGGGTGTATGTATATACTGAAAAAGTAAAAAACAAAATGTTGTCCTGCCAACACGTCATGGAGAGAAGCTTTCTAAAACCAAGGAGAATACAAAAAACAAGAAATATAAGGTCCTAATAAGTTAGTGAACTTCCTCTTGAGGGATGAATGTATAGGTCATTACTAGTCATTAGTAATCAAAAAATAATATTAGAAAAATAATCTGAGGGAAAAAATTAAACTTCTTTGACTTGCATAGAGACTCTCCATACATTCATCTACATTCATCCCTCAAGAGGAAGTTCACTAATTTATTAGGACCTTATATAGATATCCGCATAAAAACTAAGTTAACTGATGCACTTCACCATAGCTTAAAACAAAAATAGAAATAGGCAGGACACATAGCTAGATACCAAGACAAAAGATGGACGTATCAAACAACAAAATGGAAAGGCCCACCTGGCAAGAGGAGTGTAGGTCTACAAAGGAAAAGATGGGTGGACGACATTAGTAACGTGGCAGGAGAGGAATGGATGCAAATCGCCAGAAACCGCGATGAATGGTTCAAGATGGAGGTGGCTTTTACCCAAGAGAGATACACAAATCAACAAATACTACTTAAAATAACAGCTCTTTGAAATGCTATTGTTAAATCTGTGAATGTGTAGATAAATAAAGCTTTATTATTATTAAAGCCGATTGATAAACTATTCAAAAATTTACCATCTGTCTGAGGACCACGATACGGATTTAGATACGTCAATTCAGTTAAGTTCCTAGGGGATACCTTGAGAAAGGTTCTAAACTGCTAAGCTTTGCTTGCTAAGCTAGATGTATTGAAACTCTGTTACTATAGAGATGCGTACGGATTGTTTTAGTATAACAAGCCATGCGGGTAGAGCGTAAAGCGTAGGCTAGTTTGATTATATAAAAGAGAACCCACTCTGGATTCTCAAGTCTCGATAAGTGTTTTCAACTTGTGAAACCTGAGCAGGGGAATGGTAGTCTCTCAACTGATAGTTCATAATTAGTTAATTACGAAAAAGATTGAAATAGCGAAGGGTTCATTTTATTCATAAGAGGATCGCATTATGTCCTAACTATTATAAATGCGAAAGTGAGTTTGTTTGTTTGTTTGTCACGCCTTCCCGCCTCAACTACTCAACGGATCATCATGAAATTTGGCATGCAGATAGCCTATGGTATGGAGAAGGACATAGACTATGATTTTCATCCTGGCACAGGGGGAAACCGCGGGGATAGCGAGTCCTAACTTATATTATAAGTGCGAAAGTGAGTTTGTTTATTTGTTTGTTACGCCTTCACGCCTCAACTACTCAACGGATCATCATGAAAGGCATGCAGATAGCCTATGGTATGGGGAAGGATATAGGCTACTTTTCATTCCGAGAACGCGGGTGAAACCGCGGGGGATAGCTAGTCCTAATTAATATTATAAATGCGAAAGTGAGTTTGTTTGTTACGCCTTCACGCCTCAACTACTCAACGGATCATCATGAAATTTGGCATGCAGATAGCCTATGGCATGGAGGACTTTTTATCCCGGGACGGGAGACAGCTAGTAAATTTTAAAAATACTGGCCCGGAAGAAATATTTCCACACCACCAAGCAATTAATATCAGTATTTGATTAATATTTGGGTTGATCAGACGGCATTTTTTTTTATTTATTTATTTTATTTTATTTAATGAGAAAGAGAGAGAAAAAAACTAGGTTTTGGTGCACTAATCAAAAGGAATAATATGATGTGCAGTATACCAAGTTGTTTCTTTATATTACGAGTAAGTTAGCAAACTAGCATTTGGCCGTGCCCACCCCAGAATTGATTGGTACCTGGATGTTGAGTACTAATCCAAAATTCTAAATTCCATTGAATAAATTTTGCGTATATTGCATCGGCTTTTAGGGGCCAGGCCATCCTTGGAAAAAAATCCTAGTTACGCCAATGGCCATGTCATGCCAGGACATGTATGTATTTTTGTGCATGAACATGTCCTGAGTCTGGGTATAATTATGTAGGTACAAACAAAAATGTGTAAATGTAGTAAGTACCTTTATCAGTAATCTGGCCATAGTACAAGCTATCCTTAGTATAGGATCCGATAGCCGTGTGAGTAACCGACTTAGTCGAATAAAAAACACAAAGATCAAATAAAAATGAAAATAAATAAAAAAATCAAAAAAATAATTAAAAATCAAATAGAAATGTAATAAAAATGAGTTGTAAATTCAACTCCAATCTGAAAGTAATTAAGATCGAAAAAGAATAACATTATGGAAAATTAATTCTGACCTACCTAATTTTGTGAAACAAAATTAATTTAATTTTAATTTATGTCGGCCCCTGAATTTTGCTGTATTGTTTTCTCAACAAAAAATTTAATTATGTACATCAATTTGTATTAAAAAGCAAGAAAACAGCTGGCTCTAGTTGTTTAACATTGCAAATTAAAAGATTATGTAAACAAGCCTTTTTTGACGGCGTCAAAACAAAATAGGTGGTCAAGATACTTGATTAGTATTCAAAAATATTTCGATTTCATTCGCATGATTAAGAGGAAACACTGGTGGTGTTTTTTCCATACAAACGTAATCCTCAGTTTCCTCTCTGGATAATGACACTAGAGCAATGATTATTTTACCATGCAATCTGTAGGTGCCACTGTATGTCCCTCGGTTTCGTTTTTCTCCATAAATGTATTATTATAAAAACTAAAAATCTTCTAAAATCACAAAAACTCATCATTTTTAACTGCCCTTATCAGACGTCCAGAAAACAAATATGACGAATATAAATAATAAAAGGAAAACCGACCGACATAGCCAAAGCCCTTCTTATTACTATTCTTGAAAAATAATTAAAATCGATTCAGTATTGGAGGAGGAAACTGGGGATTACGAAATAGCGATTTCGTCAATTTTCAATAGGTATAATCGATCCAAGCTGCAGTTGTCTCTATCGCCTGTATTCGGGCAGGGTTGAGGGAGGAGAGGCTTGGACAAATACATATACAGTCAAAGAAGTGTCGCGTAGTAGTCGATAATATATTATCGATACCTGCTCTAGTGTTGTTCATCGATATCGATATAGTATTACGTCTTTGGTAACCTACATGTAAGGTATAGTGTGCCCTAACCAAGATTGTTCTTTTTTATACTTTTGAGTGATGAAGGATTAAAGAACAAGAAATGTGATCGTTCAAAGGTTATCATAATATCTAATATTTAGTAACCTTTTTCAAAATAACAGGACAAAATATCTATTTTTAATTGACTTAAAAAAAGGAGATTATCAATTCGACACGTATGTATGTATTATTGGACTGCCAAACAATATTATATATTCAAATGATAATCTATTAGGACTTCCAAACAAATATACAACATTTTATAGGTGTATGTATGGTTGTAAGTATGTATATTTATCCACGCATTTCTCGGAAACTATTCATCGGATTGTGACTATACTTTTTAGTTTCGTACCCGAAGGGTGCCAAACAAGACTCCGCTGTCCGTCCGTGCGTCTGTCTGTCAGTGGGCTGTATCTCATGAACGGTAATAGGTAGACAGCTGAAATTTTCAGAGAATATGTATTTCTATGACCGCTATAACAAAAAATAATAAAAATGAAAAAGAAAAATTAAAGGGGCCGCTCATACAAGAAACTTCTTTTTTTTTGTCATAGCAACGATAAGTTATTTAATATTGTACGGATCCCTCTGTGTGTGAGTCTGACTCTCACTTGGCTGGTATATTTATTTAAAATCGACTTGTAATTTTTTTATATCTTACATTTACGAGGATTTGACCAAAGTTTTCAGATATTTTCCCTTTGACACAACCAACTCCCATAGCTCGTATCAATAAGCCAGCCCGACACACTTATTATTCCATATCTTAAAAACTATTGAACTGATTTTGATGAAACTTCCTCACAAAATTTCAGGCTTCCAAACTAATATACAAAATTTCATAGGTGTATGTTTGCCCACGCATTTCTCTGAAACTATTAATCGGATTGTGACATTTTTTTTATTGGTTTACACTTACTTCAACTCAGTGAGAGTTGTATTAAAATCGGTTCAGTTGTTTTCAAGATATGGAATAAGTAATACGTGCGGCGGCTTGGCTTGAGCTTGGTCAAATTCTAAATAATACGAAATAAAAAAGATGGTAATTGAAATAAAAACTAAATCGACTTCTAAATACACAAAAAAAAGTTTTTTTTTTTATCGACTTCCAGATACACTAAAAATAATGAAATAACTCTAATCTAACGGCTGATTTGAAGTCAGCGAAAGAGCACGACGTATTCCAGTAAAAATATTTCGCTGACTTTAAGACAGTGTCAGATTAGAGTTATTTTTAATATTTTGTGAAGAAGTTTCATCAAAATCGGTTCAGTTTTTTTCAAGATATGGAGTAATACGCGTGAAGGCCTGGCTTGATACTAGCTATGTTTTATTATGATTCTACAATATTATTTCAAGGGCTTGTTTTATACGTATAAATAAGCTCTTTCACTAGTAAAAAAAAACTACTTCATAATACACAAAAAAATATGAATAACTGTAAACTGAAAATATCTTAAAGTCACGAAAGAGCACGTCGTATATATTCAATTAAAAATATTATAGCTGACATCAAGACAGTGTCAGATTAGAGTTATTTTTTACTTTCGCACTGTTCCCTAAGTTGAAGTAAATATAAGGCATTAAAAAAATAATGTTCACAATTCGATAAATAGTTTCGAAGAAATGCGTGGACTGTGGACAAATATAAATCTATAAAATGTTGTATAGGTATTTGTTTGGAAGCCCTAATAGACTATCATAATGTGAATATAATGCAGTTCCAATAATATTACATACATAAATGTCGAATATATGTATAATCTATTTTTTTCTATCGACTCAAAATACAAATAAAATAACGTATGGTTAGGTATTTGTTCTAATTTCAAAATCCCTAATGTCACTTGGAACAACAGAACTGCAAGCGCTGAAAGGTATATCAACTTGCCAGTCGCCGGCCGAATCACAGAAATATAATATTACAAGTAAAGTAAAATCGAGGGGCGGGCGGTCGGTGGGAGCGGTGCGAGGTACGGCACTCACACTTGCACCATGCACAGTCTGTTCACTCACACATTGATTTCCGGGCCACAGCGCGACAGCAATAGATTTGTTAAATACCTATCTTTCAAATTTCTTGCAGCCATCCTTTCATCTTAAAACAGAGGGATGAAAAAATGCGAATGAATCATTGCTTTTCGCATAATTCCTATTGAATTATGCGGACCCACAAATAAAATTAAATTCACGATTTCATACATTATAGGTATAAAGTAGTAGTAGTACATAATAAGTATTGTACCTGTATGTATTGCATTGTGTATTTTTTTTTCATAGCATAGCCTAATAAAAAACGTCCGCAAAGTCGTAAAGTCAAAACTATGGCCACTCTAGTCCTGTTGTTTAAATATTTTAGTCTATTCAAATAATTAGTTTTATTTAGCTTTCAAAAACTTGTCGAATGGCAATGACGAACAATACGCAATAGATACATAGGACAAATCACTCAATTACACGCCCGATGGAAAGAAAATCTCCAATAAACAACCGAAATGTAATAAATATTACATTTATAAACATTAAAGTTATAAAAAAAAAGTAATTTAAAAAAATTGAATCGTCTTCTTAAAGAGCACGACGTAGGTATTCCATTGAAAATATTTCGCTGACTTCAAATCAGTGTCAGATTAGAGTTATTTCATACATTTTAGTGTATTTTGAAGAGGATTAAATTTTTTTAAATTACTTTTTTATTTCGTCATTTTTAGTTTTTCTTAAATGCACTAGATTTTGACCAAGGTTTTGAGATTTTTTTCCTATTACACCACACCCGTAGCTCGTATCAATAAGCTAGGCCGTCACACATATCTTGAAAACCACTGAACTGATTTCGATGAAACTTGCTCTGTTCCCTAAGTTGAAGTAAATGTAAACCAATAAAAAAAAATAGTTACAATCCGATTAATATCTTCGGAGATATGCGTGGACAAACATACATACAAACACCTATGAAATTTTGTATATTTGTTTTGAAGCCCTAATAGATTATCATATGTGAATATATTGCAGTTCCAATAATATTACATACATACGTGTCGAATTGATAATCTCCTTTTTTTGAAGTCGATTAATAATAAAACGACATCAATATACAATAAAAAAAGAAGTGAAATCAGCAAAATATTTTCAATGGAATAATAGGTCGTGCTCTTTCGCTGACTTCAAATCAGTGTCAGATAAGAGTTATTTCATTATTTTTATTGTATTTTAAGTAGTTTTTTCTTTATAACTTTTTTATTAATTTGTATCGAATTTCTTGTCCTGTCAGATCCTGGTTTCCCCATGATTATAACCGTAATGTACCTTGTAGCAAACCATGTCCAAACATTCAATCCGCTTCATCGCTTCGACTCCAGATAAAATCCATGGAATTGGCCGTGCATCCATTTGTAATCTGAATCCCAAACCCCACATCATATCTGTTGGTCCCTTACTACTTGCCACGTTTATAGTTTTATCAAAATGTACTTTTGATGGTGTATGTCTTATACTTATAGCTACCTACCAACATTCTGAGATAGATACAACATGGTAGATTACTCGACCGCCCTGGGAGGGAGCGGCCAGGTTATGCTGGACTTTTACCGGCTAAAACTCCACGATGGTGGTCGCCATCTGCGCTATAGAGAGGGGGGCGGGCTGTCGTGTTTAACGCGTACCTGCTCATCCCTCCAAACGCGGCGCTTAGATAGCTCGTCCCGGAGGAAGTGTGACACTCCCCCAGCACCCTCGCTGTGCTATCGCACGATGAGTCATGACCACATCGACCCATCGTTCTCCTTGGGGTCGCTTCTGGGCGCACAGAGCCCCCGCTCTGATTGCCCACGACCCCAAAAGCCCCGTTTAGTCACCTTTTACGACAGGCTGGGGAACACCGTAGCTGTTATTCTAAGCCCGAGCTACATGGCGGGGGGAAGCGACGAGGCACGTTTGCGCTTCCAGGTGAGATCGTCCCTCTACCGATCCCGCTCAGCAGCCTCCTTCTGGACCATTACAGTCTCACAGAAGGAGGCTACGGCCCTCCACGCTCAGCATTGCCGAAACGACTGCTGGCAGGGAAGACTTAGGCCCGGTTTCAATAATTTACGGACCGGTATCGGTAAAGATTTATTAAAATTAAGACTCATATCTTTACTAATAATGAAGCAAAGACCTCAAAGCTTTGCATAGCAGACCCTCCCATATGGAAGTAGCTATCTCAGGTAAAATTAGCTTACGAAATGATCTATATGCTCAGTTTGGCAATATAACAACCTACCATTGGTAAGCAAAACGATTCGTTTTTGTTTATTGAAACCGGGCATTAAAGACCCACACGACAAAGTTACAGCTGCGGCTACATCTGATTACGGTTGGAATATTTTTGTTGGGTAGCAAGATATAGGTATTAGGTCGACTGTTGCACATAAACTAAAAAATATGTTTTATTAAGCTTTTTCTAAATTACATTGTGGCTGGTGCAACATGACCACTTTAGGGAAATAAAGAATTGTTCTACAAATCTTACGATGATTCTTTAAGGCCTATTCAACCTTACTCCACGTGGGCCAATATGGACCTTTTAGTTTACTGGTAACATACAGACAGACAGACTCTTCCTTAATGCAATTCGAAACCAAATTTTTTTTTTTTTTTTTACTATTTATAGGCCTGTGTTTGACAGCAATCTCACCATGGTAAGTGATGATGCGGCCGAAGGTGGTAAGCACACAAAGCCTAGAAGGAACTGGCTCTCAAGTGCAGCTATCGGAACACACCGAAAGGTGCTTGGGGACAGATTTTCAACTTGAGGGTGGTAGCCAGCCAGGCGGGTACTACAAAGTACCCTACCACTGTGCTATGGTTTCCTCACGATGTTTTCCTTCACCGAAAGCTCAAGCTCATTGTAGGATTAGAACCCGGGACCTTCGTCTCGCTATCCGACGTCACTACCACTGAGCTATCATCGCCTTAAAATTATGTACTTATAGGATATTCAATTAAAACTAATGCTAACCCCCGTATTCATAATGAAGTTATCAAACGTTCATTAGCTAAAATTCCGAAGTCTTTATCTAACACGTGACATTTGGTGATCGAAAGAGTGACACGGGGCACACTATTACACTGATTTAGAATTTTAAAAAGCGATTATGAATAAGGGGGATCATCTTTATGTACTATTCCAATTACATGATGTACCTACACGTTTGAGACTGAGCTTTAGGCTCACAATTTTTCACACGAAAACTCGTGAAAAGCAATCGAAAACCAATAGTTTATTTGTGCACAGAAATATACAGACGAAAGCACCTCACGCCTGTTAGGCACGAGTTTGGTATGACAATTGGATTATCTTGTTGTATTGGCAAGATTTTCCAAACGGAAAAATGTGAAATACTACCTACACTTATACATATGTATCTACAGTAATAGTACATTATGATACATGTGTCCAAAGTTGGTTATTAACACTCGAGGCGGTACGCAGGCGAACGCGATAAGTGAGCCGAGAGTGTAATAAACAATACACACGCGTGTCATACGACGTTTTACAACACACTTGCGAGGAAAAAAACAGACTTGTATTTTTTTAAGTAGATTTTTTGATAATAATCAACCACACAATGAGAACGTTAACAAATATGGCGCGCAAGATTTTTTGTCAGCGGTGAGCTGTATAACTATTTTACCCGTTTAAATTAAGAATGCTTGGTCGTCTACACACATATCACTTGCAAGTGAGGTACAAACTTATCATAATCTAGATTATACCTATCATAAAACAGTCCGGTAATATAAAGTAAAAAGCACTAGTGCGTAATAGATACTAAAAACGGTGCAATAAATGTCACTTTAATAGCGATTGTGTTGAAAAATTATTTACAAATCTCTCCTTGTATTCATGTTATTTTATTTTCTCTCTCACCCATTACATTCACTTACCAACCTTAATTATTATGGTTCTGTTTTCTTTACCCGACCTTTTCCCACAGAACCCAACAATCATTACCCAAATGGAAAATCATACATAACAGATTATTTTTAATTTTCAATGGATCTCATTAGTTTGTTTCCGTGATCCGTCACTGAAAACCCTTGGGTTTTGTGAGAATTTATCCGCCGGCAGGACCAATTACGCAGGCGTGCTTCCTTCCTGACGCACCATCAAATATGTACCGCGGCCTTTGGCGAGCTATGGTGAAAAACGGCGGCCGGCGTGACTGACGCGTGGACACGGCGATGAATGAATGATGCCCGCCATACGGCGGAGACTAATCAATAGAGTCGCCTGCAGGCTACCCTGCAATATTCACGTTAGTAATGGCTGAAACCACTCGCCTCCTAAACGTCAGCCCTCTAAACTAGCGGTACGGCTGATGGTATTATTATTATTTAGTCTAGGTGGCTATTTGAAAACTTCCCAGAGCTTGTATGACTGAGTAAGGCTATTGTGATCACTACATAAATATCACTCCCAATACCTGCAACCAAAAAAGCTCAATGACGTTCATTTTGTTTGAAAACTTTACCGCCTATTCCCCACCACCGAAATTGCCCTCTGATTGGCAAAGTCAAGGACACATGTGCTCTGCTTGGCTAAGCCAAGGACACACTAAACATTTAGATGTACTGATTGGTCGGTACTGTTATTAATTAGTGCAAAATCACTTACTACATAGTTTCGGAATTGGATTGCTCGTAAGTATTACCGAAAAAAAGATTTCGTTTTCATTTCCTACAGAGGAAAATCCCTTTAGCTTAGTATCTAAAGGGATTTTCCTCGATGGGAATAAATATATAAATATATATTATTTATATTAATTCATCTGGATATACCTATCGTGTTTCCCCAGGTGAGTATTTTCTTTCATCATAAGTGCGCAAGTATAAGTACCTACCTAAGCGTAAGTGTGAGGCAGATTATCAATACCAACAGCAGAATCGGCACGCATTTGTGTTACGAATACTGGTAATGCACACGTGTTTGTTCAATCCATAGTGTTCCGATAGACCACTCATGAGTAGGTACGCGGAAGTTGTGTCTACTGTCTTTGCTAAACATCGCCTCAGAAAATACAGAACCTTCCCGACAAAGTCCCGTCAAAATGAGATTAGCCGTTTCCGTGATTAGCCCATTATTTTCAGTTTAAACGTTTTTTCTTTTCGAATTTTGGTGTAGATAATGTTTAAATCAAGTAATGGAATAAGTATTTTACAGTTTCTTATAATTCTTAATATTCAGTGATCGAGGAGTCAAAACTTCAAGAGAAACACTGTCAATTCAGGAATCTTGATATCAATATTGTGTGTTTACAGTGATAAGAGTTAGCCATACGCTTTCTACGCTTATCCCAACCCGTTACGTTCCTGGCCCCAATCCTACAAATATGAACTGAAAGCATCTGAAAGTGAGTGGTACCATACATTGCCTATTGTATGTAGGTATATCCATTCATTGTTTTGTAAAACTAACATTTTAGCCACGAACGGAGGGTCAAATTATTTCACCCATTTGAACTAAGTAATAGCAGAAAAAATATAGTTTTTGCCTAATGAAATTAAAGTGGTAAATAGAGCTCGCCTGATGGTAAGCGGTTACCGTAACTAGGGGTACCTATCAAACGCGCGGTGTTGATCCTGCAAAAATCTCTTCACACGCTTCTGAAGCTGAAGCACTTCATGCTGTACTTGGGAATCCACAGCGGGGAGGTCTTTCCACAACTTCATTATTATCCTTCCATCATCCATCCAGTTTATTAATGGTCTTTAGCATCATACATCAGGGCTTAGAACACTCAAGTATCAAAGTAATTGTCTAATTACGTCTTGGACTTTGAGGCTTGGACTTATCGAGTGACGCATTATGCATCATAATTATGACACATTCTTCACACAAACTAAATAGAGCTCTGTACTATGGAAATCAGATAATACATATCTGCCTGCCCTGTTCCCAATCATTTGGGGTCGGCGAAATATGTAAGATTCTTCCATGAAATCAGATAATACATATACTACTTTATAAATATCCTATATTATTAAACGAGCAATATTTGTTATGTTATGAGATCTTGAAAACGGCTCTAACGATTCACATGAAATTTGCTATATGAGGGTTTTGGGGGCGAAAAAATATATTAATTAATTTTTATCTCATTTAAAAAATTATCTAACTAGGTCACATCTCTGGGAAAACGGGTTTTCCGAGTTTTCGAGCATAGCTTGGTCTTCCAAGTATGCGTAAGATCGGTAATTTCACTGCAGCGTGGTCAAAGCGAATCTCAATTTCACACCGAGAAAACCTCTGTCAACCAGAAGCTTTACTTGTATAGATAATTAATTACAAACATATCGAAACAAATAGACATGTTCCTTGCAAAACAATATTCAATAAAGGCCCTGACAAAGCACTTATTAGTACGATAAAATTGACTCTACCACCAGTTCAGACAATAGATAGCCTTCTGATTCCATATCTTTGTAACAAGGTTATACAAGCATTCTATGGTACCTATGAAACCCATACTTAATATTATATAGCAGCCGGTATAAAAAGATCATCGTTTGATATTATACGTTGGTATTGTTCTCTGAATTTAAATGAAAAATAAAATTACCCACATCATTAGTAAAATAATATGGACATGTTAGTCGGTAACTGGGGACCAGACCGGCAGCAATTGTTAGATATATGATATGTAAGTTGCTAAGGGTCACTCGGAACCTGCCGTGTCCATTGTACACCATACCTGACAAGTTTTGCTTTCAAATACTGGATTGTTAAATCTTTTGTTGAAAATAGAGCTTATTCTTTTATTTTTAAGGTTTTATAAAATATTCAAGAAAAAAATACACTTTTTTTATACCACTAAGGTTGCTAACAAGCATACGACTCGCTGATGGTAAGCAGTTACGGTAGCCTATAGACGCTTGCAACACCAGGGCACAGATCATATAATACTACAGTAACCAGGGGTACCACTCGCGCGTTGCCAACCCTGAAGCATTCTCTTCACACCCTTTTTGAAGAACCCCATGCTGATGCATACTAATTAGAGTAAGCCTGTCTTTGATCACAATCTCACCTTGGGAAGTGATGATATGGCCGGAGGTGGTAAGCACACAAAGACTCAAGTGTCGCTACCGAAACAAACTTAAGCTGAAACTCATTAGAGTGCTTGGCAACAGATTTTCAACTTGAGGTAGCCAGCCAGCATTGCCAGACGTCTCGATTTTGGCGGGACATCCCGATTTTCAGTCCAAAATTTAATGTCTCGCTCGGAACAGGCTCTGTCCCGCTTTTCGAGGATTACTCGAATATGAAATCATCGTTGGACGTAGAAGTGGGAAATTATAAAGACACCACTGCACAGAAATGGCACTCGAGAGACTCAAGAGACTCGTTTTCCGTGATGAATGAACTATTTACATACCTACAAGTTTCTACGGAACTCTCGGTGCGCGAGTCCGACTCACAATCGGCCGATTTTTTTAAGGATTTCCCGCTTTCGGCGATAGAATCCCGCTTTTTTTACTCGAGAGCCTTCAAAATCCCGCTTTGCTCGAAAAAAATCTGGCAACGCTGTAGCCAGCCAGCCGGATACTACGAAGTATCCAACCACCGCGCTACTCAGTATGCGTATTTTCTGCAACGGAGTGAAACATTGAAGCCTCTTGCTTCAATGTTTCGCTCGTTCCAATTATTTGGAAATCGGAAACACAAGCATTAATTAAAGATAACTAAAATCTACTATAGCTAATAGATACAGAAGAGGATACTTCGGTACTAATTGTGAACATTTGCGTAATGTTTCCTTTATGTGCACTTTGAGGTCCGCAATTAGTTAGATAGGTACATCTGAGTTCTCCAACTTAGTTGTTGAGACGTGCTCTTTGAAACAACCCAGAGTAATATTAGGATTCAGAATAGAGATCCTTTAGTTATAAATGTTATGACAGCTGATTGCTCTCATGAATTCATAATTTATTTTAGGTGAAACTTTATTTTAAGGACTCGGTCCAAAGCGATCAATCAACGGAAAATATTTTGATGAGAGATAGTCGGCGTCAAAAGTTCTGTTGTAGTAGAATGGGCTTAGAATTGGTATCAGTGTTAGCTGATGCTGATTTTATATACCTACTTAGTCCTTACTTTGACAAACTAAACAAAGTTATGTTATTAACCACTACCTTACGTTACTTACGTTACCTTACTTACGTTAGCTGATGCTGATTTTATATACCTACTTAGTCCTTACTTTGACAAACTAAACAAAGTTATGTTATTAACCACTACCTATTAATTTCTATGACAATCACAAAAATGTGCAGCAGCAACTCTGTTCGGACTAACATCAGCATCTTTAAGCAATAATCAACGCTGATACTAATGCTGATGCTGATTAATTAAAGACGTGAAGTTCCGCTTGAAGTTACGTGAAGTACGCAACAATCATATCTAGATGTTATGAACAGAAGAGTCCTCCTCTTGAGTACAATAAGAACTCAAAAGCTAATTTCTGATTTTAAAAGTTAAAGCTAATATAGCGATACTTTACAGGCAACATGTACGCAGTTTTCTTTCAGTTGCGGCTTATTATGATACACTTTAATAATGTTAGCATACATCATTATGCGTGTTCGTTGTCCAGCCAGCCATGGTTTACATGTAGTTCTGACATCATAAGAAAATTCCCTGCTAACAATGTACGACCTCCTGTTTTGACGAATGCTAATGAAGGTACAACCTCCGCCCTTGCGACGTTGGATGGTGTTTTCTTTATGTAAATTGTATCTATGCTGAACGTTCGTCGTAGTTGTGCGCAAATAAATTACATATTAGATGTATGATGGTACGAGATAATATTCAAAATTATAATTCGTCTGGTAATAATGAAATAAACAGTGGCTATATTGGTTGCTCATTTGTAGATCACTCGACACTGGTACAAATTAACTCTCAGTTAAATTCTGCCGTCGCGGTCGAATACAATGATCTAATACCTTCTTTCCTTCTCCTTTCTTGACTACTCCTATTTTATAGATACTTAGATACCCAGATAATACTTTATATTATGAATATTTACAGCAATCACAACAAATCTGAAAGTTATGACATTTACTTGGAACGACTTTATTCTGAATGAAACAGCTTTTACGTCTAGCCATGGTTGGTTGGTTGGTTTGTTTTATTCAGAAATAAAAACAAGAAGAAATAAATAAATATCCATAACACTTTATATTATGAATATTTACAGCAATCACAACAAATCTGGAAGTTATGACATTTAATTGAAACGACTTTATTCTAAATGAAACAGCTTTTACGTCTAGCCATGGTTGGTTGGTTGGTTTTATTCAGAAATAAAAACAAGAAGAAATAAATAAATATCCATAATACTTTATATTATGAATATTTACAGCAATCACAACAAATCTGGAAGTTATGACATTTACTTGAAACGACTTTATTCTAAATGAAACAGCTTTTACGTCTAGCCATGGTTGGTTGGTTGGTTTTATTCAGAAATAAAAACAAGAAGAAATAAATAAATATCCATAATACTTTATATTATGAATATTTACAGCAATCACAACAAATCTGGAAGTTATGACATTTACTTGAAAAGACTTTATTCTGAATGAAACAGCTTTTACGTCTAGCCATGGTTGGTTGGTTGGTTTATTCAGAAATAAAAACAAGAAGAAATAAATAAATATCCATAATACTTTATATTATGAATATTTACAGCAATCACAACAAATCTGGAAGTTATGACATTTACTTGAAACGACTTTATTCTAAATGAAACAGCTTTTAAGTCTAGCCATGGTTGGTATACATATTAATGAACGATCGATGGTTCATGAAATGTTTACCTTCTCACAGTATGTTGCAACGTAATCACAATCTAATAACGTATTCATCATCTGTTTAATTTAATTAGAATCAATAGGTACATGTTACGAATGGATTATATACAATTATACCTACTGAGATACCTACTGCATTAAGAAGAGAATAATCCATTGCAGGTACATTCCACTAATTGAATCTAATGTCATAGCGAAACATTCAAACAATTCCAGCATCACAATCAAAGCGTTGCTCGAACGTGACCCAGACACAATACGTAATACCTACACTTAGTTACCTATATCCAGTTAATTCCCGCAATCAGCTCGGTAATAAATTAACGCCATTACTAAATTATTCCAGCTTCTAGATTAATCTAGAAGTCGGGCCGCAGTCCGAAGCGGCCGCTCTTACATTATTACAGCATTCATTAGAGTTCGCTAATTACTCCTTGCTTTAATGAATAAGCTCTAATGAACCACTTTCTGTTAATTAAAGGCGGCGTGGGGGGCGCCGGGGGTGCGCGGGGTGGAGGAACTTTTCTCCGGGCTCTGATTGCAAATGTGAATTTGTGTAAGTCTGAGTGGAAAGAGTGTTTTCTACTGAAAAGGGGTAATGAGGCGGTCGAGTGAGGCCGAATTAGTTGCAACTGCTCGCTGCTAGACAAATTACGTTTTAAACTTTTAAAGCATGATTTGGAATCATAAAGGTACCTAATGGCATTGTTGAAAGAAACGAATCAGGCCGTATTTACCCACAAATAAAGTTCTCTGTATGCGAATAAATCAGGCAACTTTGACATCTTAGTTATTATGCATCTGTTGATTAAGTGCCTGTATCTATAGTTATAACATGGATTTTCTTTCATCGAAGCTTTCAATTGTTAATTTTAACTTTTTAACTGTATTTATTGTATTTATTCCTTTATATCCTAGTTATTGACCTCGATAACGCCTATCTAAAAACGTTCCATAGTTACTAAATGGTAACCAATGCTTAACTTCAAGAACTCTATGAAAATAAATATGTTTTTGTTAAAAATTTCATTTTTACAAGTTTTTTTTGGTTACTGTACTTGTTGTTGACTGTACTTGCATTATCTTGCAATATACATAGTATACCAAATATCAAGTCAATCCGACGACTGGAAGAGGGTGAAATTCGAGTTGTAAGATTCCACCCGAACAAACATACATACTTTCCATATAGTGCAACTAATTGCAAGTTAAATAAAAGCTTGTAATAAGTTTTTGTTAAAAAAAACATTTTTAATACAAGCTTTTTTTGGTGACTGTACTTTTTGTTAACTGTACTTGCATTATCTTCCAATATACTTACGTATACCGACTATCAAGTCAATCTGACCACTGGAAGTGGGTGAAATTCGACTTGCAAGATTCCACCCAAACAAACATACTACATACCTACTTACATTGCAAATTAAATAAAAGCTTGTAAAATTAGGACAAGTTTACAGATATAAGGTAGATTTAGATTGCTTTAGTACCGATTCACATTACGCAATTCACATTTTTCATACGAACTGTGAAGATAATTATTGCTACATTACAGTAGCTGTGAGACAGTGATGAGGAACTTTTGACGCTGACTATTCCTGATCAAAATCAACATGCACTAGTCAAGGTGCGTCTACGCTACGCGAACCGAGCACGAGCCGAGCACACGCGATAGATAATTTTGTAGGACTAAAGACGAACTTACGAGCCTCGAACGCCTCAAACAAACGTTCGGCTCGCACTCGACTGCGCTCCGTCAGTTTTTTGACGAACACAGGGATTCGCATCGCGCTCGTATTGTAGGCTCGTTGTAAGCTCGTTGTACGTCCACACTTGACATCGTGAGCGCCGAACGAAGAGCGCCTCGCTCGGCTTGTGCTCGATTCGCGTAGCGTAGACGCACCATAATATTGTTTTTCGTCCAGCTGAAAATAAGCCCCACGTCTTCCAGTCCTTTACACTCCAAATCCTCCCTTAGTTGAAAATCTATACGGAAATGTGGCTCCACGCTTATATGGTTCAATCCATAATATGAATTAACAAACAGTTTAGTACTAGTATCGATTCGAAATACATTCGAGGATAATAAATATGTAACAGTGTTAATTAATAGCGCAAATGCAAGTGTGAAGACATTGTTCACGTAAGTTTGTGGCTTTATGAATCCATGAATATTTTCTTTTATTATTTTTCGCAACTGAAATTAAGCAACTGACTTTTTAAACTTGCCCAACTAAATCACATTTCGTTTTCATCGGTATAGTAGATAGTCCAGGATATGAAAGAGCGGAAATCTAGTCTACAATAAAAATAACACTGACTGATACGCACACACGCTGATACACCGGTGGACCTAGAAATTTTAAATTTGGAAAACATATTACTTGAGTAATACGCTAAGGGTCAAGGAAAATTTTATTTTAATTTTAAAATAGGAATTGTAAACTTATTATGATCACTGTGTGCAGCGACCGCCGACACAGATAAGCCCTCGAGGCTTCCGTGAAGGCTATAAAAATGTAATATTGTAAAAAAAAAAATATGGTAAATAAATATATTATAAAAAAAAAAAAAAAAAAACCGAATTCGAATATTTTTGATGTTTCTTTACGAAATATCAATTCGATTCATCGAAATGTTTTCGGAAATTAAAGTAGCAATTGCTGAAATTCGTCTCGGAAATTTTTGAATCCGTTTCCGATATCGAATCCGACGTTTTAAAATACCCCTGCAGGTATGAAAGTAACACGGGATAAACGTAACAAATGAGTTTCTGGACGAATTATGTTAGCTGCACTGATGGCTGTCTCACCCATATGTGCCTTTTTAAACCACCCCCCCTTACTTCAGTTGCGCTCACGGGTGCTGTGCCGTCAGGTTCTGGACGTAGCGAGTAGGTGCCACAAAAATACCTCTAAAGTAAGTTTTGACCGTTTTTTCAACTGTGTTTGTTTTTAATATGGCAGGTTTAAACTTGGGTATCAAATGTAATCTTTCTTACGGTTTTTTTAGTTTATAGGCATGTGTTTGACATATTCAGGAAAAATTTAAGGTAGTGACGGGATAATGACCTGTCAATAGGTACACAAGTATTTACAGACGTCGTCTTCTTGCCCAGATCCGTCACTGATCGTCAGATCAATCTACCCAGATGCAATGCCCTCTTCCTCATCATCACGTACTTATGCAAGTAATTTCGACTGATGATTTGCTGCCCCTATAGCAAGAGTTACGCTCACTAACACCATAGGTAACACCACCATTGGAAGCTTCACCATTACTGCCAAGAACCCCTCCAGAATTATTTTTTCCATCAACAACCATTTCGAAGGAAACAGATATAGCTAATCATCACATCTACCTTCAGATAGTGTTCAGAACGTCACCATTACTCCGTTTAGTCCATATGTACTGATACTCCAAACAAGCTTGAAATTCAAGAACGAGAAGAAAGAGAGCTAAGAAAGTTTCAAAGAAGTTGACAAACCTCATAGGCTGATTATAAATAAATATTTATGTAGATACACTGCGCACTGTTACAACCATCCCTACCCGTAGGGATGTTTGTAACAAATTCCACTTTTTTTATTTGGCAGTTTTTCTCAAAATCTGTACTATCAGTTGCGTTTAAGCTGGTGTTAAAAGATAGCTGAAAGACCAATCTATAATGTGCACTGATTAGAATTTTGATATTCAAAAAGATCTGCGAGATATTACGAGAAAATTGAAAATTGTTACGTCATCCCTGGTCTCCCCTACTTATAATTTTCCGGACCCATAGCATTTCTTATACCACCAGTTCATATAAACAACGATTACAATATCGTTTAGGTTTACTTTAGTTTGCCTAAATTTCTAAGTGTTAATTGCATACTTAACAACCTAAACACCGGAAGGTATACGACATATCCGGGCTATAAATTGAAAATTGACTAATTGGTTAATAATGTACTAGTACTTAGTAGGAAGTTTTCCAATATTTAACTTAGTCACGTAAATTAGTAAAATATGAATATGTTACATACAGCTGATTTTTCTTTTTTTTTTCTGTCGCCAAGCACCTTTCGGTTTGTTCCGACAGCTGCACTTGAGAGCCAGTTTCCTTCTAGGCTTTGTGTGCTTACCACCTTCGGTCGCATCATCACTTACCATGGTGAGATTGCGGTCAAACACAGGCCTATAAACGGTAAAAAAAATCTCATCAAGCAACCTGTAGGTATTCTACTCAGCTTGACAGTTAAGTCTGTGGTTAAATGCACGTTCGACTTGCAAGATACCATCTTTCTTTATACTTATCAGTGGAATAAAATATCGAGTACATAATACCCCGAGATATCTCTACCTACCCCTACACTAAGATGCCGATCCTACAGCGAGCGGTCTACGAGTTCTGCGGTCAAAGATCTACGTGCGTTCTCCTTTATCGCCGCAGTCGCTGTGTGCAATGATCAAAAACGCCGCATAGACTTGGTTTTCCCAATAGAGTACAGCATGGGGTTCTTCGAAAAGGGTGTGAAAAGATTTCTACAGGGTCGGCAACGCGCGAGTGATACCCCTGGTCTTGCAAGCTCCATAGGCTACGGTAACCGCTTACCATCAGGCTGTTTGCTACCTTAGTTGTATAAATATAATTAAAAAAAAAAAACTTCAACTGAGAACGTGGAACGCAGAACACTGACCGCAGAACTCTAGACCGCTCGCTGTGGGATCGGCACCTAACATAATCATTTTCTAAAATCCGACCAGACAAACAGGAATCTGATGAAACAATTAGCAGGTTTGAATAACACATCAATTAACAAATTAACAACGATATTAGGACACATTATGAAAAAGACTTGGAAGTACTAAGTACTATGTAGCGCGAATAACCAATAAGCGTGAAAATCTGAAGGATGGCGTGGGATTGACAAACAAGGAGTCGCTGAACGTATAAAAGCAACTGTCGCTGTAATGTGGCATCACTTTACAAGCAAAAGTTATTTGGATAACGTTCATCGAGGACTCCTGGACTTTATTACAGTCATGTTCAGCTATTTTGCGGTAAGACTGCAGTAGCCAGGCACATATACGATTATCAAAGCGATGTCGCGTATCTGAGAATTGGTCCTTTGTCCTTTGACTCATGCCATTTCGAGAATTGGGCATTTTGCGCCTAAACCATTATTTGTTCTACTAATTACTGTGGAACACACTGTATCTTAGTGTTATTTATGTTTTTATTTTATGGTAACAGATTGCTTGCCTGCTCGGCGTGGCCGCGGCCGCACCGTCTGGCATCGGACCTATTGCAGTAGGAGCAATCGACTCTGTTGTAAGTTATTCAGTAGTATTTTAATTTTTGTGTGATATTCTACACTAGAGAATACAACCCTGCCAAAATACGACTCTTTACCAATAGGATATTAGATTTTTCGGATAATTTTATACCTTATACTTAATTATACCCAATTATCAAGTGAATATAGTTTGATGTATGTTTGTTTGGACAGTCAATCCCACGTTACGGCTTCAACTATGCAGTGAGCGACCCAATGACGGGCGACAACAAAGCCCAGACAGAGTCACGTGACGGCGGTGTGGTGCGCGGCTCCTACTCCCTCACCGAGCCCGACGGCACCCTCAGAGTAGTCAACTATGCAGCCGACCCCGTCTCAGGTTTCAACGCAGTTGTGAAACGTGTCGGACCCGCTGCCCACCCACAGAGCTTCATCCAACCCATTGTTACCAAACAAATCGTCGCACCAGTCGCCGCACCGGTCGTTGCAGCAGCACCGATTGCACCGGCACCCATCATTCCTACTAGCATAGTTGGCCATGGAGGCCTAGGAAACATAGGCGGCCTCGGTATCGGCAAGCTAGGCCTCGGATCCGGTATAGGCCTAAGCTACGGTAACTTCGGAGGCCTCGGCGCTCACGGATCCGGTATAGGCCTAGGCTACGGTAAATTCGGAGGCCACGGTTCTTACGAAGGCGGTATAGGCCTAGGCTACGATAACATCGGAGGCCACGGTGCTCACGGATCCGGTATAGGCCTAAGCTACGGAAACTACTTAGGCCACGGATCCGGTATAGGCCTAGGCTACGGAAACTACGGAGGCCACGGATCCGGTATAGGCCTAGGCTATGACAACCTCGGAGGCCACGGCCACGGCCTCGGCGGCGGCTGGAAACACTAAGCTAAGTATAAACTAGTTCCTGAATCTACATGTACCTGTGAACGTTATCGTGACTCGCGTCTGAGTTGTTAGGACAACCCATACGCGAATGTATTTACAGTATGTGCAATAAGATTATTTTAATTAATAAACCAGACAGACTTCATTTACGTGGCTCTTTAATTTGTTAGAATGTCGTTACTAGTCATTTACGATTCCTTAACCCAAATTAAAATGGTACCTATTAATTGAGGACGAAGGATCAAAATAACAAGACAATAATAGCTTTAACTACACATTTATAATAAATTCATAAATACCGACACAATTATCCATCTTACTTAAAATGCACATACATTATTTGAGCGGTTACTTCACAATTCGCGTGACCACACCACTCTTGAGACAATGTAACATTAATTTGTGTATATTTCTTTAGTTATTTACATGAATAACATGTAATAAGTATGTATTATAACCGTATAATACGCGTACGGAAGTGGGCATTGTCGTCATATGATGGCGATGCTACGTAGACTTGTTCGTATGGCCTTCGCCGAATAGAAAGAGACAGAAGAGGTCGACCAAATAGGCGAACACCATATCCGCTATAAGAACTTGTACAACAATGAGCCGGTACTGAAAAAAAAATTACAATTTAGAATTTAGAAAAAAGCAGTTTTTTACGAGGGTTCCTTAATTTTACAATTAAATTGTACTGATTTTAATTTTACTGGTGGATAAATATATATTTTTATTGTTGGCAAACAAGCATACGGCCCGCCTGATGGTAAGCAGTTACCGTAGCCTAAGGACGCTTGCAACAACAGGGTTATCACTCGCGCATTGCCGACCCTGAAGAAATCTCTTCACACCCTTTTTGAAGAACCCCATGATGTACTCCATTGGGAAAACTAATCAATGTTTTAAGTACTTACAAAAATCATCATGTTTGTCTTTCATAGGGTAATTCCTATCATTCCGGCTCGAAGGACCAACTTTACATGTAATATTTAATTCAAACAATACTATTGCTAACTTCAAAAGTATCTAAAACGCAATCGCCCCACAGTTATCTAGTTTCATAGCACATGCCGTGTAAAGAATGGCCCAGGATATTAATTATTATAATTGCTCCGATTTTGGTAGCATCTTTTGTGTGTCGTTTTGCGTTAAGCAATACTACTATTTTCACCGAATCTTGTCGGACCGTTTAAAGTCAGTAATCCTCTTTAGGCCTTAATACTATCTATCTATCTAGTCTATACTATCATAGTCAACTCAAACAAAATAGGTGATACTTACATCTGGTGGGAAGTAAACGATCTCGAACATGTTGGAAAGATCTGGAAGGATGCCAGTGGCAAGGGCCAGCACCACCCCACCCGATATCACAATACTGTACAACAGGGGCTTGTTCTCACGAAGTCCTTGCATGAATGGCTCACCCTGGAAACACATGTTTACTTATATTTCCTGTAAATACGCCGATAATGGCCCTGATTCTGTTGTTCACAACTAAACTAATTTTAATCTCACTATGTCTCTTTCTAACAAAGAACATAAGAAAAGGATGTAAGAAATTTAGTCCTGTCAAATTAGTCCAATGCTTGTTTTCAGTATAAATTTAGTCGCCATCTATCGTGGTTACGCCTAAATACACGCAAAATAAGACGGTAAAGATTAATTTTACAACTTAAAATATGTTCTATCCTTTTCCAATAATGTTCGTAAGAAAGAGATGAGATGTGACTAAAATTAGTTTAGTGCGATTTACAACAGAATCGGCACCAATATCGTCTCATTAGGTCTATATAAATTGTAAGGGACTCGTCGAAAACCTTTAAAAAAACTGTCTCAGTCCTAATTCTTTACTGTTATTGAGCCAAAGAGATAAAGAAAAACTGAGAGAAACATTCATAAGATTCTAATTTCAAATGTAACATTGCCGGCTAATATGCTTTTTCAAAATTCGACTTTCTATTATTATAAATGCGAAGTTAGCTTGTTTGTTTGTTACCTCTTGACACCTCGACGGCACAACCAATCGTGATTTTTGGCAAACAGCTAGCCTATGACATGGAAAGGTAGAAAGCGTACGCTACTTTGTATTGGTCGCACGCTATTGTCCAATTTAGGTTTTCAAAAGAAGACATCTGATCAAAAATCCACACAATACATTGTACTAGAACTCTGCAAGAATAGAAAAGATATTTGAATATATACCCTATAATTGATGGCAAAGGTTGATATTTGTAGCGCCATCGAGATGATGTAGACAGTGCTGTTGAGAAGGTCCGGCGCATACTCGCGCTCTTCTTCCTCCGCGTGATCCATGTCGAGCTTCGGTTTTGTATCCCTGTAAACATAATCAATATTTATACATTTAAATATACTTATTGTCTCACTAGAGTCGACGGAATGCAAAGTAGTCCATAACTTGGGCATAGTGAAGCTTTTTTTTCAGACGATTTTTTTATTATAATATATATAAATGTTTTTTTAATCTACAAAGAAAATCCACCACCTAATAATCAGTTTCTGATACTTCTCACGCGCGATACCCCTGGTGATGCAAGCATCCATAAGCTACGGTAACCGCTTACCACCGCTTTACCGCTTGTTTTATCATTCCGGCTTGAAGGACCAACATTACATGTGACATTTAATTCATACAAAAATTTTGCTAACTTCAAACTGTGTCAAAAACGTATATTGTGTTGCTAATAATCGACTATCCCGAAATAACATTAGCCAAGGAAAAATTCTTAGGCCAAACAGAAAACCATCAATTAAAATCAGTCACCATTTGATTTCCCTCCGGTGAGTGTCGGTCATAATTATCTATACAACGTGTCTATAGAAAATCAAACAACGTCTATACAACAAAGAGTATATCAAATAAGTAGTATAGACAATAAACCAAGGCGTACATCAAGATATATCGTCGCTATCATTCCAAAAAGTCGTATGTTTAAATACACTGTTTCAGGAATCACAAAAAACTAAGTCATTTAAAATAAGACTTTTTGACGATTACATTAGTCTTAGATCGTCAAATATTATGGCATTTTGACACATTGAAGATTACGTTCCAAACTACCCATACAGCCAATTAAAAAAAAAACAAAAATTTTACATACGGCTTTTTGAAATGACAGCGACGATATGATATGAATCCTAGTGTTGATAAATATCTCACCTGCCGGGCGTCCTCAGAGTGGCTTCGTGCACCAAGTACACGAGACACAAGAAGTGCACCGCGAACTGCGACAACACCGTCATTATCGTATACATGTTGAAGATGTTCGGCAGCGGCCGCTCTTTAGACAGCTGTTTGAGGGGCTGGAACATATAAGGTTGCTTGTAAAGCATCACCATCAACTTATAATGTCCCACTGCTGAGCACAGGCCTCCTTTCACAAATGAGGGTGAAAGGGAATGGGCAGATACTCCACCACGCATTGCCACCTTGGAGATAGGCTAGTAGTCAACCTACTGTTGGAGTTTTCAAGCCGCCTAGGAAGCCACCGGCCTCACTGGTGGTAGCTTAATTTTGCCAATCGATTAAGAACTGCTAATAATGACTGCTACATTGAGCGCTTCTTTGTAATGTATGGTATTGCTAAAATAAAGGATACAAGCTTAGGTCAAAGATATATAATAAGGTTGAAAGTCACATAAAATAATTAGTCTTTTTGCTTTGTCTGAACTGCAGCGCTACCGTATCCTTGGTGGTAATGGGAGTAGTGTCATTTTGACGTTTGAAGACCATTGTTGTGATTCGTCGTACCGCGTCCCTAGATAAAATTCATTAATGGTTTCCATTACAATGACCACCGAAGATACGCAGTAGCCCCACGTACATCATTGAGACCTCCTGTTGCAATTTTTTTGCCATCATGCATTTTAACCACTGACAGAGAACAAACCTTAGCAAGTATACAGACTACAGTTTATTCAAAGAAGCATTACTTAAAAAAGAATAACACTTTCAGGGGTTGTACGGTAGTGGCCTTACCAAGTATCAAGAGGGCCACCACAATTCACGGCACGACTTTCTTACATATTAATGCAATGTGAGTTATGTGTCTCAGAAAGAGAAGTAAAAAACAAGTACCTTAATTTTATAACTAAAAAATATTCATAGATCTCACCTTTGACCGAGATATAAAGAGGAAGCAAGAAGCTAGCAACAGACTCTGAAGCGTCGCCTGAGTGTCGCTGAACTTGATGCCGTCGAGGTATAACACAGATTGACTGTACGCGAGGATCAGTGCGTTGAGGGCCAGGATCTTGAACATCTGCAGCGTAGTTACCAGGGTGCAGCGTCCTTGCTTGATTATGTGGCAAACTGGGGAGCAAAATTTTTCTTAATTGTTTGGGACTGAAATATTTAAAAACTATTCCAAATCAATAGCATTAGTGGTTGCTAAAACATAGCGCTGTGACAGACGGACAGAGTGGCACCATATGAAGCCTTACTTACTTACTATACCTTCTTGGTTTGGATCCCCAAAAACAGATATTTCTGTATGTTTTGGACTAATAGAAATTTTATCATGCTTAAACAAGTACAACGCTTTGCATTTTTTTTTTACACAAACCGCAAAGAAGTGAAATCACTTTTTAACAATTTACACACAATTTTAGACTAGAAGGTGTTAGCCTCAAATGGGTTTTACGCCCTAACGCGGACAAACAGAATGAGATCTTACTGCAAAGTATACTGGAGAGGCGGCTGGTGAATGGTGCGGCCACACTAGCGTCACCAAGTCTGACTAGCTGCGGTTGTTCCTCGTCCTCCAGCTCCTTCATGGCGCGGCGGAGCCTCGCGGCGGAGTCGGCCCTCGCGTCGGCGCGCGACATCGGCAAGCGTCGCGGCGGCTCGGCCTCTGCCGGACGCTCCTCCCGAGGCTTTTCGCGAGGACGCTCCGGAGCGTTGGCTAGGATAGCTACCCCTACCTATAATCAATGATGGATATAGTTACTGTCCAATTGTCATGGTTATGATCATTTTAGGGATTGCTTTTCTGGTTATGCTGTATAAAAATTTGTGGAGTCGGTAAACAAGCATAAGGCCCGCCTGATGATAAGCGGTTACCGTAACCATATGGATGCTTCGACACACAAGGCATCACTCACGCGCGTAACTGACCCTGCTCCGACTCTGCCGACCTTACTCATATGCAGGAACACAACAAAAAATTATTTGGCTGTGGTATTCTGTATGGTACTTCCCCAGTCAAGCTGCTCTTTGAGCGAATAAACGCTATGCTCTCTTAAATGTTTTTCTATATTTAAATGACTAAACTCACTGCCATAGAATTTATTCTTAGCAGATTTTAGCTTTGAAACAATACCAAATCCAGTGAAATAATAAAGGATAGAAAATCTTTGGTGTAACACCTCTTTCGTATGAAATTTCATGCTTGGACTAAATTCTATTGCAGTGAGTGTCGTTAATAAAATCTACTTACGTTAGCATGTTTCAAAGCTCCAACATCATTTGTACCGTCACCGCACATAAGTGTGACGTATCCAAGATACTTCAATGTAACTATTACAAACTCCTTCTGCTTAGGCGCGAATCTAGCGAATACTTTAATATGAGGCATCAACTCTAGTAGTAACTTGTGATGATGTTCGTTGAGGAATGTGAGACCTTCGCCTGTTATGCACAGATCGAATTTTGATACCAACTGTTTTGACGTTTTAAACGGTTGTAGCGGGAGGTCTACTTCTTCGTCAATCGACTTCCAACCCCATTTACCAGAACCCTCAGTTAATATTATCAATTCTGGCTTTTGAGTAAACTTCAGTTCTTTGGCGACGTGACATGCAGTCAATGGATTGTCGCCCGTAATCATAACTACGGAATGTGTCGCATGTACAATTTCTGCTATTGCCTTTTTGGAATCATTCTTCAATGGACAAGATATTATCACAAACCCGACAAATGTCAAGTCGCTCTCAATATCTTCACGTGACAAATCTCTTATTTGCTGCGAACTTAATTTTCCTAAATTTCTATAACCCAGTGCAAGCACTCGAGCTCCTCTCCTGGATAATGTTAAATAAACATGATCGTAATGACTAGGAACCTCTTTGAGCATGGTTTTGATGGTTTCCGGAGCACCCTTTACGCTGCTTATGTAATGATTCTCCATAAATCCTCTTTCGTTTATCTGATAACCAGCAATTATAGACATTCTTTTAAGGGCACTTGAAAAATGGTTTCTATGAACAATTTTCAAACCAGGCGATTTTCCTTTCTTTGGTACTACAGCATCTCCTTTGGTAAGGTTCCATTCAGCAGCTTTTAGAGTTGCTTTTTCTAGAGGATCCCCAACTACACCATCATCAAGTTGAACTAGGGAATGACATGATGCTAAAACTTGTATTGTTTCCATAGGTGCCTCAGAGAGTGGAATGACCGTGGCATCAGTGTGGTCTCCAATGCCAGCGACACCTTCAACCACTAAATTATCACTTGTTAATGTACCAGTCTTATCAAAACAACATATTTCTACTTTTCCAGCAAAAGGTATCCTAAATGGTTCTGTACAAAACACCGCTAACTTCGCCAACGAAAGTAACGACGTATTAACTGCTAGGGATAATTCTATGGGCAATTCGGGAGGCACAACTGATGTCAATATTAATGTACATTCTAAAAATAGTTTATATCTGTTTCTCTCTGGGTTTTCACAACCTTTAACCCAAACATACGCAGCAGCTGCAATTGCGAAAATGAGTAAGAATAATATAAAACCGAAGGTCTCAAGATTATTAGCTGTTACCCTTTTAACACCAAACAGAATAGTTCTCAAAAGTTTTCCTTGAGATGTGTTGAAGCCATTACGAAGAACATAACCAATACATCCATTATCAGGGGCCTTTAGTCCTGATGTGGCAGTTTTGCTTGGTGATGAGTGCTGAACTATTTTAGTACCACCAAACATCATGTGCAGTTTACCATCACCTTCAGGATCTAAGTTTTGTTTGAGGTCTTTTACATTTTCTAATGCCTCCTTCATCTGTGGTACACTTTCACCTGTTAACATAGATTCATCTACAATACAAGAACCTCTGAGAAGAAGGATATCACAAGGTACTAGATTTTCACTGGAAGATCGTGTGAGGGAGACAACATCACCCGGTAGCAGCTGATCGCTCATTATTTGCCTCCACCTTCTGTTTCTATAAACATTAATGTTATATGGTTTGTTCCCCATTTTTCTTATTTCAGCCATGTTTCTTAACTGTTGCTGGACTAAGGTACACTCAAACATAACCAGCATTACCAGGGTGAATATAGAGTAGTACCAGTATTTGTCTAAACACCAGAGTGCAACACAAAATACTTGGAAAACAAAGAATGGTGCTGTTGCTCTTTCCTTGAATAGTTCCATGAATTCTGGTACAACCTGCAAGAAAACATGGTACTGATATACTAGCTATGGTCAATTATTATAGTCAATTATTTAGGTAAATAATTGAATTTTAATTAATAACATAAACATGTGTGATATTATTTTCATATCTAAAGGGTTTGAAGATTTTTTCGGAGCCTGGCTGGATTCATCAGGACTTTTATTATTTCAAATGGTGATGCAAGTTTAAACCTATGTTTTGATTGGGAACACTTATAAAAACAAAAAATTACATGGTAGTATGTCCTAAAATGTGATGCATTTAAGGAGTAATTTTTTAATGGTTATTGAAGTTGTCGTACATTAATCTTTTCTTGCAAATAACTCTGTAACATGACATTTTAGGATATAAGACACCCTAGTAATTTTATTTTTGTATGAGTGTCAATTAATTTATAGATTTTATCATGCACTGAAAAGTATGGAAAATTCTTCAAAACCTTTAAGATTTACTCAGAGATTTGACAAATTTTAGAATTAGTCACGATTTTTAACCGTCGAAAAAACGGAGAAGGTTTACAAGTCGACGCGTATATATATTTTTTTATGTATGATTACGCATAACTTTTTACAGAGTTGTCCGATTTTGATAATTCTTTTTTTATTGGATAGGGTGTATACCTCGAGATTGGTTCCATATAAATTTGGGTATCCCCAACTGCAAAACCTTATAAAATTCAAGTTAAATATATTCAAAATTATTTTTTGCTTTTCAGTTTTTTCGGTGGTTTAATTTTTTTGTTAAAAAGTTTTTTGGTACTCTAATAATAGCTATAAGAGAAAATTATATTTACTAATAATTATATCTACTAAATACCATTATCATTTCATTTTTGCCATATTCCTTTTCAGCTGTATCTATTGCTTCCTCATCTGTGTACCCTTTCGACTCCACATATTCCTCATATGGTTTGTTAACAGGAAACTCAACTGTATGAAATGTTTTCTTATCCCAATCATACACATATTTACTTTTTTGGAATATGAACCAGACGTCTGGGTTGTCACTACTTTTCTTTGTAGACTGAAAGTTACAATAAAATATTAGGTAGGTAATTCAAATAAAAAATACAGAAGATTGTGAAATTATACATAATAGGTCAAAGTAAGGCTATAATACCAGAGATAGTAAGGAACTAGCCTACAATGAATGGATTTAGTAGTTACTTATGAGGGAAGTTTGAAAGGAAATAATCAGTTAAATTTGTTGAAGTAAATTGTATAAGCAAATATCAAAATAAAAGAATAGGAATTCTAAAATTGTTACCAAAGTTGAATCATAAACATGAACTCGTAGTACAAAAATTACTTATATTCTTACTAGCAGCAAATCCCGGCGTTGCTCGGGTTAATATACATCGCTAAATCTCTCATTTTGAAACATTCCAGATCATTCGGAAAATTTCTGGAACGTTCTCGAACATTGTAACTCGATAAGAATAGTTTTGGACATTTTGGAACTTTCTAGATTAAGCCAGAAATTTGTAGAACTTTCTCAAACATTCTATATCGATTATAATAGTTTGCATTCATTCTAGATCATTCCAGATATGTCTAGAACTTTCTAGAACATTCCAGATCAATTATAACCGTTTTACTCATTTTGGAACTTTCTACATCATTCAAATTTTTCTTACATTCTAAATCGATCATAATCAATTGCACTCATTTTAAAACTTTCCAGATCATTTGGGAAATTTCTAGAACATTCTCGAACATTCTAACTCGATAGTAACAGTTTTGGACTTTTTGGAACTTTCTAGATGAAGCCAGAAATTTGTAGAACTTTCTCAAACATTCTATATCGATTATAATAGTTTGCATTCACTCCAGAATTTTCTAGATAATTCCAGATATTTCTTGAACTTTCTAGAACATTCCAGATCGATTATAACCGTTTTACACATTTTGGAACTTTCCATTCCAGAAATTTTGAGATCTTTTCAGAAGTCCTCATGCGTTAGAAAAGGACAGCAATATATGTTTTAACATTTTCGCCACCCACAACCACCCCCTTCCACCCACCGCGACCAGACTCCCTTACTACCACCTGGAGACCAAGGGGTATTTACCACCCCAACGGGAAGTTGATTGGGGTTGGTGGTGATTGAGAAAACTGCGTATTTACGTACCCACAAAAGCATTTTATATATATTATTAGATTAGATTCTGATCACTTCTATTTAGGAGTGTAAGTGCAAAAGTACCATAGTATACAATAAAACCTATGCAAAGCTTGAAGGCTGACTGAAGTATAAAAATGTTTACCACAAAAAGCTGTATTATGTACCTTTGTGTGATGAAGTCGGACAATTTCAGAGAATCCATTGTTAGATGTTGGGACCACTTTAACTATTTCAGCTTGTAGTGGATCCTTAACCTAAAAAAAAAATTCATTACATTGCTAAAAGGAAATGTCTAAGCCCAACCAGAAAGTTCCGTTTGGTGTAACATACCGATGAGCAGGATAAGAAACACTGGATGTGCACACTCCAATAGCAGCAGAGGCAAATTAAAATCTGAACGATAGCCACGACTGCGACGATGACGAACCCAGCCTCGAAATTTTCTTCAAAACCATACACAAAGATCCATGAGTAGAATACCACTGGATAAATTATGAGGAAAGGAAGCACGGTCCCTTGTAAAATAGTTGCTACCGGTCTAAATAGCTGTGTATATTGGACCAAATCGTCGAGTGACGACTGCATCTTAGTAGAAACCATGATACCAATTTCACAATTACTTTCGATCAATAATTATTTATATTTCAAGAACATCACTTGAAGCATTTTACAAATGTAAAATTACATTTAGTTCAGTACATTTTTACAGAATATTATTCAATTCATATGTAATGTAAATAAAATTAAATTTTCGTAAGTTTACTGAACTTGACAGATGACAAGCATGAGTGAGCGAGAAGGAAGGGAGTGGAGATCAACGGGTGGGCTGCGGGGGTGGGAAACCGGAAACATCGTGATAGCATGCGTGTACCGATTACGTTCCTTTTTAAGCAGAATAAAATTGAGTATTATAAAACTGACATTTTAGAACAATTTATTGGCATATCCAATTGAACTGACTACTTTTAGTAATTAGTATTACGAGAATTACAGTTTCTTGATTGATTGAACTCGACCAAGAATCTTTATAATATATAAGATTCTTGAACTCGACTGATCACGCGACCGACTTGAAACATGGAGGACGCCGGGCGCGGTGACTTTGTTTTGACGTTTCGCGGCGATGTGTCCTTGTATACGCGCGCTCGTTATAATATTAATTAATAATTACATTAGAAATGTGATTATTAATTTATACTCACTAGTGGTGGTACATACATGATTATTGTTGTAGATCAGACTTTTTAATACATTGGGATTTTAATCAATAAAGCATGAATTGTACCATTTTGTGGAAGCTAGGAGACGAGCTCGTTTGGCAACCTTTTTTTTTTTTCTTTAATGGCGTCACACGGCTTTTGTATTTTGCCAATTTCCAGTAATATTATAAGTTCTAGTCACAATGAATCACTTTCACATAGTCCTCAGTCAGTCACCGTCCATAATAGTCATGTTTTAGTACAATGGTGGTCATTGTACTAACACTTTTCACGGACTTCTTGAGACAACTTGAAAAGCCACATAACATAATCCATTTCATTTCACTTCACTGGTGCACATGTATTGATCTTTATTGGATAAAATACCACTGATAATGGCCCTGATTCTGTTGTTCACAACTAAACTAATTTTAATGTCACTATGTCTCTTTCTAACAAAGAACATAAGACAAGGATGTAAAAATTTAGTCCTGTCAAATTAGTCCAATTCTTGTTTTCAATATAAATTTAGTGGCCATCTATCGCGGTTACGCCTAAATACACGCAAAATAAGACGGCAAAGATTAATTTGACAACTTAAAATATGTTCTATCCTTTTTCAATAATGTTCGTAAGAAAGAGATGAGATGTGACTAAAATTAGTTTACAAAATACACGAATTTATGAAAATAAAAATGAAAACGCAATGTCACTCTGAAAGTTCCCGCGAAAAAGTCCGGCAGCCTTTACATAATGATTAGTGAGTCAAGTAAATGTTACAGTTTTTTATTACAGCTTGTTGTTAGTCTAGTCTTCCAGTCTTATATCTGTGGCTCCATCCAACCACATGAATGTATTATAACATGCATCCAACCTTTAGGACTTTATTTCGTGAAGAGTGACTTTTTGGCGGGAACTTGCTGATTGACGTTGCGTTTTCATTTTTATTAATTCGTGTATTTTGAGTTTTATTGTGTATTTTCGGTGGTATTTTACCCAATAAAGATCATCCATGTGCACCAGTGAAGTGAAATAAAATGAATTATGTATATCGTGACTTATCAAGTTGAACCGCAAAGTCCGTGAAGAGTTTTAGTACAATTACTACCATTGTAGTAAAACGTAAAACATGACTTTTATGAACGGTGACTGACTGAGGACTGCTGAGGACTAAGGTAAAAGCATGGTATAATTATATCAGGTATGGCATTCCGAGACACGGGGAGACACGATGTACGTCATTTCCGCCGTCGACGGTTCTCAAACTTTTAAGTTTGGGGAAAGTCAATCTAGTTTATATTGAAACTGGCTATGGAGATGGAATCAATTTATGAAAATGATAAATGGGTCCATGTGGATTTACCCAATGGGAAATATGACTTACCGCGATATAAGCGATTCTGATCCATGCTAGTTTGTCAGTGATAATCGACGTCTGAATGTTACACTTAATGTTGATGACGGTCTAGTGTTTTTTTTTTTACTTTTAATCGGCCTGTGTTTGACCGCAATCTCACCATGGTAAGTGATGATGTGGCTGAAGGTGGTAAGCACACAAAGCCTAGAAGGAACTGGCTCTCCAGTGCGTCATGTTTCATTATGCTGAATGCATTAAGAAAATTTCGAAAAAGTTCAAAATTAGTGATGCGAACTATGTTCTAAACCCGATAGAAAAAAATATGTTGGCCATTAGAGAGAAAGAAAAGAAAATGTCATCGTCGTACACTTGTGAAAAAATTACTTATCGAGAAGCAATTGGTAATTTAATTTATTTATCAATCGTAAGTCGCCCTAATATTGCCTTTGCTGTGAATAAATGATCACAATATGTGGAAAACCCAAGAGAAATACATTGGCACATGGTTAAAAGGCTCTTCAGATATATAAAAGCTATAGAGTGCTTACTGAAATTACTGCAATGGAAAGGACATTTGCCCGACTCTGTATATTAATAATCAGCCTACGATGAAGTTAATTTAGAATCCGCAGCTCCACTACAAAACTAAACTCATTGATACGAGTTATAAGTTTATTAGATTATGTTTTGCGATGGAAGACTTAATATAAATGTATATTTGAAGTTCTGAATAATATGCGGACTTGTTTACGAAGGTAGTTGTGAAGGATCGCCTGATCTTGAGAAGTGCTTTGGCACTTCATCCCAGGTCATGAGATAGGGTGGGTATTGAAGATGACCTCCTTCCTTCATATTGTCTATTTGATATTTATGAATTTTATTGTTTTCTGCTTTCTATTATCCAATAAATATAATAATAATAATCCATTTAATATTATCAATTGATTCTTGCAATCTGATGCAAGCGAAAATCTCAACCGGACTCCCACAATCTCGTGGGATCTGACAACAGCCACTGCTGCCAACGTGGAGACGTGTTAGATCAGTGTAATGAAGTCGAATCAGTGGCAGACTGCCAGTGCAGTGATACCGATAAAAACACTACAGCACTTAAGATACAGAGATTGGTAAACTTTGACAGTCATTTCAATTTCACAATTAAAGTTGACATTTATATTGACATTATATATGAACTTCTAAATCTGATATAATTAACATTCTATTTTAATATTTTATTTTTAGTTTTTTAGTCCATAATTACTTTGCAGCCTTGTATATCAAATAAATATTTTTATAAGTCCAAAACGCGTCCTTAAAAGTTTGAGAAACTCTCCGTATACTGAAACTGAGCGAGAGCGAAAATCACAATTTAGCATGTTCGACAAAGATACCAATACACGTCAAAATGGTAATAAATGTCAATGAAACGGCGCGTTTTTGTGTTACCAGTCGCATGTAATCATGGCTCCCCGTACCCCTAGTATTTCCGGTGGGAATACAATAAAACTATAAGGTTTTAATTTAAAATAATATCCTCACTCACGTTTAACTTAATTTATTTGTTTGATTAGACAAACGATATGTCAGTTAAAATGCTTTATACATATTTTAGACACAATAGTGACTGAAAATATTTCCATAATTTAGTGGTTCGTTACAATAAAGTGGCAACTGGATAGTGACGTAAAAAGTGTCTCTCTCGGAATGCCAGACCTTGTTTTCTTGGATCATGGGTAAAAGTGATTTATTTGAACCGGAAACTATAATATAACTCGACACTGGCAGAAATGAGCATTATATGCTATGCTATGTAAATTTGTTCTTGACCATGGATACTAAGTCCTTTAGTCGCATACATTTTATTTATAATATCACTTTAATATAGTCCGCACATTCACTTTCATGTTCAGTCACCGTCGTCCAGTCATGTTTTAGTAAAATAGTGGTCATTGTACTAAAACTTATCACGGACTTTTTGAGACAACTTGTAAAGTCACGATACACATATTCATTTCATTTCACTTCACTGGTGCACATATATTGATCTTTATTGAATAAAATACCACCGATAATATGCAATAAAACTCAAAATACACGAATTTATGAAAATAAAAATGAAAATGCTACGTCACTCTGCAAGTTCCCCCCAAAAAGTCCAATGAGCATTAATTTGGGCTAAATTGCCAAACTTAAAAATCAGAAGAAGAGTGCAGTGCAATTTTTTAACCTATGGTAACATAACTAAATGTCAGTTTGGCATTGACAATTGACAAATTTGACAATGACAAGAAGTAAATAAAATAGCGCCAAAAAGATTGTTTTGAGGTTTTGAGAGTAATTCTGTGATTCTTTTAGTTTAAAAGTTTTGAAAGACTATTGTAACTGGATAAAATACTAGAAATAATCATGGATTTGAATATAAGGAGAAAATCTACCAAAGTGCCAGTCACCGGCAGTCTTGTAGAAGCATATCCTCACGATCTGCAGATGTACAAAGTTCCACCGACAGACGATATATCCCTGCAAGAATTTGAAACCTTGGCTTTGGAGAGGGTTGCATTACTAAGATGTTTAGCCACAGCGACTACCCTGAAAGGCCTTCGCATATATTCAGATGAGTGGTCAGAATATGTTATTGGTGAAATGAGAACGCAAGGGCTGAAATACTATGCTAAGCTGTGCGAAAAGTCAGGGTGTGCAAATACGGATGCGGATACACAGGCAAGGCGTAAAGATCATATAGCCCATTTCATATTGAGATTAGCTTATTGCAGAACTGAGGAATTACGCCGTTGGTACATTGCTAGGGAGCTGGAGTTGTTTAAAATGAGATTTGCTGTAATGAGGGGTGAAGCAGTGGATGTATTTTTCAAATTAAACAATTTACGTTATACCGCCATTACTGACGAAGAGAAAAACAAGATCATAAACTACTTGAGAGATTCTACAGCATACTCTAATATTGAGAACATGAAGTTCTACAAAGTTAGGTTCTATGAGGTGTTTGATTTGGTGAAAACAAGAAGAGTGTACCTGAGTGGAGGATATGCATATATACCTCACAAAGATTTTATATCTGTGCTCTCAGGTCAGTATAGAACACATTTGAAGCAGAGCTTAGCAATAGCTTGCCATCATCTTGGTGAGATTGAGCAGGATGAACGTCTTGTAAGTTTACTGAAGGGTCTACATCAATCATATGCTGGCAATGACTATAGTGATATAAAAGCAGTTGTACCTATTGAGAGCCTTGACTCTTTGTCAGCAAAGTCATACCCATTGTGTATGAGACAGCTTCATGAACAACTTAGATTAGGGCATCACTTGAGACATGGAGGTAGATTGCAGTATGGCCTCTTCCTGAAAGGTATTGGTGTAACTCTGGAAGATTCTCTCAGGTTTTGGAGAGATGAATTTACTAAGATAATGGATCTGGACAAGTTTGAGAAACAGTATGCTTATAATGTAAGGTATAATTATGGAAAGGAAGGCAGTAAGAAGAACTACACTCCGTTTAGCTGCTTGAAGATTATCAACACCACAGTAGGACCAGGAGACTGCCATGGGTGTCCATTCAGGCACTGTGATGCCAGTAATCTTAAGAATAGGCTCCAAGGATATGGTCTTGACCCTCAAGGTACTAAAAAAGCTATGTTGCTGAACTTATTTGCTTGCTATTTTTGTATCTTTCAAAATTACTGCAATTTCTTCCCCTAAAGATGAAAATTTTCTGTATGATATGATACACTTTTATGTTAAAAGTTTAATATATATATACTTTTTATTGCAGGCATAAATAACATAGTAGATATGGCAAAAAAAGGACATTTCCAAATAGCATGCAGCAAGTATTTTGACACTGTCCACCATGGAGATCTTGGATTGGGAATAAACCATCCAAATCAATTCTTTGAGGAAAGCCAGAAACTCCTCAAAGGAGATATAAAATTAGAGCCTAAAACTGAGGTTAAACCCAACACTGTGAAGAAGGAACCAATCAATGAGTTAGAACAGATGGACTTTGACGAAATTATAGAAGGATAAGGATAATCTAATGTAATATTGTGTGTGTAAAGCAATATAAACAACATTAAAAATTTAAGAGTTCATTTAATCTTATTGATTGATCAAGAAATTATCTATTTCCTTTTAACATACAAAGCTTTCTTTGTCATACGACCGCAATATAAACCGAATATAAAAATTAATCCTATAATTGAGATGCCTACTACTAGGAAGTACTTCTTGGATGGTGATGTTGATATTTCATTATACATATCACCAAAGTTTTCAATCACATTCATCTGAAAATTTTAAAATAAGTAAGTTATAATTATCATTGGTGCCGATTCTGTTGTAAATCGCACTAAACTAATTTTAGTCACATCTCATCTCTTTCTTACAAACATTATTGAAAAAGGATAGAACATATTTTAAGTTGTCAAATTAATCTTTGCCGTCTTATTTTGCGTGTATTTAGGCGTAGCCGCGATAGATGGCGACTAAATTTATATTGAAAACAAGCATTGGACTAATTTGACAGGACTAAATTTCTTACATCCTTTTCTTATGTTCTTTGTTAGAAAGAGACATAGTGAGATTAAAATTAGTTTAGTTGTGAACAACAGAATCAGGGCCATTGTGTAGTAGAAATAAAAAAAAATTTTTTACTTTGTATATGCCTGTTTTACCACAATCTCACCATGGTAAGTGATGATGTGGCCGAAGGTGGTAAGCACACAAAGCTAGAAGGAACTGGCTCTCAAGTGCAGCTGTCGGAACACACCGATAGGTGCTTGGCGACAGATTTTTAACTTGAGGGTGGTAGCCAGCCAGATGGGTACTACAAAGTACCCTAACAAAAGTACAAAGTTCACTGTGCTATGGTTTCCACATTATAGTTATAAAGTATTTAAGTAGGTATAATATTATTTCTTTTATCAGCTAGTTGGAATTTAAAGTATTTGTTTCAGTATATAATATTTATAACTAGTTTATTATCACTGTTTATTAATTAATGTGCCACAATGATTTCATTTTATATCAAATGTTTTTCTCTCACACAAAATTTAATAAAAAGGAATTAAAATTCATACTTACAGCAGCTACATATTTATACATTTCTAATCTACTAGAAAGTGCCTTTTCACAATCAGCCTCTAGTTTTCTATTACTATCATTGAGAATTATTTTTAAACATTTGAGACCTGTAAGTAAATAAGGTAAATTTAGCATTTTGGAAACAAAACATTTATTCAGGAACTAAAATATGCAATACAAAAAGACTTACGCCTGCCAGCGCCATGCTCAAGATCTTTACAGTATTTCAATAGATCTAAAGCGCATGCGCGTTCTAATAAAGGGTCTGCTTCGATGTCCACTTCAGCCTCCTCTATTATTTGTGCCACTTCGCGTGCACATTCTGCTGATACAATTTTGTGACTTAAAAGAGCATTTTTAAGACATTCCTCCACCTGAAAAAAAAATAATGCATGTTATGTACTTATTCATTATTATAGTTCCACCTACATTTGTTTTATAATTTCAGGACAAATTGAAAGAAAATATGGCTGTATTTATATTTACCTGCCCATCAGATGATGTGATATCATTTGGCATGCTACAAATAGTCTGTATTTCCGCAATGCACAATTTGCCAAGCAAAGGGTCAAGGCGATAATTCAATGCTTGTTCTTTTAAGACATTAGCCAACTCATTCTCACAAGATGTTGTCAATTTCGATTCTCTGAATTTCTCCTTCAGACAATACATAACTTTACCTTGTAGTTCAATATCTTGTGGTTCATTTGCTATAAAATAAAAAATTGTGTACTAAATTAGTATGAAACATGATTGTACACTGAGAAATAAACAAATATTTGTGTAACTTTATAATTTTTTTTTAGTCTAATACTTACCAATAACATCATAACAGAATTTTTGTATATCATTTTTGCAAGAATTTTGTAAGTTATTGTTGAAGCGATAATCAGTATTTTGTTCTATCATCCGATTTACAATTACAATTTTGCAGTTTTCATCAAAATCAGATTCTTTTCGATGTGCCTATAAATTAAAAGATCATTAAAATAAATAATGTATACATATAGCAGTACTTTAAAACAATATTGAAAACTAAAAGAAAACCTACCTTCAAGCAATCAAGAATTTTGGATGATTCTGTATTATGACAGTATAAATCTATCATGTCATTGCAAGTTGTTATCAAGTGATAATCTATTGCATTGTCAGTAAATTCTTGTCTTCTCACTATAAAAAGAGCTTTCATGCATCCATCAGTCAACTTTCCTTTAGCTATCTGAAGACATTCCAAAGCAGCAGATTCTCCATGTGGAACATTTGCACAATGTGCTTGCAGATCATTTTTGCATGCTTCTTTTAATTCTGGGTCCAGATCAATATTTTCCTTCTGTTGAAATAGTTGACTTCTTAGCTGTTGTCTACAGTCTTTTAATATTGTATGTTTCCTTCTCGTTATTGTATCATTTCTTACAATTTCACTTAAACACCCAACTACTTGAGTCTTGGTTTGTGCTTTAGGACAGAATCTGACAACATAAGATTTACATGCATTTTTAAACTTTCTTGTAAATCTGTAATTTTTCAATGAGATCAGTTGTTCATGTTCTATAGCAGCTCTGCATTTCACATTAGCCTTAATTTCTGGATCATTTTTATGAGTGATCAAACAATCCATTATGTCATCATCATCTTTTTTGCTTTTGAGCTCAGAAGAGCATAGCCTCTCAATAGGAACTCTACAGTTAATATTAACAACAGCATTAAGTTCTATATGGCCACTTTGTGTTTCAGTAAAATTAGTGACAACTTCTCTACATTTAGGTGCAAGTTCTTTAATTTTACTCTGTAAGCATGATATTTCTTCTCCTTTGTCAGTGTTATCAGAACATAGGTTAGCCAAGTCATCCATACAAGTATCTTCTATTTCAGGCAACAAGTCCACACTTACAGCTCTTTGTCTCATCACTCTTTTGACTTGTTGTTCACATGCTGGCTTCAATAAATGCTTTTGGTCAGAGTTGTAAGCATAATTGTATAAACATGGCAACACCAATGGATCCTTTTCAGACTGATGTTCATTAACATCAGCCCATTGCAATTTTGCTTTACACTGTGTAACAGCATCATATTTACAAGCTTTATATAACTGTGGGTCAAGCTTAAAATTCCTGGATATAAAGTATTGTATCTGCAGCAAAGCTGTTTCACATTCACCAGTCATGAGAACAGTTCCAAGTTTCTCCATAAGACATGAAATTACTCTGCCATTACCACCTGTGATTTCTCTACATGCTCGATCAACAACTGGTTTACAAGCTTTCCTTAATACAGGATCCACTCTCCAGTCTTCTCCTGGGTCTGCCTCTTGTACCAAAGCCTCTAATGATTTCTGGCATGCCATACTTATTCTCTTGTCTTTCCTCTTTCTTGGTCTGGCATGATCCATAAGGCAGTGAATTGTTTTACCCCCAGTCTCAATACCTTTACAGAGTATTGTTATATCATTAGCACAATTTTGCATCAATTCTGGGGATAATCTGTAATCATCCATAAGCATTTTCCGGTGATCAGTCATTTCAGCTGTGCAGTCATTAGTCAGTTTTGTGCTATCGTTTCGTGATACATTTTCTAAGCATAATAGAATTTGTGCTAATCTTACATCCTTATCATCTACTACTCCTTTTCGACAACGGTTTTTCCTGATGTCTTCTTTACAAGCCTTGACTAGACCTTTACTTGTTTTATAATTCAGAACAATATTTCTTTGATCATAAAAAAGCTGATCTTGACATTTCTTTCTCATACCTGAAATGAGATGCAAATTATTTAGCAAAAATAATAAAGCAATGTTGGACCATTTATTTGATGAAGGGTTTAATAACTATTATTTACCATTTTCATATCTATGTCTCAATAGACATTTATACATGAGCCATGAACCTGGGACTTCATCAGGACAAAAGTTCTTCTGGTCCAAATTACAAGCAGCAAATATTATTTTATCCAACTGCAAAGAACTATATTTCATTTCATTCAATACAGTTATTTCAGATTGGCATTCAGGCCGAAGGCTTTGTTCTTGAGTTTGAAGGCATTTTAGTGTTTGTGTTTGAGATAGACTCAAGGGATCCGGTGGAACTCTACCACAAGTGTGAGCCTGGATGTCATCAAAACAGTTCTTCAGAAAATTCCTAGCAATTTGCCAATCATTAAAAATCAATGACTCAATTTTATTGATCATTTTCCAACAAGTCTTATCTCTAACACTTGGCTTCTTCTTAAGTATACAGTCTATACCATTTTCTGAGGGACTCAGACAGTGTATTATCGCTGTTTCTTCTTGACATGATTCTTTCAGTTTATGATCTAAATATGTATTATCCAATAGTTCAGTTTGATGAGTCCATAGTTTATGTTGACAAAGAGTCAAGACTTGCGTTTTGTTGTAACTCGCATTCAATGTGCAAGACAGAAGCGCGAGATCATCGTCTAAATGCGAACATAATTTATGATACAGAGAACATCCTGTTATATCCAAAGTAAATCGATCGTTCGGTCTTATTACCAAATTTCCTAGAACTTGTGCATTCTGGGTAAATATTACGATAAATGCAGCTAACACCCATAATGACGTACTTACACTCGTCAACATTTCGCTACCGGCCTAGTGAGATGTTGTGGTAATCAACAAATGGTTCCCAACATATTTTTTACGTAATCGATAAATGCTATTCATTAACTTACATGATTTTTAATAGGATCAAAGGTAAATTTAATTAAATATTACAATCAAAATTAATTATTTATAATAACACAAAAGTCTAATATTATTACATCTGACTGACAGTCAGTCGGGTGCAGTGTTCCCAACTTCAAAAATACAGTTGTTTGTTGTTAATATGTTCATGTACATGGATACAAGTCCTTCAGTCGCATACATTTTATTTATAATATCACTTTCATATAGTCCGCACATTTACTTTCACATTGTCCGCATGAACAAGTCCTTCAGTCGCATATATTTTATTTAATATCACTTTCATATAGTCCGCACATTTACTTTCACATTGTCCGCATGATTAGTCACCGTCCAGTCATGTTTTAGTAAAATGGTGGTAATTGTACTAAAACTTATCACGGACTTTTTGAGACAACTTGTTAAGTCACGATATACGAGTACATAATTCATTTCATTTCACTTCACTGGTACACATGGATTGATCTTTATTGGATAAAATACCACCGATAATGGTGCCGATTCTGTTGTAAATCGCACTAAACTAATTTTAGTCACATCTCATCTCTTTCTTACGAATATTATTGAAAAAGGATAGCACATATTTTAATTTGTAATATTAATCTTTGGCGTCTTATTTTGCGTGTATTTAGGCGTAACCGCGATAGATGGCGACTAAATTTATATTGAAAACATGCATTGGACTAATTTGACAGGACTAAATCTCTTACATCCTTTTCTTATGTTCTTTGTTAGAAAGAGACATAGTGACATTAAAATTAGTTTAGTTGTGAACAACAGAATCAGGGCCAATATGCAATAAAACTCAAAATACACGAATTTATGAAAATGCTACGTCACTCTGCAAGTTCTCGCCAAAAAGTCCTCAAAAATACAGTCGATTCCAGCGTTGCCAGAGCGAATTCACGATCGGATACGCGCAGCACTTAAATATAGTATGAAACTTAACTTTTGAGTACGCAATGAAAAAAAAAACTAGTTATTTCTCAGATAAAGTATGTATATTTATAAGTTTATTCACCGTTTATTTGTTTTTGAAATTGATAATTTGGTTTTAGAACAGTTAAACTTGCTGCAAGCATTTGATTTTATTGGAATAATTAGTGTTTTTATCACCGGGATTGCTAGTGCTACATTCTTGCTTCATTTAGCATATTGTAGAATTGATATTTTTGTTTAAGATTTACTATTTTTGTAATAGTTTTGTATTTTTTCCAAAATATTCAGTTTTAAGACCGAAAATATAGCATTTTGAAACTTGCTTGGTAGAAATTAAAATCATTTATTATATGAATAATTTTAAGTTTATTTTAATTATTTTCTTGGCTGGACAGAATAAAATAGTACGCAAATTGGCGGAAGAGTACTGAGAACGCTACCTAACGAAATAGTACGCAATGCGTACTAGTGCGTACTCTAATGGCAACGATGGTAGATTCGTAGATTCAAATAAAATGTGTGAGAAAAAGTGGCAAAATTACAGTACCAAAAAACATTTAATCAACATTTCAAAATTCTACATTAACATTAAAAATAAACTTTTTATTAATTAAGAATAGTTTAGTTTTTACATATATACACCGTGACCACAGACCGTGACTTTTTATTCGTGTTAGAAACGCAGCCCACATAACGTACCCAATGAATAGGTACGATGAATTAAAAAATTTTTTTTTAAACATTTGTTTAATAAAAAAAAGTCAAATATTATTCATTATGACGCATGACGTAGTTTTAAACACCCTGTTACGAGCGCAGTCTATTGGACTCCTGCTCTGGGTTGGTATTTTTTACCATTTTATACGTAAACTTTAATTTATTAACTCGAAATGTCATAATTCTAATAAATTTTAATTCAAAAAAATATTCAAATGATCAAAAAAAATTTTTTTTTCTTAATGATTATTACCTTGTCATTGGGTACATTAAGTGGGCTGCGTTTCTAAGACGAATAAAAAGTCACGGTGTATGTATGGGCCACAAGTAGCCTGAAAATAAACGCTTAATATGTATATATTAATAAGTAACTCTCAGATTGACAACTTATGAAAAGCACAAGACTTTAAAAATTATCGGAGCTCGTGCAACATAACGCCGGATATTCTACAAGTCTATATTATTTAGTAATAATCAAATCAATCAATCAAATCAAACATCTTTAATACAGAACATCATGCAACGGTCATTTGAATAAATTCATACAGTATAATTATCATTACAATCGACACAATATAAAATTATCTTCTCACAATTTAATACAAATTTATTTAACATTAATACAATTACCTCCTTACTTCACTACATAAAAAAAAAACATATTATGATTATATTTATAATTTATTTGTGATATATATGATTGTTTAATAAAAAAATATGGTTTTACAATTCGTGTAGGTACAAAATTGTATTGTTTTAGTCCCAAAAATGTCAGTCATATTGCACAAATTTACTATTTATTGTGAAATCGTTACAGTTTTAAGTATAATTACAAGTCAGATAAGTACCTATATCAAGTAAAATGGGCTAAATTCCTGAAACATTCTATTTAGTCCGTCATATTTTACACGTATTTTTTCTTTTGTCAATAAGGAGTTTTCTTATGATAGCTCTATGGTCAAAATACAAATCGTGAACTTAAGGTTCAAATTGGTTCTAATTATCAACAGTTTGATAGATATTTTGAACATAGAGTACAGTTTTTTATTTAATGAGATGTCATTAAATAAAAAAATACGAAGATATGGTCTGTTGAAGTTCTACGTGAGTGACGTCACGAACTTTGACGCGTCTTCGTAATTTTTTTATGATTTGGTAAAGCAAAAAATACGTATCCAATATTTTTTGATAATCTAACTGACGGACTATAAGTATATTTAATTATTATTTTAATAATAATATTTTTTTATCCACGAATCATCCCTGCAGTGAATTAAGAATCTTAGCTTGAAAATTATAATCTACCATTGATTGAGAAGAATGAGCAAATATTTTATTTAATCAGACTATCTATGATTTAGAAAAAAAATGATTTGATTATATCCTATCCGTGAATGCGACTAACAACCAAGAGAAAGTTCTTTCTGCTTGATAAATAAAACAATACTATCTCTGGTTCAATGCTATATTATATTACAGTTTCTTTCGAACAGTGATTATTTTTATGTCTGCTATAATATATTTTTATTTTTATTTAATGCAATAAATAAATTATTATTATTTTTCTCGGTAGCTACCTACCTATCGCTTTTAAGTATATTGCTGACAGTATAAATTAATTCAAATGAAATAGAATTTCATTGATTTGATAAAAATTCATTGATTTTATCTCTTGCGTACGTTACGTACGGTGGGAATGGATTGCCGCCGGCAACACTGTAATCAAGTCGGTCGGTCAGGCAGCAGGCGGACGAAATTCTAGAATTTCTATTTTTATTTTCAAATAACGTTGGAAGTTGTGATTGTAGTGTAAAATTCATATTATGGAAGAATTTGTAGAAGTTAATGAAATTTCGGATTTCGTTTCATATCTTCGCAGTGTAAGTACCTACTATTTTTAGGACTAATGCTCTGAATTAATAATTTGTGTTGATGATATCATTATGAGCTGAAGTATTATTTATTTTGCGATAGATAAAGTGGACTACGAAAATACATTAGGTAAATTAATTACACTGTACCGTGGCTGTGACTTATATGCATATTTTTAGTCAGATAATACCGTATTTAAACGTAGTCTCTTGCGATCGGCAGCCTGGCGACAAGTTTTTACGTAGTATTGTATAATTAAAATATAATTTTACACATCAAAACAATTGATGGGCCAGTTGGCGCAGTTGGTTAAGGTTCACCTTACGCGCCGCAGGTCGTGGGTTCGATTCCCACACAGGACATGCATTTGTGTTCATGTCCCGAGTCTGGGTGTAATTATGTATAAGTATGTATTTACAAACAAAAAGTAGTCTTATGTATTATATCAGTTATCTGGTTTCCATAGTACAAGCTCTGCTTAGTTAGGGATCAGATGACCGTGTGTGAGGAATGTCCCAGGGTATTTATTTGATTTATGCCCGGTTCCTATAAACAAAAACGAATCGTTTTGCTTACCAATGGTAGGTTTTTTATTGCCAAACTGGGCATATAAATCATTTCATAAGATAATTTTACCCATATTTTACTTGTGATAGCTACTTCCATATGGGAGGGTCTGCTATGCAAAGCTTTGAGGTCTTTGCTTCATTATGAGTAAAGATATAAGTCTTAATTTTAACTGATAAGGTCCATAAATTATAGGAATCTGCTATTTTTGTAGTCATTCAAAACTACTAGTCGCTAAGTTTTAAATTTACCAAAGCCATAAATACTATTTCTTTGTATATCACTAGTCTAGTTTTTTGTTTATTGACATAAAGGTGATATCAATTAGACATGTATGTATGTAATATTATTAGAACTGCATTTTATTCACATATGATAACCTCTTAGGGCTTCCCAACAAACATACAAAATTTTATAGGTGTATGTATGTTTGTCCATGCATCTTTCCAAAACTATTAATCAAATTGTGACAATTTTTTTTTATTGCCTTACATTTACTTCAGCCTAGAGATTAGTGCAAGTTTCATCAAAATTGGTCCAGTCATTTTCAAGATATGGACTCATATGTGTGATGGCCTGGCTTATTGATACAAGCTTTGGTTTGGTGTCAAAGGGAAAATATCTCAAAACCTTGGTCAAATTGGTAGGAATGTAATTAAATAAAACTACCTCCATCGATTTAAGGGTGGGAGGGGGGGGAGGTGTAGTACCCCTCTGTGAAGGAAAAGTAGCGCCCCCTTTTTTTGAAGTACAATAATTTTTTTATGTCTGAGGGTTGGGGGAAATGATTGGACCTTAAGGATCCTTTTTATTGTGCATAAATTTGTAACTAGCGCTCGCCGGCCGCTAAAGCGGTACCGTGGTACCGTGGCACGCGGCTTTGTGTACAAGCTTCTTTTAATGTAACCCAATCCTGTAAAAAAATATGAACTCCCAAATTGATGGATGTCAAAGTACAACTAAACCGTCAAATTCTCGTGCATGTAAGAAAAACAAAAATTACAAAAAAAGTAATTTAAAAAACAAAATATCCACTTCAAATACACTAAAAAGTATGAAATAACTCTTAATCACTGTCTTGAAGTCAGTGAAAGAGCACGTATTCTATTGAAAATATTTCCAACCAATTTCAAAAAAAATTTGATCAATAAATTATAAGGATTCCTTCTTTGACTTGGAAACCCTAAAAAAAAAAAAAATTCAGACATTGAGCTATTATTACTACGTATAGAGAAGCTATCATAAGCAAAGGTAATGTCCCATTTTTTTAGAGTCAACTAAAGTTCTCTTTAGCGCTGAAACAATAATTAGTCGTCTAAGCACGTCACGCTATCAGAACGAAACACGTAACGCTATCTGCAGGGTTATTTTAAAACGCTCGGATTAGATATCGGAAACGGAATCAAAAACTACCGACGGGATATTGCGCAACTGCTTTTTTAATTTCCGAATTCGAATTTATTTTATGTTTCTTTACCGAAATATCAATTCGATTCATCGAAAAGTTTTCGGAAATTAAAATAGCTATCGCTGAAATTCGCCTCATAATTTTTTGAATCCGTTTCCGATATCGATTCCGACGTTTTAAAATAGCCCTGCAGAACGCTTTTAGGAGTATTTTTCTCGCTTCCGCGTTTCGTTCATTGTTCTGCAACAACAAGTGTGGCCGGATGGCCTCACTTGAACGGAACATAGTTGTGATGTGTGGCTTCTTCTCTATACGTAGTAATAATAGCACAATGATTACAGATGGAATTATTGTACCAATTATAACTTATAGGTATTTGCAAAATAAAAATATATGGATAATATTTCCTATTCTACAATAAAATACCCCTTGATGTAGGTAACAAAACTGTTTTATTACAAACAATTATGATATGAAAAAGACAAAGATTGTATAAAACAGAGGATAAAGAACAATGCCTAGAACAAAGTTGGTCATGAATGGCTCTTAGCGAAGTATCCATTGTTTAAATATGTATCTTTGAAACGAAGATGAAAATAAAATAAAACTTTAAAAAATGACAGGCTTAAGGCGGCCCTCTGTGGCCGGCGCTACTTCAACGCAAGCATAGTCTAAAAGCTTGTTGTTTCATCCAACGTAATGTTTAACAGCGAAAAAAGAGAGACAGCATCAGAGCCGTCGGTTATCAGTCGGTAAATTCCGCTGATCACTCGCGGCCGCTTCGCTAGGTCGTCATTCATGATACGCATATCATAAAACTTGTTCCAGGCGTGTACTTCTTGTGAAAAAATCTTACAAGTTTGTAAAAAAAAAGTTAGTTATTTAGAATCTCCAATACATTTGCAAGCATGGTATCTAAATGTTTCTTTACTTTTAAAATTTATAGGTACATTAGATATGGCCAAAGTTCTGGTAAAATTTGAGCAAAAATGTTGTGTTTCGGAGGCTTTTACTGAATTTGTTTCACACTTTTTTTTAATTTCGCCTAGATACACGGCTAGATATAGTGCCCAAGATACTAATTTGTTCAAAACATCTAACGAAAAATGTTTAACAACGCCATAATAAGTACAGAGGTTTTGTTTGAAAAGTATGGCGAATTGAGTGCTCTTAATATACTGAATTTACTGGACTCTTCTCAGTTTTATTAAAGCCCTATAGAACGAGAATCAAAAAGACAAGTCTCAAAAATAGATTGTGTTTATTGAAAATTAACCTGATGCCATATTATCAAGTTCCAAATTCGATTGTTTAAATCTCAGATCAAAACTTAAGCTCTCCTTGACTTTCTATTACGTGTAATGTTAATAAGTGCCTAACCAGGCTCTGATCTGAATAAATAAGGTTTGAGTTAAGATGGTGTGAAACTTTACATGAGTAGCTAACATACTTGATTTGGGATCAATAAAATCGAATGTCGGCCCCTCCCTGCCTTGCAATGTCATGAGATGTGTGTAACTGTTTGTCTTACCATTAGGTACCTATTTTATACCTAGGCATACTAGTAAATTATTGGTTTCTGCATATAAACTGTTCGAATTGAGGTGTATGATAAATGATAATTTTGTGTATGCGCAAATACATAATTATTATGTATGTGCATTGATTTATCAAAAGTCAATGATTAATATTAAAAAGGTTAATGTTAAATTATCGTGCAGTTTTCGTGATTGGCTTTTAATAAATTTGAAATATATAGGTATATTCAAGGTAATAATATCTGCTAGTTGTAATGACTAAAGTGAGATAATAACCATGACACAGACAGACATCTGTTAGTATATTGTAATTGAAGACTACCAATGCCTAGGCCTTTTATCCTGTAGGTACTTTAATCTACTTTCATGATACAGGATGTGAGGGAAATAGACTTCCTGCCGGTTATCTTTTTATATGACACGCTTAGTTACAGCTTAATTTAACTGATATCAAGTTTTGTTTTTATTGCAGATTGAATGGCGTGACCCGTGGCTCATAGCACTATTGTCCTTCCACGTCATAGTAACATTCACGTGTTTCTCAACGAGAAACTATGGGAACTTCCAAGTGGTTCTATTCATTATATTATGTGAGTATAAATATGCTTCTTTAAATAAGCTTTAATCTTCAAACTAAAACAAAAAAAAAACAGAAATATATCTTCTTAAAAGGAATCTTCCATAAAGATATCTAGCGCTGCCTATGACCTAATACCCGACTTTCACCTGTATTTAAAGATCTTAACCCTTCACCCAAAAAATGCTCCCTTATTGGTGAAGTTTGTATCGACTTACCAATAATCGTCCTCCGTATCTATCATTCATCAGGAAAGATATGAACTCCTGAAACTTCTCATGACGGGCAAGATCACAGATATAGGGTACATTTATCTGTGGGCAAGATTGCCTAGAAATATCGGGATCGGGAGCCCCGCTGTACTGTTTCGTCTCAAGAAATATTGGAATAGATTGCCAATTTTAAAAACCTAAAGAAGAAAATTCTTTTGATGGGTATAAGTACCTAGTCTCACCATCATCATTATCAGCCTGTGGACGTCCACTTTCCGCATCCATCTACCGCCCGCCATGTTTCGCAGATCATCGGTCCTCCTAGCTAGGGGGCGACCCACACTTCGCTTGCCTGTGCGTGGTCTCCAGTCAAGAACTCGTTTATCCCATCGGTTATCGGTTCTGCGACAAATATTTCCTGCCCGCTGCCACTTCAGCTTGCTATTCTCAGAGCTATGTCGGTTAATTTAGTTCTCCGCCGGATCTCATCGTTGCGAAGAGAGAAACCCCGAACATGGCTCTTTCCATTTCCCGCTGAGCGACTTATCTGTTATTAGTCTGACCATATCATCTACATTGTCGTATGTGTATATTCTTATCCATAAATATTATGTAACGAACGATGCCGAGGAGTAAATAACTGACCCCAGCCCCATAAATGCTTTTATTTTGCCAAGTGGCTTTAATCTCGAAGGCGTCGAAAGTAGTGGATTTATTTATTGACAACCGTTTATTAAATAAACTCCGCCCACAAGGATCGTACGAGTTGTTTGTTTATCTTTTAGTAGCTAAGATTAGGTAATGCGATACTCCGATTTTAGAATGTATAATCATTGGGAACTTTCTGTTTATATTTTATTCAGTATGAAAGTCAATGTCGAACGTGGTCTAGATTTTTTTGGGATATAAATTGATCTACAGCGCTTACCATATTCTTATCACGTTCGATATTTATCATTCGACACGTAAAATGTGCCGGATTCTCTCAAAATGTTAATTTTACTGTGATAATTACATCGAAATCAAGGGGATTGGGTCGACATATAGTTTTGTCAGATTTAGAGCGAGAAATATGGACGAACAGAATCTGAAAAGCAGGTATTTCCGACTTTTGACGATGAGTTTCAACAGTGTATTCATAGCTTAGCTATGATTTATAACTTTAGCAATTTATTGCCACCCAGTTGATGTTAACAGCTGTATAAATTAAATACAACCTTAGAAATGTTCACTATTTCTATACCTGTTTTACCACGTTGGTTTTTCATTTTGAAATGTGTGTGTAATCAACAATTAAATCTCATTAGTCTCATTACCTAATCGTCTTTACGTCTAATACCAGTCGGCTCTATGGCTTAACAAGTTAATCATTACATTAAATTAACTAATCCTAACTGATCCCAAACCAAGCAAAGCTTGTACTATGGAAACCAGATAACTGATATACAATTTTTTTGTTTGTAAATACATACTTAATATACATAATTACACCCAGACTCAAGACATACATACAGGTCATGCACACAAATGTACGTCCTGTGTGGGAATCGAACTCACTATGTAAGCAGTTCTTTCCCGAAGGATCTTATTTTTTCCAGGGATAAAAAGTATGGCTCTATGGCTCTATGCTCTATTATGTTATTTCAGGGGCCCGATTCTCGCGTCTTAGACTAGATATTTGCCCTAATCGGGGGCCAGTTTTGACATAGATTTTTTGGCAAATGTCTAATGAATTGATTATACATTAATGCTCAGAACAATTAACCCAATTAATGTCAAAGAATTTTATCACGTTTGGTTTGCCGTTGACGCGTCAAGAAACAACAAGCACAAAAACTCACTTTCGCATTTATATGATTACTTTAACATTTATAATTAATACGTACCATATACGTACGTAGTTTACATATACCTTGTTACCGGTGTCATTATTTTTGAAGCTATGCTAAGTTGGCTACACTTAATACAACAAATATTATGTATGCGAAATTTTTGTTTGTTACCCAATCACGCTGTAATAACTGAACTAATTATAGACTAGTCTAGTTATATACCATAATATATAATCGAACGCTGAGTCGTATCCATGTATAATACACACGGCTACAGATCAAGGTATACATATCCAATATAAGCTGACCTCTCATTGTACGGAAATCCTATACAATGCGAGATCTTGAGAATAGCTTGATGTGTCCAGTACCCATCCAAATATTATTAAACATTATATTATATAAAAACCCAGCCAAGTGCGAGTCGGACGCACACACGAAGGGTTCCTTAAAGACGTGTCTTGTATGGGGGCCACCTTTAACTATATTTCATTTTTATTATTTGTTTGTTGTTAATTCAATGGGGGTAAGACCGTACAGTAAGAAATACGACGAATTCTAAATATATATTAAATATATTTAAATGAAGTTTTACTGGGCTGCGATCTTTGTAGCTATTCTATTCAGAATTCGTCGTATTTCTTACTTACGGTCTGCACCCCATTCACCTATAGCGGCAATAGAAATACATATTCTGTGTAAATTTCAACTACCTATTACGGTTCATGAGATACAGCCCACTGACAGACAGACGGGCGGGCGTACAGCGAGGGATTAGTAATAGGGTCCGATTGGCTCCGTTTGGGTACGGAACCCTAAAAATGAATTAATCTGGTATAATTACTAAATTTTGTATATTTTATTCTTTTACAGTACTGCTGGTATATTTCTCTGAGAGCATAAATGAAGTAGCTGCGAGGAACTGGGCGCTATTTTCAAGACAACAATACTTTGATAGTAAAGGACTGTTTATATCTGTTGTATTCTCCATTCCTATATTACTAAACTGTATGATAATGGTGGTAAGTTGATTAGATATTTGATATCGTTTATGTAATTAGAAGTCAATCGTCATTGTTATTTATGTACATTAATTACCATTAATCAGAATCAAGGCCGCTATTTTAATTCAAGTAACGATGTAACAACATGAATTTGTAATCTGAACTTGTACCGAATGTGCAAATGAAATTTATTTTTAACAAAATAATTGACTGCATAAATGTCTTTATTCATCATCATCATCAGCCTATAATGTCCCACTGCTAAGCACAGGCCTCCTTTCACAAATGAGGGTGAAAGAGAATGGGCAGATACTCCACCACGCGTGCCCACTGCGGATCAGTGGAGGCAGGCTAGTGGTCAACCTACTGTTGTAGTTTTCAAGCCGCCTAGGAGGCACCCAACTAGCTTAACGAATATCACAATTAAGTGATAACTGGGACCAACGGCTTTACATGCCTTCCGAAGCACGAAAACGCTCGATTTTAAATACTACTAGGCGGTCACCCATCTAGGTACTGACGACGACCGTGGTAGCTTAACTTTGCCGATCGATTAAGAACGGCTAATCATGCTACAACAGTGCGGTTCTATATACTAGCAAAACAAATGTATATAGTATTTTTTTTGTACTGATACGGCTCAATGTTTTGAGCACACAATGTCTAGAAAGAAACTGACTCTTAAGTGCAGCTGTGCTCCGTCAGATTTTCAACTCGAGGGTGGTAGCCATCCAGGCGGGAACTATACCGTGCTATGGCTTCCTCACGATGTTTTCCTTCACCGAACTCAAACTCATTGTAAAATTCGAATTCATGGTATTCAACACGAGACGTCTTAACCACTGATCAATCATGAACTATCATCGCCTTTTGGTATGTTTCAGGGATCATGGCTGTACCAATCGACGCAAATAATGACAAATTTAAAGAGAGCACAGTTAAGGCAACACTTAAAACAGATGAACATGAACAAAGACCAACAACGTCTGAAGTCGGATTAAAATGATAACGAAAAGAAAATGTCAATTATACTGTAAGTACGAAGAGTAAACAATATTTTTACTAATGTTGTGACGATGAATCTACTTTTGTATCTAACAGTGATTTATTTTTATTGAAATGTGACATGAATATGGGGGGTGTTTTATACAGTTTTAAAACAAGGTAAAACAGACTTGCTGGTTAATATTGACGAAGCATTGAGAATACATACGAATCTGAAAGTCCTTTAACCTGAATCATTACATCACTATTTATTGATCATTTACTCGTCATAGTATGGTGTGATACGTGTTTTTGAGAACATGAAATGAGTTTGGCGTTGTAGAAAACTGAGTGTTTCAAAAATCGGCTGAGTTTAGCTACAGCGTGTTTATAAACTGGAATTTGATTAAATTGGAATTAATGAAAAATTCTTGCCAGCATTTAAAAACTATTGTATATTATAAAATTACTGACTAAATGACTTAGGTATAAAGCCTTGATGAAATAGTGCCGCCCAGTCATTAGAATAGATGCTAATATGTTCGCTCTATTAAATGGCTTCTCAACTTCGTATCATACGGTTATGGAAGTTTCATTATAGTGCAATTTTACATAATCATAAGATTATGTATTGTGGCTACATAGAATACGGGCTGTATTGCTGTATCAATAATATTTATAGAACGATGTGGGATGATTTCTCTTGTATGACAATCTGTCAAGGTTAAAATTGCATAGCTTGTCTATCAACATAATATACCTTACTCGAGATGAGTATATAGTAGATTTTTATCGTGTCAGTATAAACGGCGGAATTTATAACAACATTTGTCCATAGAACAATATGATCTTGTTTCGTTTCGTAATCGTTAAGTCATGCGATAGAATTTAACTACCGTAACTTATTTATCTAATGGCCGCACGGCATGGCTGTCGTTTGTTGCAAAAAAATGTGAAATCTAAAATAATTTGAATAAACCTGAATTAATTTCTTTGAGAGTCCACAAAGTACCGACGTTAAGGTTTTGATTTTGCTGAAGAAAAAGGCATTTCCAAAATTAAATAAGATCGAATCTATAAGCCTCTTGACTTCAAAGTTATGGTGTTGGATTTGTTCATAGATGACGTATCCTAATGTTCTAGAGACAATAATTAAAGAAATGCCTAAAGCCATGAAAACATGCAGTGACTTATTACAATTACCAGTATAATATTGTATATTTATAAAAATCTCATGTCTATACCACAATATTATATTTATTATAGTTTGGCATATAATTGGGCCATTGGTTTACAAAGTACAAAGGACACTGGCCCTGATTCTGTTGTTCACAACTAAACTAATTTTAATGTTACTATGTCTCTTTCTAACAAAGAACATAAGAAAAGGATGTAAGAAATTTAGTTCTGTCAAATTAGTCCAATGCTTGTTTTCAATATAAATTTAGTCGCCATCTATCGTGGTCATGCCTAAATACACGCAAAATAAGACGGCAAAGATTAATTTGACAACTTAAAATATGTTCTATCCTTTTTCAATCATGTTCGTAAGAAAGAGATAAGATGTGACTAAAATTAGTTTAGTGCGATTTACAACAGAATCGGCACCATTGTATAATCAATTGCATTTTGTAACTTTATGTACTTAAAATAACATAAAAGTTTAGTTTAACTCCACTTTACCACCTTTATCTATTGCATTTTAAATTGGTAACTGCATTTTTAAATTAAATTTAATATTTTAAGTTGCCATGATTACTGTAAATGTGTTAATAGAACTGAAACCATTTTGTGTAGAAATTGGTTTAGCATTTGGGTGACCCTTACAAGATATGGTTTAAACCAAGTCTAGTTAAACCCAGGGTTTAAGATAGCCCCAGATAGATGGCTTTTTTGTTATATAACGTGAAGGACGTATTTAAAACCTGGTTTTACTAGACTAATAAGGAGGTTAGAATTTGTTTCGTTTGTAATATACAAATGTATATGTTGATTGTTGTTTAAATGCTGTTTAGCAGGATGTAAGATACGTAAATATCGATGCAATGTTATCTCTTGATATCGAAGTAAATTACCCTGATATAGGGGTAAAAATGGGCTGTGGTTTTTTAAGTCTCTGTATGAACTGATTCGTTTGTGTCAAGAAACGTCCGAATGTATGGAAAAAGTGATATTTAGCAAAAAAATATTTTTAAAATATTTATCTATACAAATCTGATACATATATCTTTGAAAATGACGTTCGAAATAGATTATTAAATATGGTTTATCGATATTTTTGCCTTATCGATCATTCCACCCACAGAACTATTTAGGTAAAGTGGGCGGTATAAAAGTTTATGGTATCCACCCAGCGCCCTATTTATATTATCAAAGTGCATTCGCCTTCCAAGGACTCATGATAACTAATAATGAGGTTAAAAATCAAGGTAAAAATTGTATCGATATTTACCTATCATTACTGTCATTACCTAGAAAGATATGAAATAGGTTTGTTTCGATTATAGGTTTTATACCGCCCGCTAGTGATGTTGATTTAGATATTTGTTGTTGTGAATGTTTCTATAGATTAGTAGTTAAGGATCTCACGACCACGTATTATGTTATGCATTAGAGCTAGCTTCAGATCTATCTGCCTATGAATAGATCGTGTTAATCGATAATAAACCTCATGTCATTGGTGCAGGTTACAAATTAAATTTGTATAATCACTCAAAACTTGACTTGTGCATTGATGTACGTTCTAATACGGACCTATACTATCTAGATTTCTAATTTAGAAAAAACAACAGTCGTAAAAATTTCAAAAAGAAATATTCTATATTCTGAGTATTCCTGAGTATAAGATTTACATTAGTAAACGCTTAATTTGTGTTTTTTATGACATTTCTCTATAGAAACTGTTACAGCGCCTCTCACGGAATTCTCATGGAACTAATTTTTTTACTATACTGATTAAATCTACCTATACAAAATATTTTGCTCACACTGTATGTAGAACATAATACTATAAAATTACTTATTTAAATTAACCAAATTACGTATTAACTTCAAAAGTATTTATGAAACTGCCCATAGGTGCGATGTTAAAGCAGTTTGCACTCACTTCAATAACATGTAAAATTTTATGAGACACCTAAGTACAGTAGTACCCAACTGATATGGCGCGTCGTGAATCTTCGTTCGCACAGAAAAGAAAGTATGGCCCCGAAGATTAACGAAAGAATGCTTAAGACTTACAATCAACCTTAGTTCACTACTATAAGGTTCATAATACACTGCAGCTGCTAGTTCCGTCTCACTCGCAAGTCACGCCCCCCCGCACGGCGCGCGCTAACATGGCGGCAGCTGCCGACCAATAGCGTTTCCTGCGCTTCGAAAATGTAACTTCTGCGCAGGTACATCGGTAAGCCATATTAGTTGGGTACTACTAAGTTACTAACAGTACAGTCCATCAATTCTAAAAATATACATTATGACGTTTACAAATACAAAGGAAAGTAGTCTTTATTTCTTTACAATAAGGTTCATCTATATTATTATATAAAAAACCATAGATTTAGCAGATAAACCTTATTTTGACGCAATAAGGTTATTTTTGCTTTGACATTTGTCAAAAGGTATTTCATAGATTTGGCACACTAGTTTGTGCTATTCGTTGTCCATGCATTTAAATTTCTGTTTGATGCCAAAGAACAATGAACTTTATTAAATTATAATAAGGTTTATCAGTTAAATCAATGGTTAATTGTATAATGGTAACTTTATTCTACACCAATAAGGTTTATTTTTATGTGACATTCTTAAACTGATACATTGAAATGATTGACAAGGTATAAGTAATGTTTTATTTATTTTTCATCAATTTATATTGCTGTTTCTTTATATTCTCGTTAGTTTTGCATAAAAACGAGTGCCATTAACAAGTAAACATTCACAATGACTTTTGTATATAATGATGTGACTCGTTTGTGATAATAATACATGGTGCAATAAAATTAAGTTGGCTAGAATTCGGCTAGGTATTTGTGTTATGTTAAGATATATTTGGATGCCTTCACGTGTTACCAAACCATTTATTAAGTATTGACTTTAAATGCAGGAATAAAAATGTTACTGAAGATAAGGATTTACATATATTTATAACCGACTTCAAAAAAAGGAGGAGATTCTCAATTCTGTTGTATTTTTTTTTGTTTTTTATGTTTGCTACCTCATAACTCCGTCATTTATTTAACCGATTTGGAAAATTCCTTTTTTATTTGAAAGGGTACTCTTCCTGTTTGGTCCCATTGTCATCAGATCAGGATTTGATTACTTCTTAGTATATTTTGAAGTCGGTTTAAAACAGTTCAATTATTTGAAAGTAGTGTAATTTGATGTTTTTTTTTATCTGTGATCTCTATCAGTTTCGTTTGACATTAGATTGCAATTAGCATTGTCATGGCAGAAACTTATTAAGAAGTATAAAGCGAGCTACATACGACGAAGCTACAATAATATTTTATCTTAGATAAATGAGACAGCACTATACTAGGAAAAGAGAAGTAACTGCATACCTTCACGTTCTCTTTCACTAGTATAGTACCTTCACCGTGTGTAGCGCGCTTAATAGTCAAAGTATCTACGGATGAATAAGTAATATGTCTACAAATTCATCCCAATTTTTTATGGGCCTCAAACAGCTAGTGATAAAAAATAAATCTGCCTCGGATTGTGGAAAAACGTGAATGATAGAGAATTTTCTCGATAAGGTTAACGTTAACTCTTATTTGTATGGCATTGGACTAGCGGCAATTGGCGGCGCCTGCCCCCCTAAAAAGGAAGCTAAAGCAATATCGCTAATGGAATTATTTTTTCGAATTTACAGCAGATCTTATGCAATTCAATTCCGAATCTTTTATTGAATTGAATTGTCTATAATGAGTGACTAGTATACCAAAAAAATATTGAAATTACGTAGGATCTGCCGAGAATTCGAAAGAAATGAATCCCGTTAGCAATATTGCTTTGCTTCCTTTTTAGCCCCCCTGGTCCTGCCCGTTAACAATTAAGCACTAAGCCCACAGTACCTAGAGTGTAAAGATTTAACGTTAATGAACGCATACTATCGGGTTTGAGTTTACTATAAATTAGTACCGTGAGTATTCCGCTAGAGGCGCTGTGCTAATTCCTATACAGACATGTCGTAAACGCAAACGCGTTAGTAAGCGTTTACTAACGTCAATTCTTTATCGGGATACTGAGCGCGGTGACGTCACAGTTGCGATGTAGTACAAAACGGGCGCCATCGGGGAAGCGCAGGTTACAACGTATCGCGTACGTGTAGTATGTATTTATATCTCACATTTCTGCCCAATATAATGGCCGTTATTTTATTAAGTCCATAATAAATAGATATGATAATAATTATATTATATATTAAAGATACCGTGTTGCTGATGGGTAACAGATTGAAGACTGAGTTGGTATAGTGTGAATTGGAAGTCATGTTTTTAAGTTTCAAATCTTTGAAGCTCGCTCATGTTATTGCTGCGATATTTCACTACCATCAAAAACTCATAGAAACGCCTTATCAAATAATATATAGTGTATGAAGTGTCTGTTTGTGGTATCATAATAAAAAAACACTGTCTGCTTGTTTGTTCCGGCTAATCTCCGAAACGGCTGGACTGATTTTGCAAATAATTAAACCGTACGCGGAAGAAACCGCGGGGGTCAGCTATTTGGCTATAAAATTGACGGTATATTATACAACGAGAACCTAAAGGATTAATCGTAGATTGTGCTACTGTAGATTAAACCTTATTTTATTGACGCAGAATTTAAATTCAATTGTTTCAATCTTGACCCGAAACTTGACTAATATTTTGAATAACGTTCTTTTGTTTGAAAGCTGGCACGTTCAACACATTTACACGTTGCATTTGTGTAGTGTCTGTGAATAAGCGCGCAGCGCGACGTCGCACTGCGCATCACGAAAAATCTGTCCGTCTCTCTCGCGGGCGGTTAAGCTTATGAGTATGAAGAGGACAGTTATTGATTTGCTTTTGCTACTGCTCATAAATATCGTGGTCTTTTTTTGCATTCGTTCGCTAGAATTGACGGACTGATTAGAATCAATAATGTTATAAAACATGATGTATCGTGAAACAGCATATGTGTGAACTGTGAGTACTGTTAACGTGGCAGCTTTCGTTAATCGACTTGTAAACTTACACGGCCCAATCGTAAGCGGTTACCGTAGCCTATAGCTGATATTCTTTACGTAATATTAAAATTAAACACTGCACTGAGTAGTCAGCTGTTTCAGCAATTTTTGTTTGTCACTGTAATAACAAGCGTTGATAATAAGATTTAATATTTATATAAGATTCCTTGTGTTTCCGATATTGGAATGGATGCAATATAGAAATAAAAAACTATAATTAAATGCTTAAATTGTCATGTAAAATGTATTGAAGCATATACAGGATTATTGGTAAAACACTAATAACCTTGCAGCACTGTATTGCTAATATTAACAACAACTTATGTTCTATGACGTTTTACAAAACATAATACTTTTACCAAAAACAAACTTTCAAGATTTCGTTGTTCTATCTAACACATTTCAATTCTGTATTTTGTTGTACAGTAGTACCCGACTGATATGGCGCATCGTGAATCTTCGTTCGCACAGAAAAGAAAGTATGGCCCCGAAGATTAACGAAAGAATGCTTAAAACTTTTAATCAACCTTAGATCACTACTATAAGGTTCATAATACACTGCAGCTGTTAGTTCCGTCTTACTCGCAAGTCGCGCCCCTCTGCACGGCGCGCGCTAACATGGCGGCAACTGCCGACCAATAGCGTTTCCCGCGCTTTGAAAATGTATCTTCTGCGCAGGTACATCGGTAAGCCATATTAGTTGGGTAATACTGTACCTACGCCTCCCGTGCACTGTCACTCAGTCTTTTGCTACACGAAGAGTTCGTAACATGTTGAGTGTTGAATTTAAATATTCTATATTGTTTTATTTATGAAAGTCTGGTGAATTACTAAAAGTCATAGAACAAAAATTGTTGTTTATGATGTTAGTAATATATTCCTGAGAGGTTGTTAGTGTTTTACTAATAACCCCGTACTTAAAATATTTTCCATACCAAAAAGTAGTGATTATTTAAAGGTACCTAATATCTTTTTATATTGCATCCCACCTACCCATTATATAAATTGTGTACAAAACGAACACTGCCTTTGTAACCAGCAGTAACTGTGTGAGCCTTATTCCTAACCTAACCACGAGATTACTTAAACATTTTAGCCGTAGATACCTAAGGGTTAAAATGCTAGCCATCACAGGATTGTAAGGTAGTAGAAATTTGAAATTAGTTAACTCGTGGTCGGGATTCAATAACCTATGCTTATTGCCGCACTTTTAATGAACCTAGCTCCATTTATGCTAAGATAAAGTTTATTTTGTTTTATGAATGCTTAAGTAAATAAAGGAATTGATTGAATTTTTTGTTTCATTTTAGTATTTTTTAAAGTGTTAAGCCTTGGAGCATAAACTTCTCTCTCGTCTCAGAAACCTGGATAGTAAAATAGCAGATGTAAAAAGAGATTGTTGTGTGCATGTAAGCGAGATGTGCTGCTTTTTATCTTGCCTACTCGCACACACATAGCCGTCCCTTTCGCCATCTGTCATTTTAATATCTTTGATTCTGGGATAGAGTTAATGTGTTGTTTTCCCTGTGTCGAAACACTTATGAAGTTTGTAACAAATTAGGTGCAGCGCAGACGACTGACTTTAGTCTCCGGCACACAAAAAGTCTGTGTGAAAACAAAGGGTTGTGCGCCGGACTTTTTGCGCGTCGTGTGTCTTAGTTTCTGTCAGTGTAGGTAACTAAAAAGTTCGGCGCGGTGCGGTCTGTCGTCTGCACTGCACCTAATGAGGCGAATTCAAACTATAATTTATCACATAAACGTTTACTTAAATTATTATTTATATTAAGGGATACTTCTAAAGGTTTTATAAAATGATTTATGGTATTGTCAAAATCCATTGGCAGCGATTTTTTCCTTCACTTCTTTCAGCATAAGTTTGACGAGGTTGTCCAAATCTACATCAGGTTTCCAATTCCAGTCTCTACGCGCTTCACTATCGTCGAATACTTGAGGCCAGGAGTCCGCTGAAAATTTAATGCAAATCAATTTTAATAAAAGTATTTTTACAGATTTTTTTATAGCTTTTAGGTTTATTTTTCTGTTTTTTTTTTTTTTTTATACTACTTAGGTAGCAAACAAGCATACGGCCCGCCTGATGGTAAGCGGTTACCGTAGCCTATGGACGCTTGCAACACCAGGGGAGTCACTCGCGCGTTGCCGACCCTGCAGAAATCTCTTCACACCCTTTTTGAAGAACCCCATGTTGTAGTCCATTGGGAAAACCACGGCAGGGAGCTCATTCCACAATCTGAGCGTCCGCGGAAGGAAGCTCCTTTGAGACCGCACAGTTCGAAACAATTCTGGTTTCAATGTGTGGGGATGGACTCCCTGTGGATGGCGAGAGTTGCGATGGTGGAAGGTAGCCGTAGGCATCATCTTAAACAATTCTTCAGAACACTGTCCGTTGTACAAGCGGTAGAACACACATAAGGAGGCAAAGTCTCTCCTCAGACTGAGCGGCTCTAAGCAGCTTGTGAGCTCGGGATCGTCCACAATTCTAGCGGCACGTCGCTGAACCGAGTCTAGAGGCCCAAGCTGGTATCCAGGTGCCCCCGCCCACAGATGACAACAGTACTCCATATGAGGCCGGACTTGCGACTTATAAAGTTGCAGTCTTTGCCCCGATGTGAAGTACTGCTTCGCTCTGTTGAGCACTCCGAGCTTTTTGGATGCCAGCTTAACCTTGTCTTCTAAGTGACTACGGAACAAAACGTCGCTAGTAATGTCAACGCCAAGGATCCCGATGCTTTTAGTGATGTTCAAGGACGCGTTCTGGAATTGTGGAGCCACAGCAAATGGGGTTTTCTTAGCGGTGAACGCGCAGGCTTGAGTCTTGGTGGGGTTGAAATGGACTAAGTTTAGTCGACCCCAATCGGAGACACGAGTTAGTGTACTCTCGATTTCAGACAACAGCCGTTCGCGGCTTTCCTCCACCTCGGAACGAGGGATATTAGCTCGGCCCGTGTAATGAGCGTCCCCTGTACTGTCGTCTGCATAACAATGAATGCCGTCAATAGACAGCATATCATTGATATGCAGCAGGAACAGTGTTGGGGACAGCACAGACCCTTGCGGGACGCCGGCATTTATGTCCATGCTATCGGAGCAGCTACCGTCAACGACGGCTCTTATGCATCTGCTGGACAGAAAGCTGGCGACCCATTTGCATAGTCCCTCATTCATTGTCATTTTTTGTCATCATACGGGATTCTTATATTTGGAATAGAATGTTTTTTTTTACAGCTATAAGTGGTAAGAACGAAATATTTGTCTTATTGTTTGATTTTTCTGATTTGTTATCTTTCAGCCGAGAGCTTTTGTCAATTTAATGCCATGACGTCAATTTAGGCTTATTATAAGCTACACACGTGCTTTCAGAATCATGTCACGTTACTGCGTGCTATGACAAAATAGACGGGCGTTAAATGAACAAAATCTCACTGCTATGAGTATGGTAATGATTATTTTAAGTAATTACATACAGCTTGGCAAAGCAGACTGCCGCCGTGGAGACAGGTGGAACTAAATATTTTACTTAATGGAGAGTATTTTCTGTATTTTGTCTGTCACAGTCGAGTTGCTTCGACAGACACACGAGTTTACCTATAAGAGATTCTTTTTTATCCTTTTTAGGTACGGAACCCTAAAAAGAAAACTAACCAGTAGGTAGATATTCACGTTACCTTACTATCCATACCAATCAATCAGTACAAAATAATAGTCAAAATTCTCACCGATATCTTGCCTGCTGTCAGGGTTGTATGAAATTTTCAGTTCTGGTAAATATTTGCTCATTGCATCCGCTAGTTCTTCAGGAGTGAAGCTCATCGATGTCACATTATAGACTCGCCTGCTGAGCTTTTCATTGGGTACTTCAAGGTATTCTGATAGGGCTTTTAGAGCATCCCTTACGTGCATCATGGGTAGTCTGGTGTCAGGCTTGAGGTAACATTGGTACTGGCCCTTGCGGAGTACATCGTGGAAAATAGCTATAGCGTAATCTGGAATAGTCAAGTCGAATTGGTTAATTTACACGGTAGGTACACTCGGTAAATATATAAAAATAAAAATGACGTCATTACAAGCGAGTCCGGAAAATGAGAGTAGTTATACGGCAAAAAGTTGTCGGAATGACAATGCTCGTCTTTATAAATGTGTAGAGCTATATTTTGTTTATTTAACCTTCTTCAGTATTTATTTAGCAATTAATGTGATGTAAGTATGCAGAACAAATCATATACTACACACAAGGGCAAATTTATTTATCAATCTAGACAAGCTATCTGCAATAATAATTATGTAAGATAGATCCCCTGTTTATACAAGCTCTACTTTTATGCACTCATTGAATCTATATACCTAATAACTGGAGGTAAAACTAGTGGGAGATTCCTAAGTTGACGGTAGGATGTTAACTATATACCTGTGGTACCTCCACCAGGAGGATCACTTGATATTACCCCAGGGAACCTCAGACAGCGGAAGTCCAGTCCAAATTTATAATGATAGTATTCTCCTAACAACTCTGCGTGTACTTTTGATACGCCGTAAATTGTTCTTGGCCTTTGAATGGTAACATTTGGAGTAGGATTCCTCGGCGAATCCGGACCAAATGCCCCAATTGTACTGGGAACAAAGATCCTTAGTTGATACTGTTTGGCAAGCTCTATAACATTGTGCATTCCTTCGATGTTCACTCGTACTGCTAACGGGACATTTTGCTCTCCTATAGCACTCAAAAGAGCTGAGAAGTGTATGAGCCAATCAACTCTGTGATTAACGACAATTTTCTGAAGCCCCTTAAAATCAAGGATGTCAACAAATATGTACGGTCCGTCATTAGCTACTTCTTGTGATGGTTTGATTATGTCTGAGAGTATGACGTTATCTCTACCGTATTTCCCTCGGAGATACTTTGCGCATTCGACGCCGAGTTGACCTAGACCTCCTGTAAACAAACATACACAGAAACCTCGTAAATAAATTAGATGAAATCATATGCTCTCTTCTATAGATTTTTACGTTTCTGTGAATTGCTACACTTATTCTAATAATGTGACGTATCTACCTATAGACGGACGAACGGGCTCAACGGCAATGTAACCACGGTAATAGTATATGAAACCGAGATTACTTATGATGTTTTGAAAATCTCGGTTACCTAATTGCTCTTTGTTGGCTTTGTGTTATCGATAGCTCATTTCAGTGATACCATGATACTTACTAGATAGTGTGGTGGGGACATAAATCTATGGACCCTGCTGATGAGGTTTAAGCGAGCATAAGGCACAGTTAGGTAATTGATACATACGCACTATGCTGTTGACCTACAAGTGCCGAGAATGTTTTTTTGGAAAATGTTTCCCTTGGTAAGAGAATATGGTCCTTTTTCTTTGCTGATTTGGTAGATATTTAAAATAAATTGATCAAAGTCGAGCTAGGTACCAGTAATCGACATCGTGTCGATTACTGGTACCTAGCTCGGCTTGACTTGGCTTTAGATTCACAAACCAGCCCGGCAGATGGCGCTGCAGTCGATAATATAACCTAGATACCGACTGCCGGGCTGATTTGTCAATCTAAACCATCCAGGGCGCCACCCAAACGCATACAAAAAAAATCATTCAAACCGTTCCAGCCGTTTAGGAGGAGTTCAGAGACATACACACGTACAGAAGAATTAACTCCCTGGATGGTTTAGTGTAGGTTAGGGTAGCACCACGCGAACGAAATTGCACCGGGCAGCTAGTATCTTCTTAAAAATTATAACCGATGGACTTGTCAGACTACTCAACGCACAATCGAAAAAAGCCCTGATACAATGGAAAATGGAGAGCCTTAGCCAAAAATTTTGTAAAGAGAATTTTGCACAAGTACCAACTGAACTCTCACAAAACGAAACGAAAGATTGCGTCAAAAATAGTTTCCGAGCCGAGAAAGGAGGTAACATTCCTAATGAAGACGTGGCGCGTATTTGATTTGAGTCAAAAATACCTAAATCCAAAGATGCGCTGTGTTATATGCGTTATTGTGTTGTAGGCTCCTTCAACGTCAGACACATTGGAATAGACAAGGTATCTCTTAAATGATATAACCACTGCACAAACGAATATTTCATCAGGTGCTGGTCTCGCTGTTCTGACAAGAACTATAAAATGCACTTTAACAGGGGGCAGTCTGAAAATTCATCAAAAGATGCAAATCTCAATGATTTAATTGGCAGTATTTCCTCAGCACATAACTCGAAAGTGTCAGTAGATACTGCCATCAGCGTGACTCGCGTTTGCCTGCATTAGCAAAAAAAAACACCTTTGGAGATCAAACACTTCCGTCGGAGTCCTTATCTTCTACCGATTTACCTAGAGTAGGTAACTGAAGATCATTTACCTCAACAACCCAACAATAACACCAAGGTTGATACTGTTAATAACCAACCTACACCACCGGAACTTTCATCTCCGACCAGTTTACCTAATAACAGGAGATCCCCTGATTCAACGATCTAACAATAACACAAAAGTTGCTTTAATTGACCAAGCACTTCCACCACCGGAGTCTTGATCTTCTTCCGATTTGCCCAAAATAATAGGAGATCGCCTATCTCAACTACCTATCATTAGTTAGTACCATGGTATTACGCACAGAGAAAATAAATCTTTTGCGTGGTATTACGGTACACCACAAAATAAGTCAATGGAAAGTGTTTTGGAAATGCTTGTAGTTACCATCTCCTGCCCTTAGTCTGTTTTGGCCGGAAAAGTGTGGTAACAAAATGATAATCACGCAAGAAAAAATACCATTAACAGTAACCAGTCTACATTCACTCTGCCAATCGTGGTTATCTGGCAGGTATCCATTGCGGGTAAAAGTCGATAACTATTAGGTGACGAATACTGATAATTTGTCGACAACTGGAATTACTGGAGTTATAGTGGTGCCGATTCTGTTGTAAATCGCACTAAACTAATTTTAGTCACATCTCATCTCTTTCTTACGAACACTATTGAAAAAGGATATAACATATTTTAAGTTGTCAAATTAGTCTTTGCCGTCTTATTTTGCGTGTATTTAGGCGTAACCGCGATAGATGGCGATTAAATTTATATTGAAAACAAGCATTGGACTAATTTGACAGCACTAAATTTCTTACATCCTTTTCTTATGTTCTTTGTTAGAAAGAGACATAGTGAGATTAAAATTAGTTTAGTTGTGAACAACAGAATCAGGGCCAGTGTCGATTATTGGAGATTAAAATAAATAATGTTTTTTTAGGATTTATTTCTAGTCTATACATATTTTAAAATAATAATATGCCCTATTCATATCTCAAGGATGCCCTTTAAATATGTTTTTTACCATATTCAATTATCACTCCTAAAAGTTTTGATTATTAAATGATAAAATAAATGATAAATTTTATTTGCATATTGGTGACACTACGTGAATATGTTTGTGAAAAACATAATAACTATCTAAAGCGTATTATATTAGCATATATTAGATACGTCGTTATTTGCCAACACAATAAATAAACATGTTTGTCAGATTAATGATTCTACTTAATCCAACTAAATTGACAGACTACGCATTTTATCCTGCAGATAATGTTAATGAAAAACTAGCTATTTCTAGCTAGAGCCAGAGACTAATCGGTATTACTTCTGAGTTTTAGGCCGCATCGCAGCATAGGAACCTATCTATTGAACATGCCGAGCTAAGATGTGAAGACACTTTACTCTATGATGTGAAATAAACAGTGGAAAAGACGTAAGGTCTGGAGTGCACCCAACCCATATTTGCTATGCAATTAGGATGAAATATTTGAATGTTGAACCAGTTTAACAAAGTAGTGCCACCGCCAAGACGAGCCAAGCGAAGCGCAAGGGCACTATACCTACCTTTTTCCTTTTCTCGAAGCGCTTCGTCGTTTTTTTGAACCCTCATAACTTGGGTTTAGATTATACCAGATAAACAAAATTCTCGGGATATATATTAACTCTTAGTACTCTTATACTTACTTTAGATTTATTGATATCTAAAAAACCCCGATTTCGTCACTGACTCACTCACTGATGATCATCAAAATTCTTATGGTACTTCCGGAAGTCCTAGAAAGCTGAAATTTTGGTAGGGCTTGGCCGTTTCGCTACTACAAGAACTAAGTATTGTATAACAGAAAAGTAATGAATTTATTTTGTAAATTTTTCACCATACGCCCATGTGACGGTAGCACAACGGCCAAGCCACATATTTTTACTAAGGTGTAGATTTTGTGAAAGTAGGGCTCGTAGAGTTAGCGCGTATAGAGTTATAAGCTTGGCTCTACATGAGATTGATAACTTTTTGACAGTGCGAGCCATATGGTCTCGTCTTAGCAACAGTTTACATGAAAATGTTTTGGTGGGGTCGTTCATTTTCTCTTAAAGGTTTTGTTTATGTCTTTTTAAACAAAAAGGCCAACACACATCAAATTGAATTTTATCATAGCCCATAAAATAAACAAAAATATTGGTCCCAGATAGTTCTATAAATCTACATAGGTAGGTATTTAACCTACTATAATTATGAATTCATACCTACTCAGAGAACCGTGATTAATCTTATAATAACCAATTATGTACCCTTACTGCATAGAATTGACGTTAGTAAACGATTTGAATATATAGTACTATCGCGTTTGAGTTTAAACAATTTTATGGGGGAAATTAGTGCCATGAGGATTCCGCGAGATCTCCGAGTCAATTTGTAAAGAGATATAGAGTAGAGAATATTGTAAACACAAACGCGATACTAATGCTCATTTTCACTAACCAACGTCTAACTAATGTCATTTTGAGTTGCGCTAAATTAAATGACTGCTCTACTTAGTGTTAACCTTTTAAGAGCCTAAAAAAATGCCTAATACCCCTGGGTATCAGGCATCTCGCAAATGTTACTACTACAGGCTCGGTCTTGCATGCGCAGTTAAAAACTGTACAAATGAAAAAGGCAGAACACTTCTTGACAGTTGCCACACGTGCATGAAAAAAAAAAAAAAAAAAAAAAAAGCATGTGCAAACTAGACTATGCAAGCCTCATAGTACCTATTTTGAGAGCTTTCATATCATAAATTTTGATTGAATTTTGCCGGACTAATGCGCGGCTACAATGATCGGCCACATGGTCAAGTCAAAACTGTGCAAACCAAAACCACAGATTACTATAATCCTCTGTGCCAAAACTGCGCATGCCAATCTTCAACATGTCAACGATGGCACAGGCGCGTTTCCGGGCATGCACGAGCTACCGTCATGCCGTCCCTACGCACAGTCTTACTGGTCTTACAAGACGGAGCGTGTAGCATAAAATAGGCATAAGCGTTTTCTAGGTATTGTTATAATCAGCTTCACAAGAAATTAATTATCTATACAATAATATAATTTATTTATTTATATAATTAAAAGCGGAAGAGATGTTTAAAAGGGCTAAATGGGCTATACTCTGAAACTACCAGTCGGATTCGAAAAATTCTTTCACTGAATAGGAAGCTACATTATCCCCGAGTATTATACTGAGTGTAACATGAAAATACATATGAAGACTACATCAGGTAACAGACTCTCTATGAAAAGTTTCAGCTCAAAATAAATTACCTTCTCAAAACTACATAGGTACCTATCAAATTTTTGCTTCTAAGTTTATTGAATTAAAATCTTAACCAACATGTCACCGCTCAATGAAGGTCATTATCACCGTGCGTCACTTGCTATTATTAAAATTCTCTTCCGCGATCTGTGCGCCTAGTACCAAAAATGTGATATATACCGGGTACAGTTTCCGTTACACCCTGTGTGAGTTGTGTGACCCTGTATAGGTTACTTTTTACCCCGGGAACGCGGGAAACCGCGGGGGACAGCTGGTTTTTTTTATAAAATTTAGAAAAACAATAAAGATTTTGTTTTTCTTAATTTTATCTGGAGATAGGCATTGCTATCTCGAGTCTTCAAAGGAGAGGGTTCTCAATTCGGTTCTAATTTTTGTTTACATCAGAACTCTTTTTTTTTTCTCTGGTACGGTATACCTACTTTCTTGCCGTTTGGTCCCATTGGCATCAAGTCAGGATCTGATTATGGGATCCTGTAGAAATCGAGGGGACTCTTCAAATATTATAGGCACACCTATAGCGATTTAGGTATTTTAGAATAGCTCGTGCCCTCGTGCATTTGCTCGGAAAACATTATTTGGTGAAATGGAACTGATGATGAAAGACCAGAGATGGCCACCGGAACTATTCAATAATAAGTATTTCACGGGTTGCGATTCGATAACTTTAATAAGCTAAGCAATTTTTGCTCGTCACACTGCATATGTATGTTGAAGTGGATGTAATTCACCATCAGTTGGTGAAGTACCATGAAAACCCCCCAACAATTAACGTCCCTACATCGGGAAATATTTTGCAAAAGGTTATGAGCAGTTAACATGAGCATGAGCCTATTGTAACTTAGAAAAACTACAAACCAACAAATACACTTGTATGAAATAATTATAATCTGATACTATTTTGACGTCAGCGAAAGAGCAAGACACGTGTTCCACAGGCAATATATCGCTGACTTAGTAGAACTCAGGCAACAATATTTTCATTAGGGGCAGTAAGGCGATTTTGTTGATTTTTCGACTATCCCTCCACCCTTGGTGAGATATAATGAGATTTGTGTGTACACTCTCTTGCTTAATTATTCGTATTTAAGACTACTAAGAACGTAGTCTACAATCACAGTTAGAAAATCAAATAATAAATAAATTACTTTAAAACTATTCTAAATTCTAATACTTGAATAGTTTTCTCGCAATTTTACGCTGTTTCTTGTGGAAAAAAATTACCTAGGTACGTTATGTTTTCCGAGACCCGAGCGAGACATGTAATTTGATGCCTTCAACGTGTATTGAAACCTATTCCACATGATCCATTTAGTGTTAGTAGGTTGTTATTTTACGTGCACAATTAGTTAACTTTCTTCAGCTAAGCATTTTTCTTCGAAATTAGTCACGCCACGCTCTATTTCTATTGAATTTATTACTATATTTACAATAGATATCATTTACTATTTTATTAAAAATAATTTAAATTATTTTTGCAATAAACCCTATTTCAATTAAACAAATTCAAAATTAATTTATCTACTTAAAACAATAAAATAAAATAAATCGTACCTGTAATTAAAATTTTCGGAGGCTTTTTCTTGCTATCTACTGAATAAAATTTTACATTAAACAAACGATTTGATGTCCTATAAAAGTTTCTCAGTAACATTATTAGAAATTATTAAACGTTGCGAGCAACAACACGATAAAACACTCTGTAAGGCAAACTGTAACTGGATTCAAAGGGGCCTGTCAGTAATATTACCTATACTGAGTCGAAACAGGTTGTTGGAACCAGGCTTTACTTACTACATCATACGATGTGTTGTTTTGAGGGAAAATGACTCTTATGTGTATGACGTGTTGACGTAATCTCGCGAGTCTTATTGGTGTCTAAAGTGGGTGTGTCTCTCAAGGAAAGTCATTTTTTGCTTTGAGTTTTTTTCACATTTTTACTAGATTGAGACAGACTGCAAAATGCAGTTGACTTTGTTGTCGTTTTTTTTTCTATGTAGACGATAGGTATTTCCCAAATAGGGAAATACCAAGAAGTATTTCCCAAATAGGGAAATACCAAGAAGTATTCTAACGTATCTTTATTATCAAACCTTGACCTTACGGAACAATAATTATCTAGCGACCTTTCATAAAGTTGATTAATAGTTATATGCATGTTATCGCCAAGGAAATAGCGCATTATCCTTATATAAGATTTATTTATAGCAACGCTAGTAAGTACTTCATCGAACCCTTGATTGAACGACTCACAATCGATGAGCAAGTGCTTTAATCACTGAACCACCACGGTTTTCGTTAGTATATCAAGCTAGGCACAGAAATGTATTTCCACTATGTACCTACCTATATTATTATGTTGATAGGTAATACGGTGTGATTTGACCGACCATTAATAATAGGTTAGAGAAGCCTACTTGTTCGTTTTTGTTTGATTATAATTTCAAGGCTAACAGGATCTAAGCTGGTTTTTTATGCGACTCGTGAATTGGCGAGTTTGCGAAACACCTTTTTGTTTTGAAGTGTTTTTAAAATAGATGTTAAAAAAATTAATTATATTATTATTTAAATACAGAGAACCAACAAATAGCGGATTACGCAACAAGGGGATAAAGCAGTGTCTTACGTCACGGCATATTGAATCCTGAGCATAATGGTGGACTCTATACATATATCCCGAGCGTAGCGAGGTATAATTATAATAAATAAATATCCTGGGACATTCCTCATTCTCCTTATTGTTCAATAATATACCAATAACTATATCAGGACTTCAAGCATCTTACTGCGATATTAACATACCTAACATAAATCTATTGCCATACACCTTATGCGCAAATCATAAAATTATGTCTAATATGCGCTTAAAATTAACGTAATAAATCAAAACGCAAGAAATATACTATAAAAAATAAAAATGGCAAACTTATAATTTTATCGCCTATTCGTGCCTATTAGTAGAAAGGTAACATGACTTTTTTTATTTTACTAGAATTGGCCAATTAAAACGACACAAATATCAATTTTATTGTCCAAGCAACCCTTCCTCGTTACCACACAGCACGATTTAATCGAGATAAGTTGCTTAAGCATTCTTTATTTTGCAATTTATTGCAAAGAATAATCAAATACGCAGATATGTAGCTTAGTAGACGCCTGTAATATACGTTTTTAACCGACTTCAAAAAAGGAGGAGGTTATCAATTCGTTTTTTTTAATGGTTGTTACCTCATAATAACTCAGTTATTTATTAACCGATTTGGAAAATTTCTTTTTTTTGTTTGGGAGGATACTCTTCCCGTTTGGTCCCTTTGTCATCAGGTTAGGATTTGATTACTTTCAGTTTGTAGTGTACTTTGAAGTCGGTTTAAGCTCTTTGTAAAACAGTTTTCATTTGTATTATGTATTCTTTCTGACCATTTTAACCTTAAGGTTCAAATTAGGTCGAATTATTAATAGTTGGACAGGTTTGACAAGAATTTTGAGCACATTGAATGTCAGAAAAACGCTCATGAAGAGTAGAAAGTACCTACTTCAGCAAAATTATGACATAACTCCTACGTAGACCGTGGGATAAGATGTACAGGATGACAACAGCTGGTAGGTCATCATCATCATCAGCCTATAATGTCCCACTGCTGAGCACAGGCCTCCTTTCACAAATTAGGGTGAATGGGAATGGGCACTACTCCACCACGCGTGCCCACTGCGGATCGGTGGAGGTAGGCTAGTGGTCAACCTACTGTTGGAATTTTTCAAGCCGCCTAGCAGGCATCCAACTAGCTTAACGACTATCACAATTAAGTAATAACCGGGACCAACGGCTTTACGTGCCTTCCGAAGCACGGAAACGCTCGATTTGAAATACCACTAGGCGGTCACCCATCCAGATACCGACCACGAAGGTGGTAGCTTAACTTTGCCGATCGATTAAGAACGGCTAATCATGCTACACCACGAGCGCTTCCTACTGGTAGGTACCTCCAATATATCGAATATCACATCACTCAGCTCAGTAAGGTAGGTAAATAAATTGTGACTAAAATTAGAAAAGCCGGTTGAAACTGGTAATAATATGACATAACTTTGTTAACCAATTACCAACACATAACCTGCCATTTTATTAAAATCAAACAGTATCATCTAGCATCGTTTACCTACTTGCACATCTACCAGAACTTTGCAGTAGTTACGGACTATGGCACGCGCCACAATGGTGAAAGATAAGTTACTTGGTGCGCATCGAGCTGTGAACCGAAAGTCTGGTGTTTACATGCGAAATAGACTTCGCATCCCAGTTTGTGTTTGGCTCCCATAAGACTCGCTTGTCTGAGGATTGTTTATGAAGTGATCAACGAAAACAGAACACGTTGTTGCGTAATTGACACGGACTGAATAATCGTTACGTTTGAATTGCAACTGATGGTTATAGGTACATATATTGTTCGTTGGATATTTGAAGGTAGATTTGACGTTCTATGTGTGTATGAGTAAGTAACTTTGTATTTTAGTTATATTGTTATCAAGAGATTTGTCTCACTATCGCAATCTGTTGGTCCTGATGGTCAACCACAAGCTCTAAATAAAAACCTTACTTGTCTTTTGTCCTATTTTGACGTCGGATGTCAAAGAAGGATAAAAGTCAAGTAAGGTTATAATTATACCTATTGTTGCTCTCTGCAGCTCTGTCGAATAGGATTGGATTAAGTATTTCTTCTTTATTCAAAGCGAAGGCATCCATTGACATATTATAAAGACATTAGATTGGATTAACTAATATTTCAGTACCTATATGACACGCTTCCAAGGGTAAGGTTTGGCTAAGGTTATGGTATTGGCCCTACATATGAATTCGCAAAAGTTCAATAAAACAGCAGCATTCTTATACTTAGTCTAACTTATACTTTATTGAACTAAAGTAATACTCGTCGATAAGCTGTACCCTACTTAATATGCATTATATTTCACTTATGAATGCAAAATTGCAATATGGAAAGATAGGGATCTATTAACGTGCGCACACGCAACTTTCAACTCGCTCGTTGACTCGAATGATTTTGATTTACTTGGAAGACATCATCTTAACGTAGCAAATTGAAGCTATTATCTTCAATAGCTGAGCACTAGGGAACTGGGTTAGTATATCGTAGGTTCATAGGCATATTCATAGATGGTAGAATTTGAAGCTAAGATTTATGTGAGTGTGACTTACAGTCGCGTAACGTGACTTTAAAAAGATTCGTTTTGCTCGTGTAGCCAGATTTTCATGCTTTTTAGTTGAAATTTTAATGTAGTTTATTTCTAATGACTGACTGACTGGACTATCAATGCACCGCCAAAATCACTGGGTTTATAATCTTTAAATTTTGCACAGAAGTTTCTATAACGTAAGCACCTAGGTAAGTAGGTACCTACCGCATTGGCGTATCTTGGATTATTTTCCAGGATTCTGCCAGAGCCCCAAAATATTCATTTTTGAATTAAAGGGGAATATTTTTATGTAATAATTTCCTTAAGGTGGCCAAAGCCGGGGCTATTACCCACATACCTATAGGTAACTATCTTTCTTTAGAAATTGTTTTTTAAGAGACAAATACTTTTTTTAATATTAAATTTTAAATAAGAAGGGTGTAAAATCACTACTGATCCAGTTGTTGCCACCCATTTCCACCTAAGTTTCCAGGTGGAGGAGTTCATTGACTGTCAATATAACATCAAAACCAATTGCCTAGACATTCATTTAGTATGCTTCGATAAGAATCCACGCAATAAATAAAAAATTGAGCAAGATATTTATCGATTCATTACCAAGGGTTGCTAATGGTTTCTGTTAAGAAATTAACGGAAATTACTATTTTTGCTTTTACAGTGTCACAAAAAGTTCCTATACACTTACGGCGCCAATACAATTGCTCGTCAAAAGTGATAATCATCAAATATTTTATTTACTACAGACAATAAACGAGTCAGACTTCAACGCCTTATTTATTGACTTTCAAAATTGCAAGTGGCCACAACCGGGGCTCCTGCTATATATTTTCGGTTTTGAGTCACCTAGTTATCTATTGATATTTCCAAGATACTCCATCACTTGTCACTTGAAAATAATACCCAAGAACATTTTATGCCCGCCATTTAGTTTGATATTTCTATTAGATGCCAGTTTGCTTCATACGTGGTATATAGAAAGGTATAATATACATTTTCCGTATCTGCAATTACGTTACGGGATGACAGTCGGCGACAGTTACAGATAAGTGCGATAACTGTACTGTAATGATCACTTTGTCCCGTTTTGGTTGCTTGCGTCGTTTCTATCACATAGCGTTTACCTACAAGTATATTTCAGTTCTAGTTTATTATTGGCAGATCTCACAGTCAGGCAGCCGAGAGAAGCGATCAATGAAAAGAAAGAAGAAAAGATATTTATTTTTGAAACAAGAATAATAGTGCACTAAAAAAAGCACCTGACTCAGCTTATACTGCAGTGGGTGCAATGCGTGTTAGCCAGCAGTGGTTGTGACCGTGACGACAGTCGTCGGTTAAAATCTTTCAATGTTCTTGAGCTTTCGGTAAAAGAAAACTACGTGAGCGAAGTATAGCTCGGTGGAATAGTAACTACTTTATAGAACCCGCCTGGTTCAAAATCTGTCGCTTAGCTCCTTGGAGCATTCTCTAAGCTAGCTCCTACCAGTGTCCAGCAGCTGCACATCTACCTGAATAATCCCAATTACCTACTTAAGTACATACCTACTAACGGTTTTTATCAGACAACATTAGCTCTTCTCTGAATTCTATACGAGCCTAATTTCAAGTTGTTTTATGATGATTTCATATATTAAAGCCAAGACTATTTCACTTTTTATACAGTCTGTAATGTCGGTATTACACAAGTGAGCAAAATATTAAAATAATTGCCGCTTTAAAGTTATGAAAGAATTCCTATTGTTGTATTGTGCAAATTCCATAAATGGACAAGTACTTATTTCGACTTATAATTTTAACGAACCATAAAATCAGATGAGTAATAGTATTAGCTTCTTGGTAGTAGTAACTATTAATATAGTATTTAGGTAATTAGGTACACGAAATTTTATAAGACTAGCATAAATCTTCAATCTTGATAATAATGCTTATCGTAACAAAAGTTACTCCACCATAACCATTACCATACCAAATTGAGTAGGTACATACTATGACCTACATCACAGGAACCTAAAAACCTCCAAATCAATGGATTGCGTAACCTCCAAACAGTGATGCAAAGAACAGCATTACCACTTATTCCTTGGCTCGCTAATAACAATGGGGAATGAGTGAAAGTGCAACTCAACCACCGGACCGTTCTGCCTGGTCTATTGTTTCCCATTTTCATTGTTTTCATTAGTGTCGGTCCTTGACGCCACCGGATTACTACGTTTAATATTACGAAAATGGTATACGCTGCTTGTATTAACACTTCACTTACGATTTTCAGGTGTTAAATACGGAATACTAACTTTATCCTGGAGTATGCTACGATGACCGTCACTAACGAATTGAAGGAATGGCTTACCAGACTGACAATACGATTTTATGGTTAATTATCTTGATACTCACGGGAGGTACAGGGCAAACATCGACATGTCCTACCCCAGAGACGATTCTTCCTTGTATATGCACAAATCGGCATGAAAACGTCCAAATATGGTAAGTATAAGTTAAGTACATACATTAAGAAATTAAGTATACCTGCTTACATAATATATCTAAGCTTTTTACCAATTCTTTTGTTTTGCTTGGATTAAATCCGATTTTCAGAAGCTAATTCGAAAATGGAAGATTATTTTATTTTAATAAACTCAACCTAATTTATTACAGGTGCACACACAGCGACTTGCTTCAAGTATTAAAGGGCGTACAGAAAATAGGCGAATTTGTAAGAAAGCCCATAGATGAGTTGATAATTGAAAACAATTATCTCCCATCTTTACCTGGGAAGATATTCCAAAATGTGAAAATACTCCGTTTAATGCTCCGACACAATGGATTGGAAAGACTGTCATCTGCATGGTTGGAAACGCAAGAGATGAACTTAGTGGAAATATTTATAGTAGAAGATGATCTTAGGAGCTTACCCGCTGAAAGTTTGTCGAAATTACAAAACCTTCAAGCTATAACTATACAATCGCATAACCTTCAGAGGATACCGGCATTTAATAATATGCCAAAATTACGTTACATCAATATACAGTCTGGTAGTTTAAACGTTGTAAATGAAAAAACTTTTGAAAATTTACCTAATTTGGAAAGATTGTTTATACAAGGCAGTCCAAATCTCCGCCTACTCAAAGAAAATGCCCTATTTAACTTACCGAAGCTAAGAAAACTAGAGATAACAAATTGTGGAGTCAATCTTATACATATGAGAGCCCTATCACTCCTACCTTCATTAAGTGAACTTTCGTTAAGTAATAACAAGATATCCGATGCAACCATGGTCGGAAGCGCAACTAGAGATTTGCCATTACTCTCACATTTGAACTTAAATCACAACTCGATAAACAAACTGAATGAAGGCGCTTTCGTTGACCAGCCTATGCTTGAACAACTTTTACTATCAAACAATAATATAAATATTATTCATCATGGAGCATTCCATAGAGTTCCCAAGTTAAGAGTCGTAGATCTAAATTATAATAAAATAAATCAAATACATCCTGAATCATTCATGCAGCAATCGGGTAGCGGCGTGGAAGAATTGAATTTAATTGGAAATCAAATATTGCATATTTCCGAGTTTCGCGCTTTGCTAGATGCATTGCCTCGTCTTAAATTTTTAGATATGAGCAGTAACTTATTACAAGAAGTTCCTAGAGGCGCTTTAAGGGGACATCCCAGTTTGGAAAGGCTACATTTAAATAAAAATAGAATCAAATTTATACAACCAGATGCATTTGTGGCAATGCCTGCCTTGAGAGAATTGCATTTGAGTAATAATTCTCTGGCAGATTTCAACGAAGGACCATTCTGGAATTTACCTGCTCTTAAAGGCTTAGATTTATCATATAATTATTTCCAACGCTTACAACCCAAATTGTTATACAATCTTCCAGCATTGAGGAGGATTAATTTTAGCAATAATCAATTAACGATGATAGACCCAATTACATTTATGGAGTCACCTTTACTAGAGTATGTAAATATCTCGGGTAATGCTTTAGTTTCTATACATCCAGCTACTTTTAGAAATCTGGCAAACCTTTATGAAATGGACGCTAGTGTGAATAGACTAATTGAGTTCGTTCCTGGATTACCACGAGGGTTGGAGCAGTTATATCTGCAAAGAAACCAAATAACCAGTTTACCGATGCCACCGTCACCGGATTTAGATCTGCCTTCACTGAGAACTTTGGATATTTCAAGCAACGGGATTCAAAAGATTCCACACGGTAGTTTGAAAACATTACACAGTTTACGAAGGTTTCACATGAAAAGAAATGGTTTAAGACAAATTGAAATCACCACTTTCGGTGACTTAGAACGACTAGAGTTACTGGATCTTAGTGACAACCAAATTATAAATATACATCCTAAAAGTTTTAGTAAGCTTGCTTACTTGAAACAAGTAAACTTACATGGTAATACGATAGAGAACTTTGATTTCATGGCAATTCAAGATAATGCAGTATTATCTTCTTTAGATTTTAGTAAAAATAAACTGAAAACTATAAGTCCAAACATTGTTAATAGAGCTCTGGATGTAGAAACATTAAATATATCATCAAATAACCTAAATGAGCTACCAATTACATTAAATATGTTATCTAAGCTTAAATTGCTAGATGCTAGTTTCAATCACATAAAACACTTCGATGGAAACTCAATCAACAATATTCAAACGCTAAAAGGTATCAAAATGCCACATAATAGAATTACCGAATTACGATCGGGTAGTTTTAAAGACCTAAAAGATCTGGAAACGATTGACTTGGATAATAACCATATTGAAATCATGCATCCAAAAGCAATAGAAAATTTACCTAAATTAGTATCCGTATACTTAAGCCGAAATCAGATCGTTGATTTACCAGACAGAGTATTTTCTAATCTCCCGAAACTAAGAATAATAGAGCTGCAAGGTAACCGATTACAATTTGTTGCATTACGAGCCTTCGAAAATATAACTTTACTACAATACCTGAACCTAAGCAATAATCAATTAACTGACATAGACAACACAGGATTGAGACAATTGACTTCTCTAGAAGTTTTAGATTTGAGCTTCAACAAACTTACGAGAATAACGAGGGAGTCATTTCAATACATGGAGTGGTTGGTAGAGCTTAATCTGGATAATAATTTAATATGCTATATTGGTGGACAGCCGTTTGATTTCATGCCGAGATTGAAAGTTCTTTCATTACGGCACAATAAATTGGCAACTGTATCAGAAACCACTTTCGCAAAATTGAGAAACAATATTGCTATTTTAGATATTGATGGTAAGCCGGAAGTCATTGTCCTTTCTTTGCGTAAAAAGATTTAAATTGCTTGTTATATCTATCCTTTTTCTTTTATTTCAGGTAATCTATTGATTTGCAACTGCGCAATTATTTGGTTAAAATCATGGCTGTCGGAATCTTCGTCTATTGGACCTAAATGTGCAGATGGTACGTACGTCAAGGGAATGCCATTTTCACGAAATGACTGTTTGAATTCTCACACAGATATAGCCAACGAGGATTTTCAGTCATGTGTGACACACGAAAATGAAGCACTTTTACCCAATTTAGCAACGTCGCAAGTTTTCTCATCACTGGATAAAATTAAAGATTACGCAACCCAAATAAAGAACAATTATCATGTCAACAAAATAAATAATAGACCGTCTCCTGAAGAATCAGAATACTTCTATGACGAATATGTTGATTATCCTTACAATGAGACATTACTAGAAGGTATTAACAACGAAATTAGTCCGACGCAGTCAAACAACACAACGTTTGATACTACTGGGAATACACCTACACTTTATGCAGAGATGAAAAATATAACAAACAAAAATACAGTCAACAGTGGTTTTACATTCTTTGGTATGCCTCTCCCTGCAATAGACATGGGTAAATTGCTAAATACTGGACGCAAAATTGACTGGCCAGATACCAAGAAAATGCAACCTGACAATAGATACCACATACCAGAGAGACATGACACCAAATATCAAATACCAAAACCGCCAAAATTCGAAACTGGAGGATTTTCTCCAATTCTTCCAACAACAGCTGGTGGTTTTATGCCCATACCAAATCCTAATTTAAATGTGTCACATGCAGTAGTTAATACTGAAAATAATGTTAACTACGCAAATACTGGACATGCACAGCAAAGTATTATATCAGTCTCAAATAAGCCACCACTGAAAACTGTAGTGAATAACACAACACATAAAAAAACCAAGAGTGAAATTCATGAACTTCAAGCATACCAGGATGATGATAACAGTACTCATGTAGCATATAACAGAACAAAAAATGTAGAAGAGCAAAAAAGTGATCCAAATAATTTAAGTACATACAATTTGATGGAATCAAATATTACCATAACACAAGTAACTGAAAAAGAAGGCATATTGATAACTACAGATACAAGTAATGATATGTCACTTCAAGCATGGTTGGAGTCAAGCAGCATGTCTTATTCTGCATCTACTCCTGTCACATCAAAACCACCTATGAAAAAACATATTGAGAGCCAACCAACAGCTTTATCTGCCGTTCTACTACCAAGTAATGCAGAATTAATTGGTCGAAACCACAGTAACAGGCCAGCAACGATAACAAAAGTTAATATGCCACATGTAGAGCATTATGGCATACATTCACGGGATAATTATTCACCAGTAATAAATAGAGAAGCAAAGACAAGATTTACTGATAATACAAATATAGGCAACACTAAAACAAGACAAGTAGATGGCAAAGAGTGGTACTACAAAAATTACAATAACTCAAATTTGGAGCCCTACATTGCACCAGGAGTACATTCTTCTATATCAAACTTTTCAATATGTAACAAGCCAACATCTTTTATTTTAATATGTAATTTAATTATATTAGTAATAAATAAATACTATATACTAGATTAGTAAAAGTAACTAACTTATAATTTATTACATTTAAAGACTATCAGTTAACATTCAATGTAATATATTGTTCATATCAGCATTATTTAATATTACTGGGAAAATATAAGAAATCATTAAAATACTAAAATTTGAATCATTTCAGTGCCCTATATTAGGATTTCTTCTCATAAAATTCAATACTATTAAACAATATTTATTAAGTTCAAACGAAAGTGAAAATTTATTTAAAATTGTTTTTATTAAACTAAACCTCTCATCCTCTCTTTTCCATAAAGTGAGCTCTCATTTTTTCCAATGCTTTATATCTATGTGATATCACATTCTTCTTACTCTTAGGTAATTCAGCATAAGTTTGTTCATATCCATCGGGTTGGAACACACAGTCCCAACCAAAGTCCCTTGTACCTCTAGGAGACACTATTATACCATTAGTTATTCCTTGGAATAAAATCACATCTAAATCTTCACAGCTACCACTACAATATGCAAATGTGCACACAGCTTTAGCAGACTTATCATCCCAACCAGTCAGCAGTCTTGTGAGGCCTTCAGGCTCCAGCTTCTCTAAGAACCATTTAATATACGGCCCTGGGAGCCCGTTCAAAGCATTGAAACAAAGTGATGTATCCTCCACTAAGACAGGTTTTTTGAGACGTCGCGCAGCCTCCTGACATTTTTTAATAGACACTTCTTCCATTTCTCCTTGTAATTCTGGTAAGTCTAATTTGTGGCTTATTATTTCTAATGGAAAATTGTTACCAAGGATGGCTCTGAGTTCTTCTAATTTCTTGGCATTGCCCGTTACGAAGGTTAGAGTTTTTTGAGACATCTTTTTTATACGATTCTGGTAGCTGGCGGTTGCAAAACAGTAAAATTTGAAGGACGCCGATCGTTTTATCAACATGTATCACACAATTAGATCGAAAACTAATGAAGAAATTTTAATTCCAATACCACATTGTTTACATATTTTCGGCCCGCTGCGGCTGTCAAAGTGTCAAAGGCCGGGTCACTGACCGTCAATGTTGTTGTTGTTTGTCTTATTCGCCAAAAGGCAGGCAAAGGTCTGAGCCATACAGCCTTATCTTATTTCAGTTTTCTCGAGTTGTAATAATATAGTCACAAAATAAATCATTTAATATAGTCCGCACTGTCAGTCACCGTCCTTAAGAGTCATGTTTTAGTACAATGGTGGTAAATTGTACAAAAACTTTTTACGGACTTCTTGAGACAACTTGAGAAGTCACGTGCACATGGATTGATCTTTATTGGTCAAAATACCTTCGATAATACGCAATAAAACTCAAAATACATGAACTTATGAAAATTAAACTGTAAACACAACGTCACTCTACAAGTTCCCGCCAAAAAGTCCCCAAGCAAGAGTGACAGTGACAGTCGATGGGCCCACTATGGGCTCACTCAGACGAGGGAAGTCCTCGTCGGCCGACTATTTTGCAAAAAAAAATATGCGTAGCATCTCCGCTTATATTAGATTGTGATGAAAATAAAACAGAAAATCTAAATCGCTTTAACCTAAATCTGACATTTATTTTGTTTTTGTACAAAAGGCCGAAATATAAAACTATTAACTTTCGCATGTCGTGCGTGATCATTGCGTGATCAAGGGATTTTTACATGACACTCACCCAGCCTCCTTTGGCATACTCGTCTATCATGTCTTCTTCTTCTTATTTTTAAGTTTGGCAACCGAATCCAAATTACGATTTATGTCTGCCAATGGTGCCGATTCTGTTGTAAATCGCACTAAACTAAATTTAGTCACGTCACATCTCTTTCTTACGAACATGATTGAAAAAGGATAGAACATATTTTAAGTTGTCAAATTAATCTTTGCCATCTTATTTTGCGTGTATTTAGGCGTAACCACGATAGATGGCGACTAAATTTATATTGAAAACAAGCATAGGACTAATTTGACAGGACTAAATGTCTTACATCCTTTTCTTATGTTCTTTGTTAGAAAGAGACATAGTGAGATTAAAATTAGTTTAGTTGTGAACAACAGAATCAGGGCCAGTGGTGCCGATTCTGTTGTAAATCGCACTAAACTAATTTTAGTCACATCTCATCTCTTTCTGACGAACATGATTGAAAAAGGATAGAGCATATTTTAAGTTGTCAAATTAATCTTTGCCGTCTTATTTTGCGTGTATTTAGGCGTAACAGCGGTAGATGGCGACTAAAATTGTATTGAAAACAAGCATTGGACTAATTTGACAGGACTAAATTTCTTACATCCTTTTCTTATGTTCTTTGTTAGAAAGAGACATAGTGACATTAAAATTAGTTTAGTTGTGAACAACAGAATCTGGGCCAGTGTCGAATTATATTATAACATCGAACAATTAACCCAAAGAAGCGCAATGACGTTAATTTTAGTTGAAATATATTCCGCCAACTTCCGACCGCCGACAATGCACTCCGATTGGCTAAGTCAAGGACACATGCACTCTGATTGGCCAAGTCAAAAACACAATGCAGTGATTGGTCCTTACAGTTCAAAATCAGTGACAAATCACTAACTAGTTACGGAATTTTATTGTTCAGTATTACTTACTCTTAAGAGATTTTTCCTCGATGTATTATAATTTCCAATCACAATAACACACATATAGGTCGTATCGCTTTATAAAAACGTTTCACAGCAAAAAAAAAACAATAAAATAGGTAATAAGACAGAGCCCGACTTTAGAACAAAAAAAATGAACCTAACCTGAAAAATGCCATATGATTTTCATTTATTTCAAATATTTTATGTAGCCTATAAAAATTGTATTATGTAGCCTATTTCTATACAACGCAAATAACGCAATCTATATCAATAGTTCCCGAGATTAGTATAACATGCAAATTCTTTATATTAAATGTTTCTCATACTTTAATCTGGTGAATTCAACCAAGGTAATTTTAGCTGCTTTCGCCATTAGAGCGTCTATAAACTCCTTAAAATATACAATTAGTTTTTATCATAGATATTCTGTGGTTTTTATCATAGACTGTGAAAATGACTGTCAAATTTTAGTTTTGAAGTTGCCGAAATAGCGGATTCATCGTCACTAGATTCATAAGAATTTATGAAGAATAATACGTGCTACTTCTATATTGAATTAATATTTCTTTTAATTCGCTATTGATAGCTAGACGTACCATAACATAACTATCAGCCATGTTCGACACGGTGACTAACAAAGTGGTGGTTCATCCTTTGGTGTTGTTGAGTGTCGTGGATCACTTCAACCGAATGGGCAAGATCGGCAACCAGAAGCGTGTAGTTGGTGTTCTTCTAGGTTGCTGGCGGGCAAAAGGTGTCCTAGATGTCTCCAACAGCTTTGCAGGTAAGGGGATCAGTGTAGATTAGCTAACTGCACAATGCTATTTGAAATTGCTTCTTATGCGTGGACCATGCATGTTCACTATGTTTTTATTCACTAAGGCTAGAGGCGAATCCGAAAGGGGCTATGAATAATACGAACCTTCAACCCCTTGATTGCAATAAAGTGCATTCTGTTGAGTGTAACACATCAAATAATTTAACCCAAAGAACTTAAATCAAAAGACGTTCATTTTGTTTCAAATCTATTCCGCCAATTCCCCACCACCGACAATGCGCTCTGATTGGCTAAGTCAAGGACACACTGTCTATTCAGATGCAGTGATTGGTCCTTACTGGTCAAACTCAGTGCGAAATCACTGACCAGTTGCAGATTTGGATTGCTTGGTATTACTACTTCTTTTTGGAGTATTAAGGATTTTTTTAGGCTTAAATTCACCCCGAAGCTAAAAAACATTGTGACTTCAGACTTCTTTTTTTATCAATTTTCTTTGACGTCAATGTCAATTATAAATATTGTTGTAATATCTTTGTTCCATTAAACCAGATGAGAAGGTATTTTTTTTTTATGAATTTCTTGTCATTTCCTTAAAACTCACACAAAATTTATAGTTTACTTATCAAAATAACTAATAAAAGTTCTCTTTCAAATTTCAGTTCCATTCGATGAAGATGACAAGGATAAATCAGTATGGTTCCTTGACCATGACTACCTGGAGAATATGTACGGCATGTTCAAGAAGGTGAATGCCCGTGAGAAGGTAGTGGGCTGGTACCACACTGGACCTAAACTCCACCAGAATGACGTAGCGATCAATGAACTGGTCCGCCGCTACTGTCCCAACTCTGTTCTTGTCATCATTGATGCTAAGCCTAAAGATCTAGGTTTACCGACAGAAGCTTATCAGGCTGTAGAGGAGGTGCATGATGATGGTACTCCAACAACGAGAACATTTGAGCATGTCCCTAGTGAAATAGGAGCAGAAGAAGCCGAAGAAGTTGGTGTAGAACATTTGCTGAGAGACATCAAGGATACAACAGTTGGGAGTCTCTCCCAACGTATAACTAATCAGCTGCTAGGTTTACGTGGCTTACATTCACAGCTGAGTGAAATAAGAGATTACCTTATTCAAGTTGGGCAAGGCTCTCTGCCAATGAACCATCAAATTATCTACCAGCTCCAAGATATCTTCAACCTCTTACCTGATATTGCAAATGATAACTTCATTGACAATCTGTACATCAAGACGAATGATCAGTCACTGGTGGTTTACCTCGCTGCTTTAGTGAGATCAATTATTGCACTGCATAATCTTATCAATAATAAAATTACAAATAGAGATGCTGAGGAAGGAAAGAAAGAAGATACCAAGGACAAGAAAGAAAAGAAAGACGACAAGGATGACAAGAAAAATGAGGAAAAAGTAAAAGGAGATAAAAAAGAAAAAGAAGAGAAGAAGAAGTAATTTAGAATCATCATTAGATTAAGTTGTTTGTAACGTGAAATATTTTAAAATAAACTGTATTTACTAATTAATTTACTATGTCACTATAAAATTTAAATGAGATAACTGAATTTGGAATACCACAGAACTGATAGATAAAAATCTGCATTATATGATAATTTAAATTGATTTCTTTTTTGATCAATATCTGATTACATTATCAAATTTACCACCTTTAATTATACTCAAGTGCCCACACGGGACGTCTACATACAAGTAAGACTTTAAAAAAAATATATCATTGTGTTATTTATCTTTTAATTGGTGGTATTAAATGAAAACTTAATATGGTTTTGCATCGATTTACATCATTTTATCCTGAGGTATGTACTGATAAATTGCCTTATTTAATATAAATGTAGTTTGCAATTAAAACGCCTCTTTGGCGCTATTTGAGTTTTGAGATCTTTACATACTTGTTACTTGTTCGGGGCTCCTTTTTCCGCAAGTAGGCCGCTATCTTTACATACACAACATAGATATTTTGTGTGCAACTTTTACAATCTGCTATTGTTAGGGTATTCAGCAAATTTGTACTCTCAATTATTTGGCATTTGTGTAATGGTTCCTGTAAACCATCCATTACTTATCAACTGCATGGTCTGTTATGTGAAGTATCCTGCTTTTCTCTTTTCAACATATTGAATATTAGTTGGTCAACACAGGATTAAAAGAAAGATGCCCCTCGCGTCATTTTTCTTGACCAACTTTCTTTCTGTGTTGACCAACTATTGGATCCATTAGGTGGTCTTCCAAATTATTGGGATGATTGCATATTTTTTTGCTAGGTAGTAGATGGCGTAAATTAAGATCGTCTTATATTTTTTGTTGCATTTAGTGGACATCAAACTACTACTAATGAAAGTAATCAATGCAGCTTGGCAAGTAAGGAGGTCAAAACATCCAATAGTATTGATAAATAGATAGGTACTAACTATTAACATTCTAGATGCATATGTTTCAAAGCAAGCTACAATTTTATAATAATAACTTGAAGATTCCACTATTGAAATTATTGTGCATAAAATCGTGAATCATTTAATAATTATCGTTACCTACATTACATTGAAAATACCAGATATGTATGATGATGTATTTTAATATGATGGAACACTTATATCGGAAAATATTTATCATAAGTCCGACCTGATATCTGATTTCGATAAGGATATCTATAGCATAGATAACTGGGCAGTCTTCGGCGGAATGTTATGCTTTACTTATGTATGTAGGGAAGAAACTTGTTTAGGTCTTTGTGAGGGGAATCTCAAGTGATTCGAGATGGCCGATCGGATCAGGCTAGCAGTAAGTTTTTAATATTAAGTACATACTATTGACCTTAAGTTTCTATAATTTTGATTTAAATTCTCAATATTGACTAGAAACTGACTTGGTGTACCTAAATCGAGTTAGATTTAGCGCATGATAACTACTAGTCTCAGCCTCTATCTAATATATTTCTAAAGTGTCCATTGTTTTCGATAATTCGGTATTTTTAATCAGTCAAGGGACTTTCCCTTAGAGAACTCTTTGTGTCACCTGTCATTATCTAAGTATACTTACCTAGCTAAGCCTGGACGAAGAAATGACTGATGTGGTAATTTCGCGAGATCGGTAATGTGATATCATAATTTTCTTAACACAATACATATCTTTCAACCCATTATCACCAGGAAAGTAGGTACCTAAGCCAGGGTTTAGTACTCTCGTTTCAGTTTTTGTATCATTCGGAAACTGCACTTTTGAGCCAAATACCGTCTAGACTGGATGTGTTTACCATCTTTAGCCACAATATCACGGTAGGATTGCTGTGGTCAATCGCTAGATTGTATATCATCATCAGCATCTCACTGCTGAGCACAGACCTCCATTTAAAAATGAGGGTGGAAAGGAATGGGCAAATACTCCACCACGCATGCCCACTGCGGATCGGTGGAGGTCAACCTACTGTTGCAATTTTCAAACCGCCTAGGAGGCCTCCAACTAGCTTAACGAGTATCACTATTAAGTGATAACGCGGAACCAACGGCTTCCGAAGCACGGAAAACGATCGAGTTGGAATACTACTAGGCGGTCACCCATCTAGGTACCGGCATCATCGGTGGCAGCTTAACTTTGCCGATGAATTAAGAACGGCCAATATATATAAAAAAAAGATGTAGGTAGGTACCTACATACATCCGTGCGTGGCATGTGGTAAACTGTGTCACCATCATTTTTTAGGCACATTACTTATCCAGAACTGCCCCATCTTTTTCCCACAGGTTGGTTACCTAAAAATTCGAATAATTTGATTTGGAAACCCTTTATTAATTTATTATATAATTTTAGGACCTAGTCTGGCTGAAGCCAGTAGGGAGCACAGAGTTTGACATACCAGTAGCGGTGAAGATCCTCAATAGCTCAGGGGACAAACTTCAAGTGCAGGATGATGACGGGAAGGTGTTTACCACCACCATTCATGATGTACTCAAACCTTTGCATGCGACGTCTAAAAGCGGAGTGGAAGACATGATCACACTCGGTGAACTGCAGGAATACACAATCCTAAGGAATCTTCATATACGGTATAATCAGCAGTTGATTTATGTGAGTTAAGTTTTCTATTACCTATTAGATATCTTTATGACACGACTTTGGTATTATTCTTGTTACATAGGTACTTAAGCAGTGTCATACTGCTATTACAATATTACTAGCAACAGAGGTAACAAATTCCATATCCCATATATTAGTTGAGATGAAATTACCCCGAAATCTTAGGTACTCCACCTTACCTACTATTCCTAATATATTACAATGTGTGATTTGGATGCTCAATCGTTGAACGGTCTGTTCAGAATCGCGTACTAAAAGTTTCAAAGTTACATAAATCGATTCTGACCAAACCGTTTAACGGTTGAGCATCTAAACCTGTATTATAAATACGTAAGTGTGTATGTTTGTTACCACACAACTCCGTAACGGCTGGATGAAATTCGCTACTAGGAGGTAATAGGATAACATAATAGGATACTTCATATCCCAAAAAATAAAACATTAGATCCATGGGGAATACGGTACCTATCTAAAACCGCGGAAGCTATATATCTTCTATTAAGTATTTTATCATCGAGACGTGTGTATAAAATTATTCTGATAACATAAACGGCTACCTGAGTGGAAACATGGATATGAAAATACTTAATGGTAATCTGTATGTTTATTGGTATTTATCAATTATTGCGATGTTTTTAGGGTTCCGTACCTCAGAAGGAAGAAACGGAACCCTTATAGGTTCACCTTATTGTCCGTCTGTCTGTCTGTCAAGACCCTTTTTTAAAGTTGAAAGTATGTAACGAACGACATAGATTATATCGTGGATACCTCATTGCCTACAATACAATGCCTGCTTAGCTTAAGAATTGTGGTATTGTGGTACCTAATGTAAATGGAAAGGAGTAACGTGAATCTTTAGATCTATTTGATGACAAGATATTTTCAATGTTTCCAAAATTATTATCAGTAGGGATTAATGTGTAATATTTAATCTTGTTTTCCATTAGAATTAGCTTCTGTCTGTATTGATTATTTATTAATATGAGTTAGGTATTTAAAAATCGATTGTGGCTCACTTTGTACACGTTGTGGGTGGTGGTACTTCCGGATATTGTAACTAGCCATCGAATGGAAACTTAAAATATTCAGTAAAATTATGTTTTCTATATATTCTAGACCTACACGGGATCTATGTTGATAGCCATCAATCCTTACGAGATCTTGCCTATTTACACAATGGATCAGGTTCAATTTTACCAAGAGACAGGCATGGGAGAAATGCCACCACACATATTTGCCATCGGAGACAATTCCTACCGAGAATTAATGAACACTTCGTCTAATCAATGCATAGTCATCAGGTATATATGTACATAATTTGTGATAAGTCAGTATTAAAAGATAACAACCAGGGTTTAATCTCTTGTCTGTAATTATTTCCAGTGGAGAAAGTGGTGCTGGAAAAACCGAAAGCACCAAGTTATTACTTCAGTATCTAGCAGCAGCTAGTGGCAAACATTCTTGGATTGAACAACAGATACAAGAAACTAACCCTATTCTAGAAGCTTTTGGTAATGCTAAAACTGTACGGAACGATAATTCATCAAGATTCGGAAAGTATGTAAATATTTACTTTAGCCGGAAAGGAATCATCGAAGGAGGGAATATTGATCAATATCTTTTAGAAAAATCACGCATAGTCTTTCAGAGTAAAGGAGAAAGAAATTATCATATATTTTATTCCCTAGTTACGGGATTATCAGCGGACGAGAAAAAGAAATTGGAATTAGGCCGTCCATCAGATTACACTTATTTAAATTCAGGCAACATGCTGACGTGCGATGGCCGTAATGATGGCTTAGAATTCGCAGATATAAGGTCTGCATTTAAAGTGCTAAACTTTCCTGATAATGAGGTTTGGGGAATTTTTAGTCTTCTTGCAGCGATTTTGCATTTAGGTAACCTGAAATTTAAATCTTTTAATTTTAATAACATTGAATCATCTGAAGTTGCTGATGCTATCAACGCGAACCGGATAGCTGCTCTTTTAGGAGTCAATAAGACCACATTCTGCGATGCACTAACAAGGAAAACGTTTGTTGCTCATGGTGATAAAGTGGTTGCTACTCTCACGGTAGCATCTGCTACTGAGGGAAGGGACGCCCTTGTCAAAGCAATATATGGGCATATTTTTGAATACGTCGTTGATATGATAAATAAAACATTACATAAAGATGAACATTTATCTAGTGGCTCCGTAGGCATATTAGATATATTTGGATTTGAAAATTTTGATGCTAACAGTTTCGAACAGCTTTGCATTAACTACGCAAATGAAAACTTACAACAGTTCTTCGTTAGACATATCTTTAAACTTGAACAAGAACAATATGAAAAAGAAGGCATTCAATGGTCAAATATAAATTACGTAGATAACCAGGAAAACCTAGACATGATAGGATTGAAACCGATGAATTTACTGTCGCTCATCGATGAAGAGTCAAGATTCCCTAAAGGCACGGACATAACACTGTTGTCCAAGCTGAACGACAACCATAGCAACAAATCGTGTTATTTAACTCCAAAATCCACCCGTGAACATAGGTTTGGAGTTAAGCATTTCGCAGGCGACGTGTTTTATGAAGTCCAAGGTATAGTATCTTTTTACTTAATTTATGAAAATCTAATATTACTCAGCATGTATTAAAATGTATGTCACTATTTCATTTACAGGATTTCTGGATAAAAACAGAGATATGTTAACAGTTGATATGAAAGATATGATGATTGAGTCAAGTAATCAATTTTTAAAAGGATTATTCGTGACTGATGCTACACCATCTAAAAGTGGAAGTCGAAAAACAGTTTCATTAAGTTACCAGTTCAAAACTTCTCTCGAAGCGCTGATGAAGACGTTATATGCATGTCATCCGTTCTTTGTACGATGTATCAAACCTAATGAATTCAAGAAACCAAGGGTACACATTTTGTTTATATTGTGTAAATTGACTATTATTTATTTATTAAAAATAATAAATTACGTTCTTTTGTTGCAGATACTTGATCGAGGCTTATGCGTACGTCAGCTAAGGTACGCTGGATTGATGGAAACAGCTAAAATAAGACAAGCTGGATATCCTATACGCTTTTCATATTCAGATTTTGTTCATCGCTATCGTCTCATAGTGCCTAATATACCACCGGCTGAGAAAACAGACTGTAAAAACGCTACTAAAAAAATTTGCATCGCTGTGCTAAAAGATCAAGATTTTCGGCTGGGGCATACAAAAGTATTTCTTAAAGATGCGCATGACGCGCTGCTTGAAGAGTTAAGGCACAAGGTGTTGATAGATGCCGTAATCAGGGTACAAGCGAATACAAGAAGATTTATACACAGAAAAAGGTTCCTGAAAATGAGAGCTGCAGCCGTGGTCATCCAAAAGAACTTCCGTGCACGTGGATATAGAAAGAAATATTTGGTCAGAAGAAGAGGATACTTGCGTTTACAGGCACTTATAAAATCCAGGGAACTGAAAAAGACTTTCCTTAATTTGAGATGCTTCTTTAAGAAATTCCAGGCTAACTGTCGGGGATATCTTGTGAGGTATCTAATAAAAGAAAAGGCTCATATCATTAAGGCAAAATTGGAGCAGTTCAAAAAAGAAAAGGAGGAGCTGCAGCAATCTGGAAAAGCTAATGTTAAAAGTGCTGAAGACGATTATGAAAAGAAGTTCAACGAATTAATGAAATCCATATGGTTCATAAAAGAAACTCCAATAGATAGCATTCAGCAACAAAATACTAATGCAATAGATGACAGATACGTGGATGATGTTTTCGGGTTCTTGAAAGACTCGGCTACTCCAGCTGGCACTGTACGGGGTACAGGCTTCGGTGTGGTAAGTATATAAAGTGCTCATCACTTTCATAACAACAATAAAAAAAAACATGCTCACTGTTCTCTGTATATTTCAGACATCGACAGTTAAACCAGAAATATCAAATGTGATACCGATGCAACAAGAAGTAGAACAAGAACATTTTGATGAGTTCAACTTCAGGAAATTTGCAGCAACATATTTCTTGGGCAATTTAAGCCACCAGTATTCAAGAAAGCCACTGAAACACTCTCTCTTAGACTTACCTTCTCCAATAGATAAAGTGGCTGCTCAAGCTTTGTGGATCACTATATTGAGGTTTATGGGGGATCTAGCTGAACCAAGATACGTCGACGATAAAATTGATAATGTACCAGTTATGACGAAGTTAACGGATACTATTGGTCGTGCTTTCCAGAAGAGCAAAGAATTCGAGGTATGCATAGAAATTAATTAAATAAATATCCTGGGACATTCCTCACACACGGCTATTTGATCCTAAGTAGAGCTTGTACTATGGAAACCAGACAACTGATATACTACATATAGGGTGACTGGTAATTAGTAAACGATACTTAGACACATGATTGTACTCATGATAAACAACTTTCCCTAAAATATTATAATAAAATAAAATATTGTAATAAACTTCTTCTTTCTTTTATTTTAGGAACTCATAGCCAAAGATAATTATGAAAGTAATAGAAATAAGTTGATGTCAAAAACATTGAAGCGCCAGACAAAGTTGAATGAAGAATTCATGAAGAACTTGATGAACGACGAAATTACCAACGAAATGTATAGCGACTGGTTAAACTCGCGTCGGAGCACCAACTTAGAAAAACTTCACTTCATAATAGGGCATGGGATTATTAGGAAAGAATTGCGGTAAGTATGATAATACTGAAATCTCTAGTAACTACCTAGTTGTCTGACTTTACTATTACTTCAAAAAGTGTATTTTTGTTACAGAGATGAAATACTAAGCCAATTGTGTAAACAAATTACTAACAACCCATCAAAGGCTTCTCATGCCCGCGGTTGGATTCTGCTTTCCCTTTGTGTCGGCTGCTTCCCACCTTCTGAACGATTCGTCAAATATTTACGAGCTTTCATCCGTGCTGGACCTCCTGGTTACGCTCCATATTGTGAGGGAAGACTCGTTAGAACCTTCAAAAATGGTTCCCGAACTCAACCACCAAGTTGGCTAGAATTACAAGCGACGAAAACTAAGAAACCGATACTATTAACTGTAACGCTAATGGATGAATCATTGAAAACTGTTCAATCAGATTCGGCAACAACAGCAGATGAGATATGTCAGCAAATAGCTGAGAACATTGGACTGAATGATACTTTCGGCTTTTCGTTGTATATAACGTTATACGACAAAGTTCTTTCTTTGGGGAGCGAGAGTGAACACATCATGGACGCAATTTCGCAATGCGAACAATTTGCTAAAGAACATGGCACACCAGAAAAGAATGCACCATGGAGACTTTTCTTTAGAAAAGAAGTATTTACTCCGTGGCACAATCCAGTTGACGACGGAGTAGCGACGAACTTGATTTATCACCAGGTTGCAAAAGGAGTCAAATTCGGTGAATATAGATGTAATTCTGAAAAGGACTTGGCTATGATTGCGGCACAGCAGCATTACATAGAATATGGGCTACGAATTGATCCAAATATTTTACGGAAAGTTATTGTAAATTACATTCCGAATCAATTCATTCAATCTAACGACGCTGCTTTAACGAAATGGGAACATTTGGTCACGAAAGCTTTCGAGACATCACAAAGTATACAATCGAAGATTGACCCATTAAAGTGTAAAGAAGATATCGTGATTTTCGCAAAATTAAAGTGGCCGATGATGTTTTCTAGATTTTTCGAAGCTATAAAATTAAAAGGAGATACAATAAATAAAGACCTCGTTATAATAGCCGTAAACTGGACCGGTATTTACATAGTTGATCAACTTGAGCACATTCTACTTGAAATATCATTCGCTGAAGTAACTTACGTTGCTTACAACGAAGATCAAGATTACGACAATGTAGGTAGAATAACGATTAAAACAATACAACAAGAAGAATTCGTCTTCCAAAGTGTTGATGCTAGTGACATGAGTTCTCTGATAATATTCCTCATTGATGGGTTGAAGAGACGTTCAATTTACGTTATAGCTCAATCTGATTCTCAAGGATATAGTGATGCTTCGTCATTTTTACAATATAAAAAAGGTGATCTTATTACTTTACTTCACGATACAACGGGAGAAGCTTTATTAAATGCAACTTGGGGCCACGGGCTATGCAATAATCAAGAAGGACTATTCCTTACGGAGCAGGTTTATATTTTGCCTACCTTGGAACTACCAACCAGCACTATATTACAAATTTTCAAGAAAGGTAATATAAATAGTGAAAAGAAGTCGCTTTCCAAATATAACACGATTCAAAGAAAGAGAATGTACACGTTAGAAAAATACGCAAAGGAATATTTTAGAGAAAATTATGACCATAATGTAACCATTTCAAGACAGTCTACTTTAACTACAGCTAAGAAAGTAGTAGCGGGTGACTTATGGTTACATACTCGAGAACCTCTGCGAAAACCGTTGCTGAAGAGGTTATTAGAAGACGAGAATCTTATGAAGAGTGCAGTCTCTTCGTTTTACGGAATCCTTAAATATATGGGAGATATGCCAGCTCCGAAATCAAGAAGTGTTACTGAATATACAGACGAAATATTTAAACTCGCAGTAGCAGAGCCAGCTTTACGTGACGAAGTTTACTGTCAAATAATGAAACAATTAACAAATAATAGGATACAACTCAGCGAGGAACGTGGCTGGGAACTTTTGTGGCTAGCAACCGGTATATTCGCATGTGGACAAATATTATTAAAAGATCTTGTTGAATTCCTCAAAACACGTCTTCACCCGATAGCTAAAGAGTGCTTGAAGCGCGTTTTTAGAACCCAAAAAGGTGGTCCAAGAATGTATGCTCCTTATGTAGTCGAAGTGGAAGCAATTCAACATAGAAGTATGCAGATATATCACAAAGTATACTTCCCAGATGACACTGACGAAGCCTTTGAGGTAGATTCAGCTACGAAAGCGAAAGATATGTGTGAACAAATAACTGGAAGATTGAATCTAAAGAATAGCGATGGATTCAGCCTTTTTGTCAAGATTGCAGACAAAGTATTCTCTGTTCCGGAAAATTATTATTTCTTTGATTTTGTACACGAGTTAGTAGAATGGATGAAGCAGACCCGACCAATTCGCGGAGGTAAGTTACTATGGAATTATTTATGATTTAGTTATTTTATCAATGATGCATACATTAACAAAATATTTTTTGCAGCGGTTACCCAAATGCAAATGAATTACCAAATATTCTTCATGAAAAAACTATGGATCAACACAATACCCGGAAAAGACAAGAACGCAGACCAAATATTCTACTACCCTCAAGAATTGCCGAAATATCTTCGGGGCTATCACAAAACATCTAAGCAAGATCTTGTTGAGTTAGCAGCCCTCGTTTACCGAGCGAGATTTGGAAACGACCAGTCTATGCTGGCACAAGTCACACAAATGTTGGATAACTTTATTCCCCCGGATATGGTTAGAGTTCAAACTAATTCACAATGGAAATCGGCAATTACCGCGGCTTACTTGCAACAAGGTGTCATGACGGAGGAAGATGCTAAGGAACAGTTTTTGAAGAGAATATACCAGCTGCCCACGTTTGGCACGGCTTTCTTCGAAGTAAAACAAACTTCAGATCCTTCTTATCCTGAAATGGTTGTTATAGGAATAAATAAGAATGGTGTAAGCGTTATTCACCCACAGAGTCGAGTAAGTAGTCTTCGCTGCATTAAATACAGGTAATTGCAAGAATGTTAAAAATTGGTTTTATATAATGTTTTCTTTTTATTTCCACAGGATGTATTAGTCACTCATCCATTTTCTCAGCTCTCAAATTGGTCATCGGGAAATACATTCTTCCACATGACGATGGGAAATATTTTAAGAGGAACAAAGATACTTTGCGAAACATCATTAGGATACAAAATGGATGACCTCATATCTTCGTACATTGCGGTACTAAGACAATCCATGAAACAGAAACCACGATAAACAATACCTAGTTAACGTTTTTATTAAATAACATTATTAGCAAGTACTTACATAATTAGGTATATTAGAAATAAAATATTTTTATTTGTATTTAAGGCCTTTTATTATTAACTAGCTGTCCCCCGCGGTTTCACCCACGTGCCTGGGATAAAAAGTAGCCTATGTCCTTCTCAATAGCATGGGCTATCTGCATGCCAAATTTCATGATGATCCGTTGAGTACCTAAGTAGTTGAGGCGTGAATGCGTGACGAACAGGATAGGATAGGATGATTTATTAGTAAGGAAATGAGCGATACGGTTTACAACCTGTTCTTGTTATATCCTTTTATCATGCTTTTATCATTGATGATTAGGTATATCCGTTGAACAAAATATGTATGTACAATATTACCCAACTTATATGGCGCGTCGTGAATCTTCGTTCGCACAAAATAGAAAGTATGGCCCCGAAGATTAACGAAAGAATGCTTAAAACTTACAATCAACCTTAGAACACTACTATAAGGTTCATAATACACTGCAGCTGTTAGTTCCGTCTCACTCGCAAGTCACGCCCCTCCGCACGGCACGCGCTAACATGACGGCAGCTGTCGGCGTCTGTCTGACAGCGGACTTTTTGGCGGGAACTTGCAGAGTGACGTTGCGTTTTCATTTTTATTTTCATAAACCGATAATATGCAATAAAACGTGATAAAACTGTGGTATTTTATCCGATAAAGATCAATCCATGTGCACCAGTGAAGTGAAATGAAATGAATTATGTGTATCGTGACTTTACAAGTTGTCTCAAAAAGTCCGTAAATAGTTTTAGTACAATGACCATCATTTTACTAAAACATGACTAGACGGTGACTAATCATGCGGACTATTTAAAGTGATTTCTCTTGTGATTTCTATAAATAAAATGTATGCGACTGAAGGACTCTGTCTGTTATCCATGGTCATGAACAAATTAAAAATGAAATGAATTATGTGTATCGTGACTTTACAAGTTGTCTCAAAAAGTCCGTGCAAAGTTTTAGTACAATGACCACCATTGTACTAAAATCACGGCTAGTAATGATTGAACTAAAATATTGAACCATAGAAAACATATGTAGTCTGTGGGAGCAATCTATGGCTGCATTCCGAATTACCGCTGTAATCGCTGTAATCGATTTGAGCGTGCTTAAACCCGTACCGAATTGAATAATGACAGTTCACGATGTCCCGTGAAACGTCATAGATGACGTCATGACATCCGCCATCTTGCGCTCACACCGACCATGCTCTAAACTGATATCACCGTGAGCGCTGTCAAAAGTGAGGGCAATAATCTAATAAGATTCTTGGTTTTCTACTTGGCAAAGATACTTTTTATAATTTTATAAGAGAAAAATAATAAAAAAAGCAGATATTCCTATTTGCGAGTCAACTTATAAAAGATATAAGGAGTCCTAGCGCATTGATAATTCAGATTTTAATTAAATTCTCAAATGTTTTGTTTTGAATACTGTGAGCGCGATAACGGGCGTTCCGAATTGTTGATAGTTCTCAGCTGTCATAAGCGTGATATCTAATTCGGTACGCAAATTATTGCTGTGATCGCTGTGATCGATATTATCCATTTCGGAATGTACCCTATTACGTGACGGTTACGCGTCCCACTCTCCCTTGTTCTGCCCCCTCCTTCGCCTTGCAAGAGCGGCCATTTTGTGCCGATTACGTCATTGATGATGGCTGATCATTCATTGTAATCAATCAATAATTCAGTCTTGATTAGTGTTATCAAATACTGAAATACTGCAAGTTATCCACGAAAGAGGACGTTATAAATCTACTGTTAATTTACGCAAGGACATTTAAACATTAGTGCTTACTTACGACATGACGTTTTTAGATTATTTTTTATTATAATAGTGCATAGTGAGTAACCTAAATTTTTGAAATGTATTCTAAGTATTGTATTCCAAATTGTGATTCTAAAAGAGAGGATACCAAACTTCACAAGTATACATCTCACGAAGACCAAAGAAACAAGTGGCTTGACTCAATAAACAGAAGTTTGTCCAGCAAAATCTGGCATTAAGAAGACTTACTATCCAACTCTATTTTCGGTAAAGGAAATTGAGGATGATATTTCCTCAAAAGCATATGATGACAAAGGTATGTTTGTAACATCTTAATTCCCAAATACCTAACTTAAACTTTAGAATTATATATATTAATGCATAATACTTAGTATAAGATTATCTGTCGCTATAACTATTAATAATTTTCCTATTTTTTTCAGAACCTTCAGGTCACTAATATACATGTAAAAGGCACTACGACCTTACATACTGTGCATCACCAAAAGTACAATCCACTGTACCTAAAGCATAACATTCCACTTTCTGGTAAATATTTGTTCTATTCCACTTGAACTATTATTGATTAAGAGAATGAACACTTTAACAGTTATAAATGTTGTTTCCGTGTATTTAAATAAAGTTTTACAATTATATGATAAATAAAACATTAACTGATGATACATAATTTGGATCGGCTGAATTACCTTAGTGGTTATAATTCAACCCCCAATGCAAACAATGGGGTGCTATACATTTAACATATGTATCTGTCTGCGCCAATGTAGAGCTCTAATGGACTGTTTTAAATGTTATTTTTTATTGAAAGCTAGTTCTTAGCTATATTTTCACCTGTTATTAAGTTGTTTCTTGCCGGAGTCAGTCTCAGTTTAAGTGTATTCCGAACTGGTGGTAAATTCAACTGTATGTAACGTTCATAAGTGCCTTACCAGGGCCTAAACTGAATAAATGACTTTTTGATTTTGTTATAATAAGGCTGGATAGCTTGTTAAGTTGATAAATTTTAATGTGTTTACAGATCTTTGTCATATGCCTTCAACATCCACTTCTGTGACTGCTTTGCCACATGCAAGACAATTGGAACAAGCCACTGGTACATTTAATCATTTTAATATATATTTTTTTAAGCCGACTTTGAAATTTGGTTGTTTTTTTAAGTTGTTACCTCATAACTATGTCTTTATGAACCGATTTGGAAAATTCTTTTTTGTTTGGAAGAGCACACTTCCCGTTTGTTTCCATTGACATCAGGTTAGGATTTGATTACTTTTTAGTGTACTTTGAAGTCGGTTTAAGTTTTTTGTAAAACAGTTTTATTCTGTAAAGTGCATAATTTTATAACAATGTTTGTTCTTCTCAGATCAACACGAATGTAGCCCAGCAGGCTACATTCGTGTTGATCTGAGAAGAATTCTATCGTTTAAGTATGTAAGACGCCTTTTGTATTGAATGCGAACTGTGTTGTACCACTGGTTTTAAAGGAGACGTCCAGAAAATGTATGGGGCTTGGTACTAAAATAATTAATAATCTGAACCACTATCTGAGCTATATAGGCAGAAAGGACGTAATTTTTTAGATTTTTTTGAGTAGTTAAAAAGATTTTAGAGCCCTCCGTTTTTTTTTAATCTGAAACTGAAAATCGAGTGTCGGTTTATAATTTAGTTGGCAACACTACAAATATTATCTAAAGGTTGGCAGCCATGTGGTTTGACATTCAGTCAGAAATAGAGGTGTGTAACTCATCAAAAATACGCGAGCTGCATCACAGCTCACGGCTCAGGTGTGTGAGCTGGTTCAATGGCTCAGCTCGCAGATCAGCTCAATTTGTACCTATAGTCCACGATGCGCGCACACGCTCACTACGTACCGCGCATCGAATTGAGCCTGCTGAGCTGCCGCGATTCGTTCGACTCTGCCGAGCGGCTCTTTTCATACTTCAGAGTTGGAATTATTTGTCTTTTTTTATATTATCTATATATGTTACATATTTATTTATTGAATTAATTATTATTTATATGTTTTAGAACGAAATAATAATTTTTAGATTAGAATCACAAGAATAATCTATGGAGGGAGTCGCAGATACAATAGGAGTTGGATTGAGCCGTGAGCTAGTCATTTTGTTGTTGAGCTGTAGCTCAACGGCTCAAACCCGTGTGATCTGATTCATTGAGCTGGTTCAGAGCTGAGTTACACACCTCTAGTCAGAAAGACGACGTATTAGTGGTGGGTCGTCGACGTTTTTACGGTCGACGAAACGAGACTGGTTTACCGTCTATGATAAACTAGTTTATAAAACAGTTTAATTTTCGACTGGTTTATCATAGACTGAATATAGTTTAGTGAACGATCGGAATATGTCCTTTAGTTAAAAACTTGTTTACTAATCAACTATCAGTCAACGAATTGTACCTGCGAATTGAAATGTTCCCTTTGGATGGAAGACCGGTCTGGTCAAAATAAACGGAAGAAAGTTTTCTCTACTTTTTAAATTTGCGGTTGATGATTCAAACTTAAAATAGGTGTCTTTGCATTCATTACAAGTTGCTTTATAGGTTCCATTGTCTTTTTCAAAGTGGTGCCAAATAACACTGCTGTTTTTACGAACCGACATTATTAATATTTACACTAAAATAACCAGTCAAACACAGACTACACTATTTTTATACACTATTTACAATCAGTTATTTTACTTATTTCCGAATTACATTGTCTTATATTACCTAATTTATAATAATAACCTATAACATTTGACCATGACCGATACGTAATGCATTTCAATCAGGACTAAAAAAATTACGTTATAAAAATTCAAAAACATTTATTATTTAACCAATTAAAGATTCGTATCTATTACTTTGTTATAGAGTCTATTTACATTTGACAGCGTTCGCATGATGAAATGAACGTGTTCGTTTCTGCATGAGAAAGAGAGAGAAACAATAACAAGCGGACCGCACGCACGTCGCATTGCTTCGGCAATCTTCGTAATCACTCGTTCCGTCGCGTTGTGCGTGGACCACACGAAATCAAGTCGACGCATGTAATGTCGTTCATGAGTAAACTAGTTTATCTGTGAACTGTAAACTAGTCGAACCGTTGACGCGTAGTAAACAGTCTAAAAAAACGGTTCGTTCATTCAACGCCCACCCCTACGACGTATCGTAGTTTCCCTAATTTCTTGGTAATTTCCATGTAATTTCGTTGTGCTTTGAGTATTGTTGTGCTGTTATGTCCTTTCTTCCATTAGACCATTGCATCTACCCAACGGCAAACAACCTAGGCTCGTGTGAAATCTAACTGACTGGACTGATTTGAATTATCGTTTATGTTTGGAAACCATGGCTGTACGTGTTAATTGTTATGTTATCCTGCGATCTGAACTGAATACTTGGAGCATGAATACCATGCAGAAGACCTAACTCTAGAGTTAGCCTCGATAATTGACGAATGGTGCGGCTGAGAGGTTAGTAATTTTTTGCATAACCTAGTCTACTTTTATTTTCTGGTAATCAATCAATGCCGTTTTTGACAATTATCCTTATAGAAGTAGGTAGCCATAACATTCTATAGTGTCAAATATATTTATTGATATAATTAGTTGTTTTCCAGTCAGTCAATAGTATGTGTCTCACAGAATTTATAAACAATTTATGTATCATGTTTCAATTATTGAAATATTCAATCATACCTATAATTATTTGAATTTCAGATTACTGAAACGATGATGACCAGCTATGTCAAGAATGTGTTCACCTGGTAGTACAAGAATTGAATAATCATATTGAAAAATCTACTGGCAGATCCAGTTCACACAGCCTTGTATGCATATCTTGTGTCATTTCATTTGCTCAGTGCTCCTAATATTTTCCCGACAGGTAATAAAAGATTTACACCCTTACTTATAAAAAACTACTTTAGTTATCACATATTTATCAATCACATCCCTATCATTTTCTAAAAAGGTACATTATTTACATGACCATTTCAGCAGTGTTTTAGTTAAGTAGCATTTCATAAGTAAGGCCATTAGTTGTTTATAACTTTACCTTTAACTCTCTCGCCATCAACAGGGAGTCCATCCTCACATGTAGAAACCAGAATTGTTTCAAACTGTGCGGTCTCAAAGGAGCTTCCTTCCGCGGACGCTCAGATTGTGGAATGAGCTTCCTGCCGTGGTTTTCTCAATGGACTACAGCATGGGGTTCTTCAAAAAGTGAAGAGATTTCTGCAGGGTTGGCAACGTGCGAGTGACTCCCCTGGTGTTGCAAGCATCCATAGGCTACGGTAACCGCTTACCATCAGGCGGGCCGTATGATTGTTTGCCTAAGTAGTATAAAAAAAAAAAACCTACACATTTACATAAGAATAGAATTTTGTAATACATTAATTTCAATTACAGGTACCTGTTGAAGCTTGGGCATGTAATGCTTATTGGATGAGAGCTTATCAAAATACATCCCGGAAGTTGTAACAGCTATTCTTAATTGTTTCCATCCCGTTATAACCAACCATCCAGATGCCGAGTATATTGCATGATAGGGAAGCATACCGTTGGGAGCTGTGCACATGTTATAACTTCAGTTTGGTATTTGGGATGGACACAGCATCAAGAAAATATTATTCCGCCACCTACCAGCTTTTTAGATAGTATTTTTATAAGACATGATGTAGATACTGAAGATGAAAAAAAAATGTAAATAAAAGCACAAATATTTCATGAACTTTCTTTTATTTTATATTAGTTGTATCAATATACTATATTGATGACAACATTTGTCAATATATGTACTGTCATACTTACCTATGATTTAATAGATTGGTGAAGTAGCAAGCACCAAGGGCCATAAAGCAACAGTAATTAACGGAAGTGTACTGAATCATGCATGCATGCATCACAATGAAAACTAGTACACTCTTGAAACTTGATCGAGTATTTGACAGACATATAATATAGCACACAGAATGGAAATGCAAGCTCGAATAATGTTAGGCGTACCCTGATGAAAATCATCATGATGATGAATGCATGAAATATTCTTTATTGTATACACTAACATAGAACAAATTATATTATAACACAAATTAAGGAAGTTATACAGTATACGCGGCCTTATCGCTTAAGCTAAGATGATATGTTTTATTTGTATTTAATGTTCCTTGGTTGAGTTGGTAAGGTTCAATAACAGCTGTTAGGCATTCCCTGAAGAAAATCATGATGATATGTTTTATTTGTATTCAATGTTCCTTGGATGAATTGGTAAGGTTCAGTATCTTCTACACCTTTTCAAAAGAGGTTTTAACTTGATTATCAATAATCTTTAATTCCAATAGTTTAAAGAACCTTAGGAGAACATAGAAATAAAACGTACTGCGTTAATAATATTATGCTGCGTATAACATTATGTATTATTCTGTGAATGTAGTGATTTCAATTCTTTTCGTTTTATGGAATTAACATCACAGTATTAATAAAAAAAAATAGGAGCGAAGATTATTTAGCTACTCTCGTACTATTGTTTATTTACTATACAAACGTCATGTCATGTCTGTCATTATGACATTGCAGATTTGACCTTATAACACGTTTTGATATTGCAATGCATTTAAATTATTCAATAGTTTTCGATTCAATTACATGGAGCATATACAGGTCAAATTAAAATAAAAACTCAAAGACCTCAATAGAAAAGGCAATTTTAGTTACATTACAGTATATTATTGCTTGGGAAACGAATATACAAAAGGTATTTTGCGTTTTATTTTTGCTCAAACGTTTTTCACTTTTTTACAAAAACGGAGGGCTCAAAAAATTTTTTTTTGCCATAATCTATTAGCTTTATTAATAACCTTTCAAATAAGGTATATCACATTGCTGTTCAAATTTCTTCAGAATATTATACCACTAATATCCGTCTCCTTTACTTTAAATAGATTTTTCACCATTGGCTGAAACTATGTCCAATTATTTTCACATTACTGTCAACCTTATTTACTTATTAAGTTGTTATAATAAGGCTGGAAAGCTTGTTAAGTAAATGAATTTTAATGTTTTTACAGATATTTGCCATGTATAAATTTCCGGTAACATATATACCTATATTATATAGATTATTGTGTGTTTATTTTTTGTAGGTTATTGTTATTTTTTTATTATTTTCATGTTATTTTTTCGTCTGTATTAACGCTTAGGTATATGTTTTTTTATTGTTAATAATTGGAAAAATAGCGAATATAGTCAGATTGTCCAAAATATATAGTGTATATGTATAAGTGTCATCTGGGGCCTGAAATGAATAAAGGGCTTTACTATGAATATTTATTTTATTTCTCTGTCCCAAATATCAAACAAATACAAAAAAGTTTTGAATGGCTAGGTACCTACTAAATATTTAGTAGGCTGTTGAATTCGGATTCTTTAGCCTCCATACTTCGGTCAATAAAAAATCCTACACACGACCCGAAAAAATTAAAAAAAAAAAACTGTCATGTTCTGGATTGCTCTAAGGTTAAAAATGAATGTACTGGACATGTCCGTCTGATGCGTAGTATCTAAAAATTCAAAATTCAAAAATTCAAAATCATTTATTCAAATAGACCTTCGCAGGCACTTATGAAAAGTCTGACTCTAATACTCTAATACCGGTTCGGAAGGTTGCATTTGCTGAGAAGAGCCGGCAATAAACTCAGCAATTACTCTTTTCAAAACAAGCTTAGATTCATTACATAATATTTACATTCTAATCGCACTGACAACAATTGCGTGCCCTCTACTTAGTTTGTGACTAAAATGAAAACGAAAATGATATTATATAAAATTACACGTATGAAATGGCTGTATGGTTGAAAAATAACCCTTGCCTATCCTTTTAGAAAGAACAGAAAATAACTAAATAAAATAATTAATTCATTTCAGACACAGACAAACCGGACGGCATTCTCGCTATCATAAAACTGAGGAACAGTAATGGCGGCGACTATTTATGTGTGATTATATTTAGGGTTGCCATGTTAGGCTAAATTTACCCACTCTTTTATTATGTTATACCACTATTATACTCAGACAAATATGTAACGGTAGACAAGTTTAAATGAAAATTAAGTGTAAATGTAGGCAGAATATACCATATCATTTTAAAATGTTAATGGTGGCCAAATCTCGCTATGAAAATATCCTAACTAATATTATACACATCTGAAAGTGAGTTTGTTTGTTAATTTTATTTTTGTTCTGCTTTCATGCTTCAACTATCAACCGATCGCTAAAAAAGGGGTCGAAGATTTTTGTTCAGTCTGGCATATTCATCAGGCGCCGTTTTTTTTTAAAGGCGGCTTTCGATGTAACCTTTATACATCGATTGAGGATACTCATACGAATATAAAAATAATGGAGTGCCTATGTCCATAACGTTAAAGAGTTCTTTGCGAAAAAATATCGATGTTTGACATCTTCAATAACCATGAAAATTTTGTCATTAAATGTTTTTTCAACAAACTCGCTCGTAAAGTGACGTTTTTAGTACCTTAAAGTAGCTTATTACTTTACATTACCGCACAGTTTTATGATAGGTATAATCCCGATTATGATACGTTTGTACCTCACTGCAAGTGATATGTGTGTAGACGAAGCATTCTTAATTTAAACGGGTAAAACTATTTGACAGCGCATCGCCGAAACAAAAAAAGAACCTGCGCGCCATGTTTGTTGACGTTCTCATTTGTGGTTAATCAAAAAATCAATTAAAAAAAACTGCTTTTTCCTCGTAAGTGTGTTGAATAACGACGTATGACACGCGTGTGCATTGATCATTATACTCTCGGCTTCCAAATCGCTTAATACCGCCGCGTCTGTAATGATCAACTTTGCACACATCTATCACAATGTACTATTGCGCATTCTACGGTGCTAGAATAGCTATATTGATTTATTCCTACAAGTATTGAATTTACTGACATATCAGCATAACATAATGTACAGCTGATATCCGTAATACTATTACATTAATAAATAAATATACTGGGACATTCCTCACACGCAACCATCTGAATACAAACTAAGGAGAGCTTGTACTATGGAAACCAGCTATAACTGATAAAATACATTATACTACTTTTTGTTAGCAAATACGTACTTAATACACATAATTACACCCAGACTCAGAACTTACAGACATGTTCATGCACACAAATGCATATCCGTTGTGGGAATCAAACCCACGACCGGCGGCGCGATAGGTAGAATCTTAACCAACTGCGCCAACTGTCCCGAAAAATATAAAGCAATTAACATAAATCAGCCATACACAAAGCATACTCCGCGGAGCCCTAAACCCTCTGTGGGGGCTCTGCGATATTATGGCCAAAATACATTACAATGTATACCCGGTGATTCCCGAATCACGCGGTATACAGGAAGACAAGTTCAAAAAATAAATTCAATTAAATAAATAATTCGAAATAGTTAATTTGATTACGATAGTCCAAGAATTTCATTAATTTTAAATACAATGGTGCCGATTCTGTTGTAAATCGCACTAAACTAATTTTAGTCACATCTCATCTCTTTCTTACGAACATGATTGGAAAAGGATAGAACATATTTTAAGTTGCAAATTAATCTTTGCCGTCTTATTTTGCGTGTATTTAGGCGTAACCGCGATAGATGGCGACTAAATTTATATTGAAAACAAGCATTGGACTAATTTGACAGGACTAAATTTCTTACATCCTTTTCTTATGTTCTTTGTTAGAAAGAGACATAGTGACATTAAAATTAGTTTAGTTGTGAACAACAGAATCAGGGCCATTAAGTACCTATATTTTACAACCTATGCGGTAAAATAAAGAATACCTACACATAAACTATTCTTTGATTATTTTAGGGCTCCATCAAATAATTCGCTTTCTAAAACGGGTCCGTTCGCCAAAAAAGATTGAGAACCACTGATATAAAGTATGTGTATAAGTCGCGAAAATTTAAAATCAATTTATAATAAAATACATAATATTAATTATAACCATAAAATATAACATTCCCATATTTCGGGTAATTTACACAAGTGAATATTGGCAACACTGGCTTTGTGACAGATTATTTTGTGATTCCTTGGCGGGAAATTGAAAAAAGCGCACGCGGAAAAATTTGAAATTACATTTTGTAATTTTTTTTTTAATTGTGTAAAAGAATAAATTCACTTTTAATTAATACCAAAAAAAATAAAATGGATGGGAATGAGGGGGGCGGGGACAACCCGCCCAACTCCTCCAAGCGGCTTCGGACTGATGAAGTGAATGATGATAGCGGTGGCGGTGAGCGTTCTGATGTACTTTATGTGCCTTATTATAAACCTAATTATAAAAGACAGTATCCAGAAAACTCAAATAAAACAGAGTTTAAAGTTTTTGTTGAGCATATCAACCATAAAGATAGATTGGGCAATAAAAGTCCTATATATCTCAATCATATTTTCACGACGGATGTTAAAGGTGTGATGGCAATACAGCGATTGAATGCAAATAAAATAGCAGTAATTTTCAAACAATATAATACAGCAAACAACTTTCTAAATAACACTGCATTCTTAGAAAAGTACAACGTAAAGGCTTACATACCGGCTACCCAAATAGAAAAAACTGGCATCATAAGATTTGTCCCAGCAAATATCTCAAATAAGGACTTATACACTAAGTTGAGTTCCATTTACGAAATTATCTGTATACGACGATTCACAAAAAAAGTAGGACGGGACAGAGTTCCTCTGCAAACAGTCAGTATCACTTTCTTATCCAATATCTTACCTGACAATGTACAATATGATCTATTCTCATACAGGGTATTTGAATATATCCCACCGCTGCAACAATGTTACAAATGTATGAAATTTAATCACTCGGCTAAAATATGTAATGGCAAACAGAAGTGTTCGATCTGCTCTGGTGAACACTTTTACAAAGATTGTGATAAACCTAAAGAGATATGTTGCGCTAATTGCCAAGGCCCACACCTAGCAATAGCAAGAGAATGTCCCATTAAATTAAGAAAAATAGAAGAAAAGAAAAGTAAAATAACATACGCGAGTATCGCACAAACAAAGTCGATCGAATACCCTGCATTGCCATTGTCTAAGAGCCAACTTGTAAATCCCCCTGTAAATAATGTAAATATTCCAGTAAATACTGAAAAGAAAAATGTTAAAAAAAATGTTAATAAGAAGCCTGCTGCACAGGCGCTGAACCCACAAGATCACCCTATGGACTTCATTGCCCAGGTTATAGCTAATAAAGAAGTACGAGCGGCCCTAGTAAAAACATTGGTAGAGATTGGTAATAAGTCTGATCCCACCCCAATTACTTCATTATTCATTGAAGAAATATTAGTTAAAAATTTATCCCCATAATGGATTTAAGTCCCCCTAAAACGTCCCAATTACGGATTGCGCAGTTTAACATCCAAAGTGCCAATAGTAAAAAGCCCTTATTAATTAAGTTTATGCTAGAACAAAATATTGATGTATGCTTGCTTAATGAAACTTGGTTTAAAGACCATCACAATTTTAGAATCCCCGGTTATAATCTCCATTCCAGAACATCTAAGAATCCTCACAATGGTGTAGCAATATTAATTAAACCAGAGACTAAATACAATATTTTAAACACAACATTCTATGAGGACATTCAAACTATAGCTATGTCAATATCTACCGAGCGTGGCAGTGTGACTATACTCTGCGTATATTGTCCTCCTTCCAGTGGGCACATAAGATTGCATAGACTGCGCAATATAATTCGAGACCTACCTAAACCTATTTTTATAAGTGGTGATTTTAATGCTCACCATATTGCATTTGGTTGCCTATCTACTAAGGGCCGCGGACAAGATTTATATGATGTTATAGATGAGTGTGATTTGTGCATCTTAAATGATGGCAGTTTCACTACAGTGAACCGTCCTAGAACCAACGCTTCAGCCATTGACGTCACCTTTGCTAGCGCATGCTTAGCACCGTTATGCGAGTGGTCTGTGCATGATGATTGTATGGGAAGTTACCATTATCCAACTATAACCGAAATATCTCTATCCATACAAAAATACCAAATTAACCCTCCCATTGATAAATTTTTGTACAAAAGAGCTGATTGGCGCCAATATAATGAACTTTCAAAAAATGCGTTTGGCGATTTTACAATTAATCAAGTAGACCCACTCTCTTCCTATACCGATTTTTGTATACGTCTTGAGTCCCTTATGCAAATAGTTGTTCCAAAGTTCACTAAGTCTGCCCACTTTGCTAGCAGACCTCCAGCACCTTGGTGGAATGAGGTTTGCGAACAAAGTGTAATAGCATCCTATAATGCTTTGAAACTGTACAGAAGTGATTCTACAATAGATAACTATATAAATTATAAGAGACTTGATGCATTAAAAAAGAGAACCATTTCTGAGCAGAAGTCAACTGGATGGAATGATTTGTGCAATACTTTTAATAGAACTACCCCTATAAGCAAAATATGGAACATGATTAAGATTTTTAAGGGTGTTAAGTCTAGCATTAGATCCCATAAAGATGAGTTCATACCTACCTTTTTAGATAAACTGTCTGATAATAGTGGTTTAAAAGAGACTAGTAACTTAATCAACTATTTTAACAGTAACAATAATAATAGCAATTCAAAATTTTTATTGGAACCATTTACATGGAATGAATTCACATCAAGTCTACAATCTAGGCGTAACTCAAGTCCAGGTCTAGATAACTTTCCATATATTGTAATTAAAGAACTCCATACATCTGTTCAGCACCTCTTTCTTGACATTCTTAATGCTTTATGGCTCAAACAAATTATCCCTGAATCATGGAAAACACAGTGTGTTATCCCAATACTGAAGCCTGATAAATCTCCAGAACAGTCCAGTTCGTATCGTCCTATATCTTTGTCCTCATGTCTCGGTAAACTATTCGAAAATATGATTAAAGTCCGTCTGGACTGGTTTGTAGAGGCTAATGGTATCATCCCACATGTGCAGTATGGTTTCCGTCGTGGGCGTAGTTGCGCTGACAGCTTCATGTCACTCATCTCAGACCTGAAACGTGCAAATAATTTAAAATCACACACTGTTTGTGTATTTTTAGATGTCCAAGGAGCTTTTGATAATGTCGACCCAGGTATCTTGGTCAACATTATGTCTGATGTGGGTATACCTGGTCTACTATGTCAGTGGATCTATAATTATTTAAATGATAGAACCTTATATGTTAAGTATAATAACATCTTACATGGTCCTAGAAGTGCATCGAAAGGCACAATGCAAGGCGCCACTCTTTCACCATTACTATATAATTTGTACACATGTGAAATATGTAAATTTGTAAATACTAGTGAAGTAAATATTTTGCAATTCGCAGATGACATTGTTTTGTATAGTAGCAGTCAGAACTTGCAAGTTGCTATAGATAATATGAATAGAGCATTAAATCAGTTGAGTCTATACTATAATGATAGATTACGTTTAAAGATCAATGCTACAAAAAGCAGTTTAATGATTTTTGGTGATGATGATCCATCTAGTGTTATTTCGTATTGTGGAGAATCTATAAACAGAGTACATTCAAAGAAATTCTTAGGAATCATCATAGACCAAAAACTGACTTTCGAAGAACATGTTCGGTATATTTCTAAAAATGCTTTAAGAGCTATTAACATAATAAGATGTCTGGCTGGAGTGTCATGGGGTGCTGACCCCAAAATATTGTCTATTCTATATAAAGCTATTGTGAGAAGTCATTTTGACTATAGTTCTTTGGCATATATGTATAGCTACCATGCCAAAAAATTAGATATCCTGCAGAATAAATCTCTGAGAATAATATCGGGTGCAATGTGCTCAACTCCCATAAGGGCCATGGAAGTAGAGACTAAAATTATGCCACTGATCTTGAGACGTCTCCTACTTGCCGAACGGTATTGCCTTAAACTACTGTACTCTGATAACATGCAAATTATTAACAAGATTATACCTTGTAGAATCAATGTGTCAGGTCCTTTAGCAACTGGTGAGAGCCTCCTTGTTGGTAACTCCCCAATGTTGTATCACATTTTTCTGGAAATTGAAAACAACAGCTATAAACTCAAAAAACAGTGCCCTTGGCCCTGCTATTCTTCCCAGTTCAAAAGCATAATGCACCCAATTACAGTAATAGATTCAATTACAAATAATTCAGAGATGTTGCAATTTTTATCAGAAAATAATTACTACACTTTATATACAGATGGTAGTAAGGGTAAGGATTATGTGCGCTGTGCTGTGTATGATCCTCAAAAAAATTCTTCTCAGAGTTTTCTTTTGCAGAATGTTTGTACAATATTCACCGCAGAAGCCTATGCAGTATATCAGGCTCTTTTGCAAATTGGAAATGTAGATAATTGTAAATATTTTCTAATTGTAACAGATTCTTTAAGTTTTATAAGAGGATTGAGCTATTTAAAGATTCACTTTAAAACTAATTTCATTCTGTACATAATTAAAGAATTGTTATACAAATATTATCATACAGGGAAACTAATTTCATTTATGTGGGTGCCCTCTCATAGAGGAATCACTGGAAATGAAATGGCCGACAAAGCCGCTTACGGAGGAGTAAATGCACTCGATGTCTCCGATACTATGTATGTACCTATGACTGATTATTTGAGTAATGTAAGGCTAGCTATAAGTATGTTATGGGAGCAAATGTGGAAGAAAGACCAAGAAACGAAAGGACGGTGGTACGGTAGCATTCAAGAAAACTTACCAGTAAAGCCATGGTATGATAGCCTGCAAAGAGCCAGTCGTGATTTTATTACCACCATAAACCGACTACGTTATGGACATAATAAAGCACCATCACACCTAGCAAAGTTAAATATAATTCAAAGCAATGTCTGTACATTTTGCGGAGTTGAAGAAGGAACAGTGGACCACATTATATTCAGCTGTCAAAAGTTCCTTATTGACAGATTGGTACTCGCGAGTGAACTAAGTGAAGTGTGGCAAAATAATTATAGTGATTTTTCTTCCCGCCCGCCGCCGCTTAAAGAACTATTAAAAGACATTAAAACTTATAAACCAATATTTAAATACATTAAAAATACGGTGGTAAAAATATAAAACTGAAAATACAAAATCTGAAAAGTGGTTCCGGAATAATAAAGTCGTGGCTTAAAGGTCTTAGTAACCAGGCCATAAAATCCCAAAAAAAAAAAAAAAAGATTATTTTGTTCTTGTGAATGAATATTTGTTTTGATGTATAAAATCAAAACTAAGTGATTGAATTATTAATTTATCTGTGAAACGTGATTCCTGGTATTTTTTTCCTCCGGTCAGTACGGTTTTTACACCATTACACTACACAAGACATGCTGTATTTTAATATTTTACGGCACCGCAGACGTATTGACTCTGTTGACGTTTATCCGCGTAATGGCCGACTAATGTGTGAATGTGTGCGTGCCGGCATGTACGTACAGCGAGGTGGCCGACTCTGAGCGACACAGTTTTTTGTTAGCGAGAATACATCCGCCTTTTTTAAATATCTGTGATTTCAGAACGTAGAAAGAAACAAACAAAACGAAATATTCAATTTTGTAACAACTTTGTAATTTAATTTTGAAAGTTACTACCCTTTGTGAACCCCATTTGTACATAGGTATTCTACTTTATTTTTGGAAAGAACTGTAAACTAGAGCAATATCAGTAGTTTGTGAGCAATATTATAAATGAGTTCTCAAATACCTAGTGTTACATTGGAAACCGGCTTAGACTTGAGGTAGGTACCCACAAAATATTGTTGAAAAATTTAAGAACGTCGGCATTCATGGACAGAATATTATTTTGAAAATTTATATGAGTTAACGCTGTTTCCTAACACCTACATTCTGGTGTTCAAGGAGGAAGCATCAAGGGAAACCTGCTCCACCCTCAACATCACTCTTTTCAGAGTAAGAGCTACTTTCCAATAGGACCTAAGACAATTTTATCTTTTATTATTTTCAGAGCAGTAGTCACAACTGGCTCAATATTGCAAATAAATGAGAATTATGACGAACAGGATTATAATAATGACCCAGATAAGCCTGACAACAAACCTATTGATTTTGTGGGAAAGCCTATAAAATGTTTTGATGTGTTGGAGAAAACTTTACAGCCTGTTGATGAGGATGGGTTTGTGAAGAAGAAGATCCTTGAGGAAGGAGGTGGGTTATCTCTGAATGATGGGTGTACTGTGTCTATTGCATTTGCCGGTTATTGGGAAAATGAAATGGAACCCTTTGATGTGATGGCTTTGTATAAACCAATGGTAAGCTTACTTTTGGAAGACCTTATTTCTGTAAATCTACTGATATACATTGAAATGTAAATTTCACATGATACAATCAAGTACTGAAACAGTACATAGCGTGGGTGTAGTGCTTGCTCTCGCAGGAAACATCTGATGTAATAAATTTAAGTTTGTTTTTGAAAAAAGTTATTGCTGAGTTTATTGCCGGCTCTTCTCAGCAAAAGCAACCTTCCAAACCGTGCATTAGAGTTTGACTATTCATAAGTGCCTGTGAAGGCCTATTTGAATGAATAATTTTTCATTTCATTTCATACATTTTAGAAGTGCCTTACCTCCTTACTTATAGAATATGAATAGAGCTATTTTACTAGTATGAACAGTGATACAGGTAATATCAACCCAAAATTTGTAAAAAATAAAAAATTTAAGAAAAAAAATACCACCTTCAAAGTACACTAAAAAGTATGAAATAACTCTAATCTGACACTGTTTTGAAGTCAGCGTACATCACTACATAGTGTATTATATATCCATGCATATTATAAATTAAGTGTGTGTGGCAATTATTTGGCCATTAAGTGTATAATTGTGCTAAGTCACTCAATCTTTCATAATTATTCATATATATTCAATTTCAGGAAGTTGACTTGAATGATAATGCCTTATTACCTGGCCTGAACATAGCTGTGAAGTCAATGTTGGTTGGAGAAATGTCTGTGTTCCTGTTTACACATCATGTAATGTATGGAGAATTAGGAATCCCTCCAAGAATCAAGCCTAAATCAAAATGTGCTTTTTACATAAAAATTGTAAAGAGTATATTAACACCTAAAAATGGGTAAGTTCTTACTTGACTTACATGTAGAGAAAGTTTAAATTGAAAGCTAAAATTGAACTGGAACCTGGACTTTTAACATAAAGTCTATTTTTGATTAAAATAATTCACCAACAATGTATACACCACCATCTAATAACGTGTCTAAATTCCTCTCCATCCAAATGTTGTCTGGAAGAAATTGTATCCTAGCGATAAGACCGCCTATTGTACTTATAGTAATTTTAAGTTTAAGCATTTCTTTTTACACTTTGTTAAATACTTTTTGTACAATAAAGAGTTATCTATCTATATACATATTATAATCTATTCTAGAGACTTCACTAAATTTTTGATTCATATTCTATAATTGGGCTTAAGTTTATCTCTGGACATGACTTGTTGCACCCATTTAGAGAGAGAAGTTTAGATTATCATCCTTAGGCTGAATGCATGGTTAGTCTGTTGTGTTTATCAAACATCATTACAAATACTTTTTATCTTTTGTTTCAGTAAGATCAATTTTTCTGAAGCAAATACATTTCAAAGAGTTATACATGAGGTACGATTATTGCACAGCTCTGGAGTTGTATTATCAAAGTCAAAAAATTACTCTGCTGCAATACCATTATTTCGAAAATCAGTTTATATGCTCCATAAATGTAGACTTGCAGATGAGGCTGAAGAAAAAGTACAAGAAAAAACATTAGTAAAACTATACACAAATTTAGCTGTATGTTATAACAAAACTAAACAACCACTGAAAGCTTGTGTTGCTTGTAATGAACTGAATAGGTTAAATAAACTGTGGAACAATGGCAAAATGCTTTTCCAAAATGCTAAAGCATTGAGAATGATTGGACAGTTTGATAGTGCAGAAAAAAGGCTTAAAAAAGCAATGCAATTGCTACCGGATACAGAGGAAATGGAAACTGAAATCAGATTACTCCAAAAATTACGTGACTCATGCAATAGGTCCAAACTTATTGCGGAAAAGATGACTGAGAAGAATGCAATGAGTAAGAAGTTTGAAGAAGAGGTGGATAATTTAATCAAAACTTTTAAAGAAGATGCAGACTTGTGTAAATTGACACTTCCAAGTGGTCTCAATTCGATTGAGATGGAATACATAAAGAAAATCTGTATCAGAGAAAATTTATTTTTCAATAAGATACCCAAAAATTTTGATGTGGATCATGATATAACACCTTGTGTAGAGCAAAAAGAGCAAGAATCTTCTAATGACTTTATTTTAGATAAAGATCAAAATAATGATAATATAAGTGAAGAAGGCATCTGATTTGTTGAATCCATTCTGCCTAAAAATATCTCATTCTAAATAAGAAAATATCATTCTAAATAAGAAACAAAACATGGCGCTTACGACGTTTTAGACGCGAGAAAACTATATATATTTTATAAGCGATCTAGCAAGTTTGGTTAGACGACATAATTAATGTTTTAGTGCTGCAGCAGTCAGTCGGGCCACGGCGCATTTGCCTCTCGCAGGCCCTTGCTATCATCAAGTTCACCAGATTGTTTGTTTGGAATAGCTTATATCTCTGATTTTTTGTATGTTTGTAGTCAACAAACTCAAAAACTACTGGACCGATTTAAAAAATCTTTCACAAGTAGTATAAATGCTACTTGTGAAAGATAATATAAATTTCTTAAAAATTCGGCTAATTGTTTAAATTTCAGCGTTTTTCTCAAAGACTTGGCCCCCTATACATGATGGTTGTTGACAATCGTTATCGTTAGTAAACGATCAACCTTTTTATGGGATTGACATAGAGATTGTTAAAAATCACGTGATATTTCGATTTGATAAGGGGGGCTGTAGTTCAGAACGCACTGGAGATGTGGTGTTGGAGACGCCTCCTGAAAATTCCGTGGACGGCCTTTTGTACTAATAACTCGATCCTCAAGGAGCTTCGAATAACAGATAGGCTTTCGTCGACTGTGCAGCTTCGAATTCTCAAGTTCTTTGATCACATCTCCAGAAACGAACAATCGATGGAGAGACTTGTTGTCCAGGGTCAGGTTGAAGGCAAACGATCTCGCGGCCGATCACCCACTCGTTGGACTTATTTTATCAGGACGGTAACCCAATCTACAATGGTACAGTGTTCTCGCAGCGCTACGAACCGCCATAAATGGAGAAGCATTGCAAAGGCATTAACCCTAGTAAAGGAGAACATTGGCGTTGAAGACCCTCCATGTACACCATCTTTTACTACAACGACCACTCTTGACAAGAGTGCCCGACTGAGAAGAAGAGTTCAGAACTCTCCCTTACTGGCTAAAAAAAAACCACAAAAAATATGAAATAACGACGAAGGAACTATAATCTGACACTGTTATGAAGTCAGCGTTAAAAAATCTGCGGTAGCATATACATTTTGTAAGGATTGACTGCTCATTCGCTGACTTCAAAACAGTGTCCTATTAGAGTTCCTTAAGCTATATGTTAAGCTTAAAACTTTTAGTTTTACTGGAATATATCTCTAATATTGTTATAAATATTTAAAGATTTCGTTCTAAGGATTTATATAGTTTTTATATTGTTAAATTCAGTAGGTATAGATTTTTTGTAATAAGTAGGTAGTAATAGCTTTTTTTTTTTATAAATGTTCAAGCGATTTTTTGTTACTTTTGTTAATTGATAAGTGTAGTTTAGACTCCCTAGTTTGCCTTTGAGTAGAGTTATATTAGAATAATATTCAACTCGTAGCTCATATCGGATGGACTGGCAATCTTATCATGTTTTTAATTCTCCCCGCGAATTTGTACAGTGAGTTAAATTCAACTGTATGTAATAATTAACGTAAGTGCCTTATCAGGGCCTAAACTGAATAAATGACTTTATATTTTGATTTGATTTTGAGGCCAGTTTGGTATCGGCCATTTTTATTTTTTTCTTATTTGCACTAGAATTTGACGACGGGTGCGAGCTTCGGGTGAGGTGTCAATCAAAGGGAAAACTTTGAGATGTTTTATTGTTTTCCCTTAGCTCACACCCGTAGCTCGTATCAATAAGCCAGGCCGTCACACGTATTAGCATTCACTATATGCAAGTTACTGTTTAATCATGTTGGTTGGTAGATCACTTCTTCAAAGTCTATGAACAAATGTCTTTATCGATAACGGTTACTAGCTTTCACCCGCGTCGCCGGGAAAAGTAGCCTATACAGTGGCGTAGCTTACCCTAGACGGGCCCTATATCAGTTTCTTGGGGGTCCCTTCTACCTTATAAACTGCTGAAACCGTGGGGCTCAAGTTATAATGTAAAATATCGCCGGGAAAAGTAGCCTATACAGTGGCGTAGCTTACCCTAGACGGGCCCTATATCAGTTTCTTGGGGGTCCCTTCTACCTTATAAACTGCTGAAACCGTGGGGCTCAAGTTATAATGTAAAATATCGCCGGGAAAAGTAGCCTATACAGTGGCGTAGCTTACCCTAGACGGGCCCTATATCAGTTTCTTGGGGGTCCCTTCTACCTTATAAACTGCTGAAACCGTGGGGCTCAAGTTATAATGTAAAATATCGCCGGGAAAAGTAGCCTATACAGTGGCGTAGCTTACCCTAGACGGGCCCTATATCAGTTTCTTGGGGGTCCTTTCTACCTGACTGCGGCGAAGCCCAAATAGAGGGCAATGATTTTTACGAATGTTTGCTTATAGCTCGGGGCCCGTCTCTATTATACGGCTCTGATAGTGGTAGCTACGCCCCTGCCTATACTTTTCCATTAAAATCTGGCTACCATATACAAAAATATCGATAAAGACATTTGTTCATAGACTTTGAAGAAGTGATCAACCAACCAACATGATTAAACAGTAATTTGCATATAGTGAATGCTAAATGAGTTGTTTTCCTGGATTACATATATGTAATTCATTACCTATTAATTTAATGCGATTGTAAAGAAATAAAACAGTTATATAAATCTAGAATGTTATTAATCTACACCTTTTGCCAATTTTAATAAAATTCTCCTCTGTGTCTAAACCGAATAAAGGGATATTAATGATATTAAGAAATGTGTAAAATAAAATAACATTTCAACAAAAAGTATAGTTTAATGCGTAATTACAATTTTTTATAACTAATAAGGACTACATTCTATTGGCGGAAAATATACCATTTAGTCTCTTGAAAATGCAACATACTTAATCATTATCTGTATAGTTAATTAAATACAAATGCAACCGTACCAAACCGACAACCAAAATGTATTTTTAGCAGGTTTTGTTTCAACATGTTCGTGTTCTACTCTATCTTAAAATTAGTTTTGTGTGGGAAGGTTTAGTAGTACATTTTGACCTTGGGGTAGGTATGTGACGTTGCGGGACTTGGATAGTTGGTAAGCGATGTCTTCTGCGGCTTCGATACGACGTAGTTCGACGAGACCTTCGCCTGCACTGCCGAAAGACTTGGCGAGAAGGACAGCGGCTTGTGCGTCTCCCTCAGCGGCGATGACGGCAGCTTTCTTCTGCTGTTCTGCCTTCTCCACGAGGAACCTCGCCTTCTCAGCGTCCTGCTGCGCGACCTGCTTCAACTCCACAGCCTGCATGAAGTCCTTGCCGAATGTCAAGTGCGTGATTGAGATGTCGTCTAAGATTAAGCCAAACTGTCCTGCTCTTTCGGTCAAATTCTCGCTAACCTTTTGTGACACCACCTGTAACATTTAAATAGTTATCATCATCAATAGTTCATAATATAGTTACCTCCACACACATAGGCAAGGAGTCCCGCGCGCCTTTATAGAGACGAAAACAATGACAATACTCATGTCCCGTAAATTGTGAAAATTGCATAACCAAGTGAGAGCGGCCATCAAGTCTACTACCGACTCTATACCATAGCACTGTGTCAACAGTACTAAATGATAAGACAATACAATATTTAATCTATTGGTAAAACGGTACCGCCCACTCACGCAAGTTGTCTCTAGGATGAGGGAGTTTATTTTCCAATGCAAAGCATTGGAAAATAAAGCATTGGAAATAGGCCCAGTCTAAACGGGTGGACTACCTCCCGTCTCACAGTTTTACCAGGTTTTCCAAGGGATTAAATATTAAAAATTGTATATTAATAATATTAGGCTTATTATAATTTAAATACTATTTCAAATTACCTCTCTCTGTGTAATAAGTTCACCAGCATCAAACTGTGCAACAACAGCCTTGAGGACTTCAGCAGTGATGGATGGCAGCACTCGCTCGTCATAGTCCACTCCGAGGATGGTGTAGATCCTCGGTAGCTGGTCAGGTATCGGCCTGAACAGGATACGGAGTGTGATGTTTACATTTTGAAGATCTGGAAATGACAAAACATACTTAAATTTAATTAATCGGTCAGACATGAGGAAATTTTCTATAGATTATAATTTGTACATATTTGTTGTAATTAAGTCTTACAAAAACTGTATTACGAAAACAGCCAATAAGCAAGTCAGACTCGCACATGAAGGATTCCCCTCTTTAATTTTTTTATTTGTTCTAATAGCGGCAATAGAAATACACATTCTGTGATAATTTCAACTGTCTCTCTATTACGGTTACTGAGATACAGCCCATAGACACAGACGGACAGTAGAGGCTTAGTAATAGGGTCTCGTTGGCACCCTTTGGGTACAGAACCCAATAAATTGGTTTAATTAATAATCTTTCATAATCACAGACGTTTAATTTCATAATGCACTTGGCAGGCCTGTGTTCTACAATCTCAACATCATAATTAATGTGGTAGCCAGAGGAAGTAAGCTAAGCATGTAGCCTAACCAAAATCCAGTTCTCAAGTTCAGCCAGGTAGCTGCAGCAGTAATTGAGAACGTTCAGAATTTTTGAATGTATTTCATACACTGAATAATGCTCATACTTTCCCATGGTATTTATTGTCACAAACACTTAAGCTACAATGTTATACCCCTTCAAGTTTAAATATTAAGTTTAGAAGAGACATGTTATGCTACCAATGTTTGAGTGTGTGTTGGGAATTATGATTCCAGTCTTGTCTGCTCATCAAAAGTCATCTGTACCTTGTATGGTACGTATCAATACATGATTTTATTAAACCCTTCAAATCTTTCAAATCAAGGATAAATTAAAATGGTAATTATGCTATATTTATGAAGTTTTATATAATCCTTGACTAGAACATGTATTCACGAAAATATTATAATTTATTATTAAACTAGCTGTTCCCTGCAGTTTTACCTGCATTCCCAGGTTAAAAATAAGTCTATGTCCTTTACCATATCATAGGGTATCTGCATGCCAAACTTCATCATGATCGATTGAGTAGTCAAGGTGTGAAAGTGTAACAAACAAATACTCGCTTTCACATTTATAATATTAAGTATGAATTAATGTATATACCTTTACTTCCGGTGACGGTGGGAACATTTCTAGGGCGCGATCTGATGTCAAAGATAATGGGTCTCTGTACCCAGGGGACAAAGAAGTGAGTGCCTTCACCAACAACTAAGTTCTTCACACCAGAAAATCTGTCGAAGATCACAGCTCTGTTTCCACCATCAACTGTAAATATAAGATTTATTTTTAAAAGGGAGTATAGTGTGTTTCATGAAGGTTTTTGCGGGGTGTGCAACGGGCAAGTGATACCCCTGTTGTTGGAAAAGCCATAGGTTTAGTGCATCAAGGAAAATTCCCTCTACAGTAGTAAGACCAAGCTATCCAAAGTCACAACTAATATGTGATTTTCCACTGATAAATTAATAACAGTACCAACCAATTAGTGCACTAAATGTTTAGTGTGTGTGTTGACTTAGTGGGGAAAAGGCAAAATAGATTTCAAACAAAATGAATGTCATTGCACTTCTTTGGGTTGATTTTTCGATGGTTTAGTGTAACTGCATACCATTAGGCTGGCCATAATGCTTGTACCACTGAGTGGATTATTATATCTATCAATTCTAATATGTAAAGCTCGTACATATAACAGTTTAGTTAGAATTCAGAGGAAGCTTGACTAACTATAATAATAATAAATATCCTGAGATATCCCTCACACACAGTTATCTGATCGCAAACCAAGCGGATTTGTACTATGGAAACCATATAACTGAATACTGCATCATATACTACTTTTTAAATACATACTTAATATACATAATGATTATGACTCAGAATATGCAGATATGTTCATGCAAACAAATATATATGCAAACAAATATATAGCATAGTGTAAGGTTCAACGCAAAACTATGATGAAGAATGTCACTTCCACTATCAGTTTAAATTAAAATTCAGCATTTTAGTTACCATTGTAAAGTGCAGAGTTGACCACTCCACCGATCAGGGCTACTCCCAGGCCGACCTGGCCGATACGGTTGAAGAGCTGAGCCGCCATTTCTGAAATATTGGTCAGAGTAGCCTAAGCATTTGATGCACATGTAGTTCTTAGCCAAATAAATGCTAATTTAATTTATTTTCTAGTAATGAGGGATGTATTCTCCGACCAGATATTTGCGTAGTTACGCAAGTTCAAAATGTTTGCGGCGTTTTCAGGAATTAGAGTATCCAATGATAGTATGATTGCAGCACTTTTCTTATTATTGAATCACAATGTTTAGGTTTAAATTTATTTTTACTGTACTTTATTATGCTACAGAACCACTATATGCTAAAAGCTTTAATAATAATCGTCATTATTGTAGAGAATTTACCGAAATGTGAGGAAATTATCTAATTGCACGATATGTTATCTAACCTCAAAACACTCTTTGACAACTTGAAATAAATAATGTCCCTCATTTTATTGCTTACTATATTACGATATTATAGGAATTCACCTTTATATATTTAGTCCAATTCCTATAGTTATTCAATCCTAGTTTTATAATATTTTGGGGAATTTCAGCGTAAATTCAGTTGAACAGGAGAAAAGACGCACAGATTAAAAAAAAAGAGGTTATTTATAGAATGTGAATGATTTTACGTTTCGTTACGTTCATGTTTCAGCGCTTAGATATTTTATTTTTATAATAATATAGTAAATAACAAATCTAAATATTCTCATTTGAATACGTTTTTATATTAAGTTATCAATAATTATAGAATGTAAGCAATGTTTTATGTACGGAAGTATGCAACCGTGATTATTTTATAATACAGGTAGAACGAAACGCGACGATGTAATATTTTTTCGCCTGGGCAAAATCGTCAGGCAGCTTGTGGTAAAACCTCTGATTAACTATTTGGTATGGTTGGTTAGCCCGACTACACGATCCGTCTTGCATACAAGCATGACTGGACAAGCCATTTTGCGCAAGTAAGACTGTGCGTGTGGATGGAGAGACGGTAGCTCGTGCATAAAATAGTGCAAAAATTGCTTACACTAAGCATTGAGCTATTTATTATTCCTACGTATAGAGAAAACGCCACACATTTATGTTCCGTTCAAGTGAGGCCATCCGGCCACACTCATCTCACTCATCAAAATACCTACTACTAAAAGCGTTCTGATAGCACTACGTGTTTCTACTGTCTGCTCAGACGACTAATTTATTATTGTTTCAGCGCTAAAGAGATCTAAAACGAACTAGAACGAAAAATGGGACCTAACCTTTGCTTATGATAGCTTCTCTATACGTAGTAATAATAGCTCAATGACACTAAGGCCCTTATTACGGGATAGATATCACTCACTACATAGTATAAAATTAAGTCTTTGCGCGACCGTCTGTTTATCGCCATCTCCTTCTAAACCACGCAACAGATTTTGTAGCAGTTTTCACTATGAGCTAGATAATTTTCTAAGGAAGGTTTATTTATATATATAATACATTCATGTTATATATACAGAACATATAAAAAAAGTCAATGTTTCGTAAACACGCTTTTTTTGCTAACACTGACTAAACTTTACGTACGCGATATATCAAAATGATGTTCTACGGAATTATGTATCTTAAAAATATGTACCATAAAGTCTGCGATGGTATATTTCTATAATAATATCCTATGCATAACCCACAGTGACCATATTTATGCGATAGAGTTTTTTTTTGTAGATTATACTTTCGAAGTTATTTTGTGCCATGTAATATTATCTAATTAAATAAGTTAGTTACAACGGGCATTTAATGTAGATAAAGTTTGCTCTTTACAGAAAATCATTATCATTTATATTTTAAAAGATATCATAATTTAGAAATTAGCAAGAAAAGTATTCTCGATACAGTGACCGGGCGGGCCGAGGCGGGCGCGGGCGCACACATCGCTCGACACCACATTACGACATTGCATTGCCGGGGTGCGTCGTTAGTAACTTATAGGTTAACTATATTATGTAACACTTTGAATGCAGGGTATTTTAAAGAGGCTAAATTGATGGCAAAAATAGTATAATATTTTATAACACGTGTGTTATCCGTGTAAAAAAGTAGTACTTAAGTACTTTTTTACGCGGAAAAGCGTGTGATAGGTGCGGGTTTTTTTAAACGCAGTGCTAGGTATAAACTCGTTTCAAAAATATATTTTTGACTCGCAATACCTCCATGCAGCAGTCCATTAGTAAATCAGCAAACAAACAAATTAATCCAGTTAGCGGGAACCATATGGTAATTGAACGAAAAATAAACAATGAGGGAATAATCGGCTCGAGTCTGACAAGTAGAGGGTCCTGTGGGTGGCTCAATTATTTAATAACTGACAATAAACACGAGATTAGAGTTGTTAGGACCTACGCTACTTATGATAACTACTTGTCAGCCCCTGATCTACGATTTATTCGAACCGAGGCAGAAACTTGATAGTGGCGAAAAAAAAACCGAGCATGCAGTAAAAAAATAACTGAATCGGTTTTTTATTAGGTAATACTAGCAGCGAAACCCGGCGTTGCTCGGGTTAAAATACATCGTATGTTTAATGGTATAAGAAATATATAAGGATACATATTTTAACATAGATATTATAGATTTCTATTTTAGATTTCGATTTGGTTCTTTTAGATCAATAATAACACTCGTACACATTTTGGAACATTCCAGATCAATCCAAAAATGTTTAGAACTTTCTCGAACATTTTAAATCGTTTATAATAAATTGTACTCATTTTAGAATTTTATCACTCTCGAATATTCTAAATCGATCATAATACATTTCACTCATTTTGGAACTTTCTAGATCATTCTAGAAATTTCTAAAACTTTCTCGAACATTCTAAATCGATCATAATCAATTGCACTCATTTTGGAACTTTCCAGATCATTCGGAAAATTTCTAGAACGTTCTCGAACATTCTAACTCGATAATAACAGTTTTGGACATTTTGGAACTTTCTAGATGAAGCCAGAAATTTGTAGAACTTTCTCAAACATTCTATATCGATTATAATAGTTTGCATTAATTCTAGAATTTTCTAGATCGTTCCAGATATTTCTAGAACTTTCTAGAACATTCCAGATCAATTACAACCGTTTTACAAATTTTGGAACTTTCTAGATCATTCAAGAAATTTCTCGAATATTCTAAATCGATCATAATAAATTGCACTCATTTTGGAACTTTCCAAATCATTCGGAAAATTTCTAGAACGGTCTTGAACATTCTAACTCGATAATAACAGTTTTGGACATTTTGGAACTTTCTAGATGAAGTCAGAAATTTGTAGAACTTTCTCAAACATTCTATATCGATTATAATAGTTTGCATTCATTCTAGAATTTTCTGGATCATTCCAGATATTTCTAGAACTTTCTGCAACATTCCAGATCAATTATAACCGTTTCACTCATTTTGGAACTTTCTAGATCATTCAAGAAATTTCTCGAACATTCTAAATCGATCATAATCAATTGCACTAATTTTGGAACTTTCCAGATCATTCGGAAACATTCTAGAACTTCTCGATCATTCTAATCTCGATCATAATAAATTGCACTCATTTTGGGACTTTCCAGATCATTTTGGAAATTTCTAGAACGTTCTCGAACATTCTAACTCGATAATAACAGTTTTGCACATTTTGGAACTTTCTAGATGAAGCCAGAAATTTGTAGAACTTTCTCAAAACATGCTATATCGATTATAATAGTTTGCCATTAGTTTGCATTCACTCTAGAATTTTCTAGATCATTCCAGATATTTGTTGAACTTTCTAGAACACTCCAGATCGATTATAACCGTTTTACACATTTTGGAACTTTCCATTCCAGAAATTTTGAGATCTTTTCAGAAGTCCTCATGCGTTAGAAAAGGACAGCAATATATTTTTTAACATTTTCGCCACCCACAACCACCCTCTTCCACCCACCGCGACCAAACTCCCTTACTACCATCTGGAGACCAAGGGGTATTTACCACCCCAACGGGAAGTTGATTGGGGTTGGTGGTGATTGAGAAAACTGCGTATTTACGTACCCACAAAAGCATTTTATATATATTATTAGATTAGATTATTTTTTGTAGTATAAAAGGGCTGCGAGCATCATTTCTTGTTAATAATTAACGAATTTTTATTATTTTTTTACTTCCAAAGGAGGTAAGAAAGAAAAAAACCATAAAATATCAAATACTTAATCGATTGAACAGGATTACGATTCGTTCGTTGTTCGCGTAGCGTGGACGGGCTTGCGAGCCTCGAACGAGCATTCGTCTCGCGATCGACTGCGCTCCCCTCCCCCGATTGTCAGTATTTTCACGAACACAGGGATTCGCATCTCGCTCGTTGTAGGCTCGCCACACTTGACATCGCGAGCAATGAACGAATTCTGTTCGTTCGTGGCTCGGCTCGTGCTTGGTTCGCGTAGCATGGATGTACCATTAGATTGATAATCAATTTAATGTTTTTAATCTTGTGGTTTAGTTTTAGGTCATAGACACAGTATGTCAGGCTCCGAACAAAAATCTTGGAATCCTTCCCTCGAGTCTGCCGGCAAGGTTCCCTGCAGGCTGGCAGCGTTTCTTCTTAGGATAGCTAAGCTAATGCGTTGGCGGAAAACACTCCCCGTCCGCTGGTCTCCGAAGGCCAAAATAAGTCACGCGCAGGAACACAACACAGTTATTTCAAATATATTTGGCTATATTCTGTAAGGTGGAGGTACTTCCCCAGTAAAGCTGATCTTTGAGTGAATAAAAACTATACTCTACCTCTCTTCTTTTATTTATCAAGGTGTACTTCTTAGATTTGATGGAGTGTAACTTGGCACACAGAATATAATATGTTCTGGATAGGTAGGACATAACATACTTTTTGTCCTGGTAAAATAATAGGTTACGCGGTAACGCGGGTGAAACCGAAGGCCGAAACTAGTATTATTATACTTACCTACCTCGTCGTATTTTGTAATCATGCGTTTAGGTACATGTTTCTGAGTTTTTATCATGAGAATTGTGTATTTACAAAAGCGCAGCAGACGTGTTTATTATTACTCAACAATCGAATTAATTTATAAGTCATTTATTATTATTTTATTGCAAAAATGAACGTGAAAGTGCCCGAAGTGAAAAAATGCTGTTTCTGCATTCCATTGCGACAGGGTATTATTGTATTTGGATACATTAATATTGTAAGTTTATTTTAAAGTAGGTATCTTTCTTTTCAATGTATAATTTTCTTTTCAATTTATTCTTTCAGTATTGAGTAAAGTAACGGGTAAAGTCATGGAATTTTATCATTCTAATTAATAGGACATTCATCGATATTTTTTTAACTAAACACTGAAATCGATACCACTGGTATTCAGGATAATTAATTCAATTACAGATAATCTCGATACCCCCTAACATGAGTCCCGGTTTCGGGCCTGGGTACTTATCTACTTTTGCTGCCTAGAGTAAATTTTTATAACTGTCCATGGATGAAATGATTTGATCTATGATAGCTAACTTCGTACGTTGGTCCAGTGACAAAGGCTACTATTATTTCAAAACGGTTTTCATTATTAAACATCGATGGAATCTTGCGTGCTTTAGAGGTCAAATTCAAAAGCGTGTGAAATCGCATAGGATTATCTAATGTGAATTGTTCTTAGTCCGTTTCTACCAGCCTCACGGTTACGCTAACATACACTAGCCAGCCACTAGTTAAATAACTGAAGAATAATCATATGACCTAGGTACAGTCATGAACAGTCAAGAAAGTAATATGAGACTTCTTTTCTTCTTCTTTGTGAGAACCAGAACCTTCCAAGGTTCTGGTTCTCACATATTGCACTAATCATAGATTTTTTTTTAGTTTTTTTTATACGACCTAGTCGGCAAGCAAAGCTCTGGCAACCTTACTCACGCGCAGGAACACAACTTTACACAACATAAAGATATTTGGCTGCGGTATTCTGTATTGTGGAGGTACTTCCCCAGTCGAGCTGCTCTTTGAGCGAATAAACGCTATGCTCGACCTCTCTAAATAGTGTCCCAGCTCCTATTAATTACGTCATAGTCCTCAGTCTATATTTAAGGCTAGGAAACGAAGTAACCAATATAGGTAGGTATTCAGCTTAGCTAAGGGTGGAGCTTCGCCTTTATCGCCTAATGATATTTTTTTTCAATCCCTACAGATATTTTCCGTTCTCGCCGTGGCAAGTCTTATTATCACGACGGAATGGCAAAGGTCGACGTTAATGAACGACTCTTCATTGGAAGTGGTCACCGAGACTGTCCTCTTCAGTATATTTGGAATGAGCGTGTTACTCAATATTTTGTTACTCGTGGCCGGTTACCAGGTAAAGGGACTTTATGATAAACTGTTTATTTTAGATTTCCTAGGCTACATTAATATAAGTAAAAAATAATGAGATTTATTCGCGTTTATAAAAAAAAACTTCAATCAAGGGGAAAGAAAAACAAAAAATCTATGAAAATCGTATCAAAATCTGCAAAGTGGTTCTAGAGTCGCGAAAAGCTAGACCGATGAACGTTGCTTTTTAGGGTTCCGAACCCAAAGGGTGCCAAACGGGACCCTTTGTTTTATACGACTAAGTTGGTAAACAAGCGTACGGCCCGCCTGATGGTAAGCGGTTACCGAAGGCATATATACGCTTTCAACACACGAAGCATCACTCATGCGTTATCGACCTTTCCCCCCTCCCATATGAGCTCTGGCGACCTTACTCACGCTCAGGAACACAACTTTATACGGCATAAAGTTTTTTGGCTGCGGTATTCTGTAAGGTTGAGGTACTTCCCCAGTCGAGCTGCTCTTTGAGCGAATAAACGCTACGCTCTACCTCTTTTAAAAGACTATTCATAAGACTCCGATGTCCGTCCGTCCGTCCGTCCGTCAGTGGGCTGTATCTCATGAACCGTAATGGGTAGACAATTTTCAAAGAATACCTATGTATTTCTATTGCCGCTATAACAATAAATAATAGAAATGAAATAAAATTTAAAATTAAAGGGGGTCCACATACAAGAAACGCCTTTCCTTTGGTGTTTTTTACTGTTCTACTATTCATTTCACAGTAATTTTGAGTAAGATAACATTATTATTATTATTGTACGGAACCGTGTGCGAGTCCGACTCGTACTTGCCCGGTTTTTTTATTATATGTACGGAGAAAAATGGAAAAAGGACTGAGTAGAGAAGAGAACAGATATACGAAAATATGGTACTAACTGATTCTAAGACTGTAGTAAAGTGTTTTGTGATATGCCCCTTTTTGTGAAGTTTTTGCCGGGTGTGGAAATTCCTTCCAATTGGACATACTATTATATAAAAAATACAAAAATCACTGAGTTCGATAATACTTAGCTGACATAAGGTTATCCTTAATAAAATAACTTCGTTTATTGACTCAACATTGCGATAAGGTGTAGCGGTCAGGTTAATGAACCAATAAATAAAATATTTGTAGGTTAATTACATTTATTTATTTGCAGAAAGATGTAGACATGTTACGACTGTATAACTACTATGGAGTGGTCACCACATTGGCTGCATTGGTTCCTACAACCATTCTTTTATCTCGATGGATGATTATGGATACGGTTGCGGCTTTGTTCGCTATAGGTAACATTTTAATTACAATAACCATAACTAAAAAGAAAATATTATAAAGCAAAGGGAAGATTCGAAATAATCCCTTTTTAATCACAGCCGATAGGACCTCATATATTATATTATATGCCTCACTGAAAACACAGATTTAAAAAAATAGGCGATTAGGGCCATGTATTCTAATTAGGTTTCCCAGATTGAAACATCTATGTTCTATTTAGATAGATATTTCAGAGTAAATAACTAAGGAAATGTATTCTACTCATATACTGGGTGGAGATTTCGAGATGGCATATTTTCGAAACCTATGTTGCGTTAGTCAAGCTGAAACCTCAAAAAAATTTTTGAGAATTCACTATTGATTCCATAGTAAAAGTTGTTCAGCATTACTAACCCAACATAGGTTTCGAAAATATGCCATCACGAAATCTCCACCTGTTATAGTTACTTATAAGACTGATATAGCGATACAAACGTTTTGAACACTTTTTACAATGTGAACTGTAAAGTAATACCTTTTTTAGACAAATAACTGCAACACCCTAGGCTCAGAGTATATAAATACTACGTACAACCCTAGGTGATACTATTAAATGTTTTTTTATTCTTCAACTTTCCTTTCTGTGTATTGTTGATAAATATTTTGAAATAGGATTACATGTGCTTTTTTACCCTCCTACTTAATATTATAACTGCGAAAGTTTGTGAGTATGGATGTATGTTTGTTACTCTTTCACGCAAAAACTACTGAACGGATTTGGATGAAATTTGGCACATAGATAGAATATGTTCTGGATTAACACATATTATACTTTTATCCCGGGAAAACATACGATCCCTCGGGAATACGAGTGAAACCGCGCGGGACAGCTAGTTTAAAATATATGGTACAGTATTACCCAACTGATAAGGCGCGTCGTGAATCTTCGTTCGCACAGAAAATAAAGTATGACCCCGAAGATTAACGAAAGAATGCTTAAAACGTACAATCAACCTTTGATCACTACTATAAGGTTCATAATACTGTGCAGCTGTTAGTTCCGTCTCACTCGCAAGTTACGCCCCTCCGCACGGCGCGCGCTATAATGGCGGCAGCTACCGACTACCGACCAATAGCGGTTTCGCGCGTTTTGAAAATATACAAAAAGTATCTTCTGCGCAGGTACATCGGTAAGCCATATCAGTTGGGTACTACTATAAATCTATGTTTTTTTTGCAAGACATTGTTTCTTTTTCAGCAATGCAATGCTACGTGATTGTACTAGTGAGAAGTGAAGTAGTCAAGTTAGAACAGATGCAGTTGAGGTCTACTGAAGACAACCGGACGTATCATGAAGAAGCTATTGACATTCCTGATGGCAATGCTTTACTTTAGTATTAATGTTTCAAATTCATTAGCTGTTATATGTACTTGGTGTATATGAATGCCAAATTTGAATTTTCTTCTCTTCTCTAAAAATCTTTTAGCGTTACTTTTAAACCGCTATTTTTTGTTACATTACTAAGTATCCATGTACCCCCTTACTCATAAAACATTATTTAACTAATATACTGTATAAAGGGTCACGTAAATAACGTCACTCTATTGTCACTGTCAAATAATGTGACATTATTTACGTGAACATTTAAACAGTATATTGGTTAAATAGCGCTTTATGAGTAAGGGGGTTAATCAGTAAATTAGTAAAATAGCATTTAATGAGTATAGAGTCATAATCATATTACTACGACGATTAATAAATATATCGCATATTTAAGAACAAAAACGATGTTAAAATAAAACGTTGCATTAAGTTTAAAATATGTTTTACAAAACACACATCAACCCATAATGAAGCCGAAAGATGTCATAATTTGAAATTGTACAGCCACATCAACTTCCTTACAGTCCGTCGATATTACGTAAAGTATTCAAAGCAGCTTTTTGGCGGTGCACGATCACGCAGCGTTGCGGTAATAATACACTCAAAATCATTAAAAGAACGCCAAATATTTCCACATTTTCATGAGTGGGAGCACAGGTGGGTGCCCGCAGGACACCGAGTCGTGACTTACTCCTCAACCGGCCCATTGTCAGGGATAATATTCATTGAAATAATAAGAAATGGTTTAAACTCGGCCGGCAGTACACTGTACACCAAATTGGCAATTACCAATCTTGCATGCTATTTGGTGAGCAAAAAGACACCGCCACGCCACGCCACCGCTACTGCCACCGCCACGCCACCGCCACGGACATTGTTTGAAGTTGACTACCTATTTATCTTTTTTGGTAGATTTTTTTGTTAAATTGATTTGCTCTACGAACAATGGTGTTGGCTATTTATATGCTTGTCGGTTACTGTAAATGAAATTACACGTGACTTGACTTACAAGTAAAAAGAGACTAACTTAAATAATATAGGTACATACCTACTTAAATTCATTTTACCTAGAAGTATTTACTGTACATAGATTTGTGTTTGACAGAGTGATGGTATGTGATGATTTTTACGAAGATGGTGAACACAATGGAATCTACGATCTTTACGGCTGCACCCAACCTCAGCCACTGAGCTATTATCGCCATAAAATATGAGTTCGAATATGGGTATAACGGTTATTACTATAATTTGCTATGTTTTACGGTACATACGAGTTTAATCGGGCCGGATGTATGCTTAAACGCCAGCTGGTATTCGAGTGAGAAAAGCCTGAAAGCCGCAAACTCGATGGGCGGGGAGCGCACGATCAGTGGACGTACCATCGGTTGCGATGTGAAGGACAAGGTCTTATAACTATACTACTTGAGTATTGTTTTTTAATAGCTTCACTAATTATAGCTACCAACTCCTTCGTCAGAAGGCCAACAATATCCACAAAAGTAAAAAAGCAGAACGTGTATTGCTAAGGAGCAATACATTGACAAACACAGCACTTGAAATAGAAATATAGATTACCAGAAGAATGTGTAATAATCTGTATTTTTAATCGCACTGAAGCAAAATATATTAAAGCACCTGAATAATTAGGCGTACCCAATTAATTATGAACCTTAAAACATAGGCATTGTTAGAACCACTTTATTAATTACCTGAATAACTTAATAACGAACAATTAAGACCGACAATTCTTAACCATGTTCGTTCAAGTGCAAAATGGCGTCACAACGGCCATTTTTTAAACTAGAAGGCTTTAAATATGGCACTAAGGAGTCCTGTAAAGTAAAATGCACTTATTAGCTGACGAGGGCGCGTCGAGTGCTGTGCCTAATGGTTGCCATTCATGGGTTGAATAGAGACGTGAAATTGCCAACAATTATATACTCTCGCAATGATAACCGACGGATGCTCTAGCTTCGGCAAACTCCGGCTGGGAATACCGTGCCAGGGATTTTTGTGAGGATTTGTGCTAATAGAGATACCTATCTTTTTAAATGTGTATCATACTGACATTGACTTGTGGCTTCGTTTACGATTTATCGTGTGTGGGTTTTACATATACTGATATTAAGGTCTCTCAGGTCTTTGGATTAGGTTCATTGTTCAGTTCGGCTTACGAAAAATTCTAACACTTAATTGAGTATTCATAATAATTTGGATGAAGTTTTAATATGAAATCATATATTTTTGAACAGGAAAACCAGTGACACGTCACAATACCAAAATGTTGCCAGAATCTGATATTGTGATCAGAGCATGTGGCGGAGCGGGGTGACGTCACAACATGGCTGACAGGTAGGCAGGAGCGGAGATAGGATCCGGTCATCCTGCCCATTTCCGGTCTTCACGCGGCCGTGACGCTTCCGGGCACGCGTCGCCGCCGTTGCTTTTGAGGATATAAATATGCTGGACGTGATTTACAATTATAGTTTTCATTCTATGTCTCTGGCTTTTAAAATGCTGTAAAAATTCCATGTTGATCTACAAAACTTCTGTCAATTTTCATAAAAATAGGTTCGTAGTTCAGTGGAGGAAATGACAGACGGAGTTTATAGATATTTTCAACCGTTTCATTTAGTCTGCAATAAGATTTTCTAAGGATCTGCATGCGGTTTTATGCGGCAACATGAGGCTGCTTTTCTATCGAGCTTTTTCTTCTTTCAAGTACCTAACTGTAAAAGAATTAAGAAAGTTAGGAATGTACATGATACCTCGCATCGATATCAAACAGATTACTGTCCCGTTAGTTCAATTCACACTACGTATAAAAAACTGTCTCTTCCAATAAAAGTTAGCGTTTTTCGTTTCTATGTCGTGTCACCCGCCGTCCACAAGATGAGTTTTGTGGAATGAATTCGTTCCTAGTATGTCGGGTACAATTGAACGCGGTTCGTTGTCACCGTTCAAGTACTGGCTAACATGGACATGCTCGAAGTACATACACTTTAGATATCTATAATATTTACTTGTCTATATTAACTTCTCCCGCGAACAGATATGGCTGACGGAGGATAGCCCATGAGGATGCCCCATGAAAAACGTTTACTTTTTTTATTTTTTACGATGTTGGCGTCACACGGCTTGTGTATTTTGCTATTTACCAGTTATATTATAAGTTCTAGTCACAATTAATCACTTTCACATAGTCCTCAGTCAGTCACCGTCCATAAAAGTCATGTTTTAGTACAATGGTGGTTGTACTAAAACTTTTCACGGACTTCTTGAGACAACTTGAAAAGTCACGATACATATGTTTCATTTCATTTCACTTCACTGGTGCACATGGATTGATCTTTATTGGATAAAATACCACCCGATAATATGCAATAAAACTCAATATACAGTAATTTATGAAAATAAACATGAAAACGCAATGTCACTCTGCAAGTTCCCGCCATAAAGTAAACGTTTACTTCAAATAAATTGAATATGTTTACTTTATTATTAGGTCCGATAACATGTCTATAAAAAAAAACTCATTTCAAATTTTCGAACATTGCCCCGAATTCAAAATTAACAAAAACTGTTCTGGTTTCGAAATGTATAAATTAGAAAAATCCTAGCTGAAAATAACTCAGGAGAAAAAAAAATATTGAAATTAGAACACTTCTAACAGTTATCTATCTTTTAATAGTGTGAGCGTGACAAGTGCCGTTGGAGGTCAGAACCTCCAAGTTACTTTATATTGACAGGTGCCTTCGGGACCACCTGACAGCGGTCATGCCCATATGTCGGCCTCAGTCGCGCGACGACCTGGTAGGGGCTCACGCGAACTACGCCCCTCATTTCCAATACAATCCCCATCATTAGCGTATAACCTATCGAAGTATAATTCTTTTGACTTAAGAAATCATTTGATTTCTTAAGTTTTGAATAGAGAATGTCAGGCGAATGTAAACCTAATAGCACTCGGAATCGAATAGTAAATTAAATAAAAGTTTGAGTTAAACAGTAAGCGGTTGTTACGTGTAATTAAAGTCGTGTTTTGTTCCACGCCCTCTTAATTTGATCCCCCTTTGTGCAAGGGATCGCGTCATGTGCGAAGTGTCTCGAGAGTTATTACATTTACTTAGTTTAATCGAGACCAAGGATATTACTTACTATTATTGCTTTTAATTATTTAATTACTGAATATCAGATGATTGCTCTTCCTACCAATTGCCGATAGCAAATACAGGATGCTCAGTGAGTGAAGAAAGTTCCAAAAATAATGATGATGATAACAGTTTATGTTATTTTGAGCAGACACAAAGTATGGAGTTGATTGCGGCCATATTTGATAAAAAAATAGTGAGAGACTGATTTATTACGAAATTTTAAAATAAATAGCCCGTGTGGCGTAGACAGGCGTGTCGAAACGTCATATTTTGTTTTTACGTCACTTCTCTACGTGATATGACTTACAAAAAAGGTGACGACGCGATTTCGCCGACATAGACAAAAAGCCGAGAGCGCAACTAATTTCTGTATTTTTTGACGTATGGTAAAAATAATCATGAGATTTAATTTCAGTTTTAAAACAGGCGGTAGGTGAGAGAATCGTTCCGGGATGATAGTTCAAGACAAACAGAGAAATTAATAGTTTTTTAACAGAATACGAACGTAGCACCTTATTAGATAGGATGAGACAAATTAAACAGGATCCGGAGTATTCCTCCACTACCTACCTAAATTATCGACATTATAAATAGGACTTCAGGGAACCATAATTATCAATACAGGCTTTATACGAGAAACAATTCAGTCTAAAAAAATAATGTCTCTTTTATTTAATGAAAGCCATAAAACCTGATAAAACATTTCAAAGGAAAGAAAGGCTTTTATTCTTCTTCCTGTACTTATCTTAATTTGTAAAATATTAATTTAATTTATTGACAAAATACCTGTCACGATTTAATGACATTTATTAATATCTTGGGAGCGAATATGGAGAGTGAGAATTTATTTTCAAAAACATGGGTTTAAATATGCAAATGACAGACATTGCAATTCAAAGATACCGTCAAGTTTTACCAGGAATCAGTATCACAGTATTAATGTAACTAAGCATAGCGTTTATCTGCCCAAAGAGCAGCTCGACTGGGGAAGTACCTACCTTACAGAATAAGACTAAATAGCAGCCAAATAGCTTGATGATGTGTTCCTGCGTGTCCGTATGGTCACCAGAGCTCAATGGGGAGGGGGGAAGAGTCGGTAGCGTGTGAATAATGCCTATTGTGTTGCAAGCGTCCATATGGCTACGATAACCGCTTACCATCAGGCAGGCTGTACGCTTGTTTACCGACTTGGTCGTATAAAAAAACTAAAAGTGCCAGTGTCCAACTTTATCGATATAAAAATGTCAATCCAGATATTGATCTTAAACCTGTATATTATGTGTTCATAATTATTATGTTAATACGTAAAGCAAAATCTATCACTCCTTTTTTTAGGCTATTGCGCGCACGTAGAAGTGAGGTTTAGCATAATTAAAGTTTATATGGGGAAGAAGTGCAAAAAGCTATAATGCATTTTAAATATATTATTTTAATAAAAAAATCGTTACACACACTACAATGCGAATAACATTACATACACTACCATGAATTTGACACAACACCACAAAAACAGGGTAATTTTGAAAAAAAAAATAAAAAAATTCCATATCTCCGAAAATTCCATATCTCTCTCTGGGTTCCTTTTAGCGTTTTTCTCTAAGACCTGTAGTTCCGAATTTACCCATACTGCATAGAAAAAAAATTCACCTGTATACTCTTTTGTTTATCTTCTTCTTCTTAGTTTTGTTGTTAGACAACCAAATTAATTATTTTTACCTTATTTTTGCCAGTGTCAAGTTATAAAATTAGTTCATTGGTGATAAAAAACTTAAAGTCGTATTTCGGCGCATGGATGACCTCTAGTAATATTAAATATCTAAACTATTTATGTGATATTGGTTATCTATTTTGTAACCTTAAACATTAATATTTAGGCATATGATCAATTCGTTAATCGACATGTGTTCGGGTACGCGAGTCCACTATTTCCGTCCCGAAAGCGTATTAATATGACGTGTCTAATAGAGGTTCCTTTGAGAATTAATGGGATCGATGCGGTTTTGATAAATCTTCATTTGAAGCGGATCGCGGCTAAGTAGGCACGATATTTATAGGTAAGTTGTGTGACGTCACATTTATTAATCAGGCTTTGCAATGAAAGTCAACAGATTTAGTAGGTATAAATTATTGGTATCGATCAATCTTTCTATAGAACAAGGTATTGATTATTTGAATCTCGAAAAAGTTTGAGAGATCAAGCAAGCTAGGAACATTTCAAGTTCTATCACAAAGAGAGGTAGAGTATAGCTTTTTTTTGTTCAAAGAGCAGCTCGACTGGAGAAAGTTCGAATTTAACAGAATTCCGCAGCCAAATACCTTTAAGTTGTGTTTCTACGCGTGATTGTAGTGGCTCGAGCTCATCGGTGAGAGGGAAATGTTTGATAACGCGAGAGTGAAGCCTCGAGTGTTGCAAGCGGCCATAAGCTACGGTAACCGCTTACCACCAGACGGCCCGCATGCTTGTTTGACGAATTATGAATTTAAAAAAAGGCATAATCTTACGATAATGCACGCGGCTTTCACATATTTTATTCAAAAGTCGAAAATCTTGCGTGAAATCATTTTCACCGGCGCTGTGTCGTCTTCACGTCGACTATTAGCCTCGGTAATGGCACATAATGACAATAATATAATCGGTACATTAAACGACTTGTTTGCGACGAACGTGTGACGCCTCCGGCCGCAACGCCTCAGCCACGCCACTCATGCCTACCAGCGTATATGAGGAATGGTTTACGAAATTCATACTAAATTTTTAAGGGAGGTAGAGTATTGTGTCAAATCCATAGAGTTATAATATTATAGAGTGACAGTTACCTTGTGCAAAGCGTGAGTAGTTTTCATATAGATGCATTCATAGACATACACTAGTTGATTAACAGTCAGACAAAAAGTCGATATGGATTCCTCGTCATTTGTTCTTCGTAAAAGTATTTATAAAAACGAGAAATTAGCTTTCATTATATGTATTTTAATCGTTCAAACTTTGTACGCGCTCTTCGTTTCAAGGCATTTGGACCGTACCAGTGCTCACGGACCATACTCTAGCTAGAGTCTAGCTAGTATAGTCGTTCTATTAATATTCTAACTCAATGCCCGCGTGAATAGGCTTGTTCTGGCGTCCTTTATGGTCAATAGCGAAAATTATTATTAGCATTAAATAAAATAACTCACAACTTCCTATTTCTCGGCAGCTCTAGAAGCTCCATGCGCTTTCTCATTACCTTGCCGTAGAGAAATCTTTTTAGAACAATAACTTATGGTAGCAGTTCCCGTACGTCGCCATCGAGTCGCGTGATCCGTCAACCCACGAGGCCCGTCGCGTCGCCTTAAGGTTACGTTTAAGGTGACTTAACTGGTAAATGCACCCGAACATCGTGATCGGAATACACTGGAGAAATACTTTAGTGTCATTTGCGTTGTCGTACCTTTTAATTTTACGTGCCTCATCAGGCCAGAGGGCAGACACGGTATACTGCGTGATTCTTGATCATGTCAGTTAACTTATATGACTATAGGTATTTGGCGATAGAGTTTTGGTTTCAAGGCTTTTTGATTAGCGAGGTAGTCTTCTTATTGGTTTGTGTCATTAATGTTTGTTTGTTAGTCTTTTTTTGAGAAATTATGCCGAGTAAATCAAAACCATACATAATTATAAAATAGATTAAGGCGCCAATCTTGCAGAGAGAGTTCTAGAGTTCTGCGTTCAAAGTTCTGCGTTTACTGTAATCTATGTGGCACCCACGGAAGAATTAAATTTCTTTTCTCTGTGGTAGCACCTTTAAAAGTAAAAAAAGAGTATGACGTATGATCGGTAACGAAGATTGCAGAACTCTAGACTGCTTGCTCACACAGCAAGCAGTCTAGAGTTACAGTAGAGTTACAGTCACTATAGTGAATGCGGAACGCAGAACTCTAGAACTCTTTGTGGGATCGGCGCCTAATTGAAAATGGTTTCACACATTTTTAATTTATTTACTGACCGTAATCTGCTTATTATAGTTTTTTTTTACTGCCAGCGTAAATTAAAATGTCACTAAAAAAAATGTGTGTTTTGCGTAAATGTCTCAGGTCGCAGAAACTGACTCATCAAGACTGTCCATTTGAGTGTACAATCCCAATTAGAATTGGAAACACCCCAGTTTTACGATGGTTTGTTGTTATCAGTCCGTCAGTCAGTTGAGTGCTTAAAATTGTGTTTTTTGGATAGGTACTTATATTCTGGAAACTACCTAAACGTAGGAATTATGGAAAACAGCTTTCTATTACCTTGACTCCCCTTGCAAAATACAGACCTGTCATGTAGGTAATTAGCTTTTGACATATATGTAGGAGGGTCAAAAGAGCTTGCACAGTGCATACGCGGTGTTTTCCGGGAGCTTTGCTGGCGTACTACAAAGTAAATGATTACTTGAAGTCGCTTCAATATTATCATATCCATATTTGACCCAGCACATTATCGTGTTGTGATTGAAAACTTAAAGATCAGCTCAGTTTGAGTTGAGATTGCACTTTCTGCGCAATTGAATATCGATATGCCTTTTGTGCTAGCAGGAAGATATAATTTTGCTGATATTTTTTATGATCTCGTCTTGTTTTGCAGACGACTCCGGCGTGAACACACTGAGGACAGATTGTGGTTTGAAAGAATGTCATAGAAACAGTATTGTTTGTGTGTGCAAGGCTTTACGGAGGTTTGTCGCGGTTGATTCAAAGGGCGTGTTTAATGAGACTTCGCTGTGCCTCGTCACGTCTCGTAACAAGCAAGTCCCGCTGGACTGTCCTTAGCTGTATAGGCACTATGGAGGATTTATATCTATAGCTTGGGATGGGATAATCGTTACCAGGTGGTGTATTGAAAAGGAATTTAATTTGTGCAGATACCAGCAAGATCTAAAGATAAAATCATTAATAAAATATTTGATTGATTGCTTAAAAGAAAGTTGGGAATATTACACATTAAGATTCAGATTTTATCATCAAATAAACAAGAAGGTATTCCTTAATAAAATAACGACCAAAGTCTACAGGTAATTGTGTCAATTCGGTAGCGAATCGCTCAAGTACATGTTCAAAAAACATCAGATTACACCAACAACAATGACAAACAACATTAATATCACCGAAGAAACAATAAAAAGTTGCCGTTTGAATAATAACAGTACACTCGATCCGTGTTGGGCGCGCGCATATCTGACGTACGCATCTCTCAACCTGCGCCCTACGTATCGCATTACACATAAAATATTTATTATTTATAGTACGTAATTAATAAAAACACAGGAGTCACAAAAACAAGTAGCTCAACAGGAAGATATAATAACTCAATCGCTGCAACATTGGTCGCCTCGATTTGTTATAGTCCAGATTGGATCTGAGTGCCCTCGCGCACAATATAAATAAACACTGGTTTATTCGCTTACAGTAGCTTAATGTCTTAACATGATACGTTATCCGTAGCCTACCGCGGTTACGTGTAATTTCTTATCTGTGCATAACAGTTCTTTTTTGTATCGCATATCTAACATAAACAATCCATTGGCTGTAACTTGTGGTTTTCTCGTAACGGAAAATTCATTCCACATTTAACGTGAACTACTCACAACTCGTTAAAACAATACAATTCTGTGATGTAATAAAATACCTCAAGCTTTTACGATAGGCATTTCAGGATATCACTGAAACGTTCTCAGAGTTGATAAATAAAATTAATTGTCGGATTTTAGCACTAACATTACTTCTTTGTCTATGACTTAACTTTAACAATTTTTGTCTTTCGGCACTTTTAACTGGAAAATATTGAAAGGCAAGCCGCCAAGAACGCCGGTTAGATTTCTGCGAGTCTACATACAACACGCATGTTTAACAAATGCAGTCGTCTAAGCAACATTTCACACTGACCATAAGAATCGCAGTTTATATCAGTTGACAGAATAGTGGCGGGACTGGCGAGACCAGCGCGGCCGCGCCGCAGACCGCCGCCGCCGCCGGGTGGCGCGTGGGCTTGATATACGAGTATTGTATGTGTGGAAGGACTTTAATAAAGTTCTCATGAAAACGCAACAATGAAACTGTGGCCACAGTAACTTAATCTAAGAGAATGAATCTGCAAATGAAATCTAGGAACGAGTTTTAATCTCACTTGACTTTTGGTTGCATGTTTATCTTGTTATTTTTATAATTTACTTCCACATGTTTGTTACGAATGCTGAAATTGTTCCCGAGTAATCTAATGTATTTTCGGAATAAAAAGCTGCTATCTATGTTCCAAGTTTCATACAACTCCGTTCAGCGATTTTTGTTGAACTCCAAATACTTAGAGATATGAGATACAAATAATGAGGAAAATGAAGCGCTCGTGGTGTAGCATGATTAGCCGTTCCTAATCGATCGGCAAAGTTAAGCTACCACCGTGGTCGGTACCTGGATGGGTGACCCCCTAGTGGTATTTCAAATCGAGCGTTTCCGTGCTCGGAAGGCACGTAAAGCCATTGGTCCCGGTTATCACTTAATTGTGATAGTCGTTAAGCTAGTTGGATGCCTCCTAGGCGGCTTGAAAAATTCCAACAGTAGGTTGACCACTAGCTTACCTCCACCGATCCGCAGTGGGCACGCGTGGTATTGCCAAATCCCTTTCACCCTCATTTGTGAAAGGAGGCCTGTGCTAAGCAGTGGTATATTATAGGCTGATGATGATGATGATGAAAATAATTTCTTAAGCTAGGGCCATGGATTCAGGTCTAGTAGAGTCGAAAGTATATATAATATAAGGATTACTTTAAGTACACATACTTGCAAATTATTGCTAAAGGTAGCAGTACCTATTGTACCATATACGTTGCTTATCCAGTATTATATTGAGAGAGAGTGTTATTTTACATTGCTGCTAATATATTGGACATGTTCATTTGATCACAGCCACACTCTCAGTCTTGAAGGTAATAAAACATAGCGCCAGAAATATTGAGAAAAGTGAAGGAAAATAACATTTGTTCATCTCGGGAATTAAAACGATATTTAAAAGTATCTAATAAAAAATTAAAAATTGAACCACAATTTTAGAATATCGAAAATACATAAAATTCTTGTTCGCGTAGGGGTAAAAATCAACTAGCTAACATCTTATAGTCTATACCAAAATAACGGATTGATTGTTAATGGAAAGTATTAGAATTTGTCCCTAAAGCATACCATAACTGGAGATGGAAGGACTTTGGAACCAACCTTCTTTTTCACAAATTCTCTTTTCAAATTCAAGTTTTAAAGGAACGAATTGAGATAAAGAAACTTTTAGCAAATTCTTTTTCATTCAAATGTCATACGAACTAAAAACGTTTATGTTTATTTAATGCCAGTGTGTTTAAATAAGGTCAAATCGCTTGTAATAAATTCCCATACTCAAATGTACAATTATATTGAAGATGCTACACGTTTAGATTGCGTCCATCGATACAAATTAGCCGGAATGATGATTCAATTTTTACATAATATACCTACTTATTATCATAACGAGCTTTCAAAAGGCGATTGTGAATAAGAGAACTCGTGATAAGTGTCGTTAGCGGTTGCATTTTTTTGTAATTGTCAATTATTTGATGGCTCACTATTGCGTTTTAGATACTTGCAATTTGGAAGTTTATTACAGCCCCCTTAAAAAGGAAGCTAAAGCAATATTGCTAACGCAATTCATTTTTTCGAATTATCGGCAGATCCTACGTAATTTCAATATTTTTTGGTATACCAGTCACTCATTATATACAATTCAATTCAATTAAAGATTCGGAATTGATGAATTGCATAACATCTGCAGTAAATTCAAAAATATGAATTGCGTTAGCAATATTGTTTTAGCTTCCTTTTTATGGGGGCTGGGATCTGAAGATTCTCTTAAACACTATTACTTAAGTACTATACAGCGTGTAACAGATTTTGCTAATTTTTTTAACGTTTTGTTCGGAATCGCCTACTGAATCGATTTATGTAACTTAAATAAATCGATTCAGATAACTATTATGAACAAACCGTTTAACATCTTAATTTGTATATTGGAATTTCTTAGGAACTTAATTTTACTTAAATTGGAAAGTTTGAAAACTATGTATAGGTTGAAGGATATATTAGAATTACGATATTTACTGGGGCACAATAAAATAGTACGGAACACTGATTGTGCAAGCATTTGTTCAATTTCAGCACAAATCTATGAAAAGAAACCTACAAACTTGATTACTACACTAGTTTTATTTCGCAACACTCAGCCACAATTGACAATAACAAGCTGTAATTATTTTTAAATGTAGAATAAATTCCACTTACCCAGAGCCTTCTTGTCTGGTAAATACGGTAGCCGTTCAATAAATCGTGCACAATCGACGCCCCCGCGATCTGGTCGAGTGTGCATGCCTACATCCTAGGTCATGCTCGTACCTTGCAGACTACTATGCGACGGTCACCAGCCAGGGGACACACAGGTGAATTGTACGCAGAATAAAGTAATATGGAAGAATAAACTTATATGTTTTTATATGGTTTTAATAGAGGTTCATTTACACACTGTTCATATTAAAGTAACTCAAACTAAAATAATTAAATAGTTTTTGTTAGCAATGTAGGTTAGGCTAGTTGAGAATTCGCATTGCTGTTGGGAGTGGCGCTGTTTGCTGAAATACAGATTTTTACCTAATTTGACAAAAGATACTATTTACTTTTAATTTGGTCATGTATGTTTGACTATAATTGTCGTAAAGAAATCAACCATCTTATTTCATTGGTGTTACCTGTATTTGTAAAACGTATATTCCGGCAGAAGTACTTGCCAGTTCCTTCGAGGCTTTGTGCGCCTTTGGTCACCATTTCATAACTTACTATGGTGAGATTTTGGTTAGACAGATGTAAAAAAAAATATCCAAAAAACTATATCGATAGGTATATTAAAAAGCGAAACACTACTCACTGATTAATCACGAAATCGCAAAAACTACAAGACCTACGGAACTGTTTGCCGGTATAGGTTCCGCGTAGACATTCCAAAATTCCGCCCCTAAATAGGCATAATTTTACAACAGTGCAGTGAAATACAGTAAACATTTGACTGGTGTAGAAACATAATTTCCCTAAAATTCCTACAAAAATAAATATTTCGTCATTCCCAAAAACCAAAATGCATTTAGGTAAGTAATAACGATACGCGCTGCGACTTCCTTTGGCCAGTATAAATCTTAGTGCGGGCAGTGGGACGGCGATAAATAACTGGCCTTACCACAGTAACTGCCCGTGTTAAGACCCTCTTGTACACACCTACATATATGTGTGTAGAATGTGTGAGCCGCTGTATGCAAGGATTAACGGAAATAAATATAACGCTTAGAATATCCTGAATTAATTGTGGGTAAGCTCATTCGCCGTTTGTGGTATTTTTTGTTGTAAAGGAAATGTGGAATTGATTCATTTTAATGATTGATTAATCAAAAACGCTTATTGTATATATGATATCATATTGATGCAGTGAGGTTTTTTTACGATAAAGGCTGATTGACAGGCGGTTCTCTTATGGCAATTCCCAATGTGTTGCCGACCTATACAAAGCCAAGAAGGCAACTAGTTCTCAAGTGCAACTGCTGAAATACACCGCTAAGTGCACGGCCACAGATATTCTACTTGAGACTGGTAGCCGGCCAGACGAGTACTACAAAGCACCCATGCTATGGTTTTTCACGATGTTTTCCTTCATCGAAAGCTGAAGCTGTAGGATTCGAACCCACCTTCGTCGCGGCACTCGACGTCACTATCACAGAGCTATCATTGCTTTGGTCATAAGGTTTTGAAAGGGTTCAAGGATGACACCTTGTTACTCGTTGTGGGCTCTTCTTTTCCGTTTGGCCGCTTAGGTGGGCCTTTTTGCGTGTAGGAAACGCCAGCTACATCTCCAGCCAACCTAGCTCCGCCCAGAAGCGCAAGACCTTCCTGGGCTGCCCACAGACCTCACAGGTCCGAGGATTTGTGCCCACTCCCTCGCATTCCAGGATAACGACCGAGCACAGACAACTATTGGTAACACTTGTTACTTGTTGTGGGCTCTTCTTTCCCACAAATAGGCCGTTTAGGTGGGCCATGTTGGGATGACACCTTTAACCTAGACGTATTCAAGGTCAGAGTGAATAAGCATTATCTGGGTAAGCGTGCTACATCCTCGGCCTCGTCATAACTCCTTCTGGGGTCAGTCGGAGGCCATACGCAAGCCCATTACAAAAAAAAACTTGTCACTTCATCAATACTTACCCAATAATTAGGTCAACCCTAAAGCCTAAATCATCAAAAGATAATCTTGCATCAGGATTATTTGTTTACATTAACAGGTGACATGACATACAATCTAGCTTATTCAGTTAAGCGGTATTCATTCAAAGTTAATGTGAAAGGTAATACGAAACCGAATTCATTTTACAAACTACATGAATATGGGACATAAGCAATGTGTAGTATTGTGGCGATCGAAACCGGATTGAAAGGTACGCACCACCGTTTGGTATAAATAAACATTTTACGTAGAATATATTAAACGCTAGAATTTCCTTCCTGTCCAATAAAAATGGCACCGGGCTGTATCATATCTCGGTGGAAGCCCGGCAGGTCGTAATAAGTCTAACAAATAAAATAATTCCCGGGTAAAATATACACACTAATGTGACTAATATTATAATATCTTGGTCCCAGGATATCTACTAGTAACGCCGGAAGATTTAGGTGCAGTTCGGGATTTTGTTATACAAACACGAGTCAAGAAATAAAAAGTTCTATAATTTTTATATCAAAATCACTACATTACTAGACTACTTAGAAAAAGTACTCTTATAAAAGTTAAATTTCTTGAATGTTAAATTAAATATGTAACATGAAAAAAAAAAAAAACTTTTGAGCACTGATAAATCGTTTTCATTACGTATTATTTTAGATTGCAAATAAATTATATTAAACGATGTAACAGATCATAATATTTTGAGAGGCATTTACAACATTGATTAAGAATTTAGATTTATGACTTCTAGTTTACATTTCAAATACGTTTTCTGACAATCATGACTATTAATTTGATTTATAAAATTATTATTTTACATTTTTTATTTATTTTGTCGCGCGTAATTTTAAATCTGTGATATCTTCAAAAGTATTAGTTTAAATTACATTATGGATAGGGCATATTTTATCTAAAATAATTACCTACATATTTCCCTGGATAAGATCAATACTTCAATACTAAACTGGTCAAAATAGCTTCGCAAATATGAATATTTTTTATTAATTTTTAGTACATAGAAATGGTTACTGTGAGTCAAATTTAGGAGATTGATATATGCCATTGTAGATTTTTCTGTAGCCGTTTTTAAGACCTGCAATTCTTTAATAAATTATTTTGCTATATCTCTTAAGGTTTGGCCAGCTTAAGACAATTAAGAATGTATTATACCTACATATAAACCTTTAGGATGAAATTTCCCAAATTATAGTGAAAATCGCATCGAAATTAGCTGTGTAGTTCAAAAGAACTAAGCGGGCGAATATATCGACAAAAATAGCGACTTTATTTTATAAGATTTATGAGAGATTCGAGAAGAGATATCTAAGAACCACTTATACGAGAAAAATAATATGAAATAGAAATCTCAATGAGAGTTACTTACAAAGTTACAACATAAAAAAATAGCAATCCAGCGACTATCTAATCTAGCGACTGCAACGCTGATGAGTTGATGACTATAACGTCTGATGAGAATACTTGTGGCCTAATAAGAAGGATTCTTCTTATCAGCTGTGCATTCTTAGTAGAGTCAAATTTAGCGAGGATTACTGTTCTGTTTTTCTCCGTCAGGATACCAGTCCTATGATCATACCATTTGTCTTCTACATGAAGCAAACACTGTACTTATAAAATAACTCCGTATAACAGGATTGTTAGTTGTTGCATAGCATGATCAGTGCGCTCGCGCAGCAGCTCCGGCCGGCTCGTAAAGCGCGGACCACACGCGGGTGGAGGTGTGAAGGCAGCGCCCGCGCCTGCGCCCCGGGGGCCTGTCGCATAACTCACGACCAGCGGGGCGCCGGCCATTCATGCCTACCTGGACGTTTCGGCTGCCGACCGGCAGATCGATACATCGCCATACGTAGACTCAATGTCTGCTACACGGATTTTGTTACAATTTTTTTGATGCTAGAGAAACGCCATGGTGACCATTCAAATTCAGCAATAAATGTCAATAGCTGGAACATCCCGCTTTTGATAAAAAAAAAATACTCTCGTATTAAATTCGTACATCAAAGTTCGTTCGTTCAGTTTCGGCCTTACGCCAATTATTCAGTTAAGGACTTTAAGGACTAAACCCTTTAGGTTAAGAACTCTTAAGCCATTTATTCAGTTAGAGATCAGTAATGTAGGTAAAGCTACTGAAACTACCATCTTCAAAATTTTAAAGCATTGTAAATAATCATACTAAGAAACGAGACAAGTAGACTGGGAGTGTCTGGGACCAACTCCAATAAAGTGGATGACGCATAGGAACTTAGAAATGCGGAAGTACATGTGCAAATTGCGATGGTAACTATTGCTCTGGTGTAGAAAGTAGAGTCACTACTCACTTCGCCAGTCCGCCAATCATTCATGATAATCGTGAAAAAAGAAACTGTTTATCGATATTCATACGTAAGTAAATACAAATTACAGTTCACATTACGTAGTTACCAAATTTTACATCCTTTTTTGAACTAGTGGTCTAATTCATATAATCAGCATGGTATAAACTAAACCAAACATAATTCCGACGAGCCCTCGTCTAATGACATATATCTAATTCGACGATGTGCGGGGCATCCTACAATTTACCTGTTATAAATTAGACGTAACCCGTTATTTAAGTATCGGTAGCGGTATAGCGTGCATCGTTATAGTAATTTGATTTCTTTCACGAATCGCTTCTGCCGTATGCCATTTGGCCGCTAATAGGGCCCGTTGCGGCTCATCGCTCAAAACACCAATAATTTGACTTTGAACTAAAAGAAAAATATCGAAGTTATAACCATACATTTACATGAGTAAAGTCGATTTGACGTGAGCTTCGTGCAATTGGTTATTGTTCATTATGATAATTCACCATCATTTAAGGCCCGTATTACGTGAGAGTTGCTCTTATTAACCGTAACGCTTTAAAGTTAACGTGTTGCTTATGGTAAAATTACATGGCTTTTCTGGATCTTTATTTTCGCAATTATATTTAATATTGCTGGCATACAAAGTTACGAATATGAGTATTAATATTTATGTTTAAATCCTTTGTGGTTGAATGGAACCATAATATCCTCGCTGGTTCTGGTAATGATTAAGACCTTTTCATAATAAATTCTGACCGACATACCTATTTGAGAAAGAGAATTTGCCTGTATGCCTACGTTCGTTTCGATTCGTTCGGGTTCAGTACCCGAAGGGTGCCAAACGGGACCCTATTACTAAGACTCCGCTGTCCGTCCGTCTGTCAGTGGGCTGTATCTCATGAACGGTAATAAGTTGAGAGCTGAAATTTTCAGAGAATATGTATTTTTATTGCCGCTACAACAAAAAATAATAAAAATGAAATAAAACTAAAGGGTACAAGAAACGTGGCGTTTTTTATTATTCATGGCAAAGTTGAGTTAGTTAATATGGTACGGTGCGAGTCCGACTAGCACTTGGCCGGTTTTTTAGCAATTCCTGTAGTGTAAGTGCCCTGGTGTTGCAAGCGTACATAGGCTACGGTAACCGTTTACCATCAGGCGGACCAAATGCTGGTTTGCCAATTTAGTGGTATAAAAAAGAAGTATATTTCGTTTACGAGAGGTAACATGTTGTTTGACAAGCATGAGTCACACCTGTGGTCACACCAACATTTTATTGTTGGATGGTCAATTGCAAATTGCATCGGAAATGGACACAAATAAGATTTGTTTTTGCATGCCACACGTTATTTTTTATTGTTTTAGACATGTGTCTGATAATATATGTGATTTGTCGTTTAGATCCATACATGTAAATGACAAACTAATGACCACAGGTCGTGGGCACTCGTGAAGTATTCCCATTTGCGCACCGATTTTTTGAGCACCGATTTTTTGAGCACCGATTCTATTCCCTTTTCAGCACCGATTCATATTTTGGATCGGTGCTCAAATGGGAACAAAAGTTTAATACGAAATCATTCCCTTTTGAGCACCGACGGTTTTGTAGCTTCTAGTGTTGTGGTGTTTAATACGTAAAAACGTATCGATAAAAATTAACAGTTTTATTATAAAAAGTAAAAAGTATTATCGGTTAGAGAACCCATTTTTAGAGCATCAAAACTATTCCGCTTTGAGTACTGATCAATATGTTAGGTCGGTTGTCAATTGCTGAACAAAATATACTTACTGTTGTTGATATTACCTAGTAAAAATAATAAATTAATAATAAATTTATTTCTAAATAACTAATCTTAATTTATATATTTTTGGAATCTCCTTTTAAGCAAAGACTAGCTTGTGTTAGAAAACCTAGGTACTGACTAATTATGGAAACATAATGTACTCTCCATTTTACTTATATTAAATCTCTCTCTTAATACCTCAAAAAATGTATACTTATGAAAAAATGGTACCAGGATAGCATAAGCTCCATGGAGATATCTCCAAAAAAAATTTAAAAACAAAAATAACCTGGTACCATTTTTTCATAAGTAATAATAAGTATACATTTTGTGGAAAGAATATATAATAATATATGTTGTTTTGTAACTAGGGAGAGCTCCTTCAAGCTTCTGTTGTACTGGTACTATTTAAAACTGTGGTGTTTAAATAAAATATATGGATACAAAATTTGTTTTATTTTACAGAATAATTTAATTGTTTATTATCAATTTCAGATGAATATTAATTATTTATTACTTTCCTAGACTTAAATTTTCTCAATTCAAACAAAACACAAACAATACAAGTCACCATACGTTTTTTATTATTATGAAGAGCTTAGGTAAAATGATCTGTGATGATTTTAGAGCATCAGCTAATATTTTAAATTGTACCAGTATAACAGAAGTTTGAAGGAGCTCTCTCTAGTAAATAAAAACAACATATATATTCTTTTAACTTATGAAAAAGGAGAGAGCTCCTTCGAGCTTATGTTATACTGGTACAATTTAAAATATTAGCTGATGCTCTAGAATCGGTGCTCTAATGGGAATATTCAATAAAATAACGTAAGTACTAAGTCTTGGTACCATTTTTTCTTTAATTACCAAGTATAATTTTTTGGAGGTATTTAGAGAGAGATCAAAACACCACAACACTAGAAGCTACAAATCCGTCGGTGCTCAAAAGGGAATGATTTCGAATTAAATTTTTGTTCCCATTTGAGCACCGATCCAAAATATGAATCGGTGCTGAAAAGGGAATAGGATCGGTGCTCAAAAAATCGGTGCTCAAAAAATCGGTGCGCAAATGGGAATACTTCGCACTCGTGGGTTCGACTCCCGCGCAGGAAAAATATTTGAGTACATGAACATGTTTGTTTGTTTTGAGTCTGGGGTAAGTATTTATTTACAAGGAGTTATTAGTTATCTGGTTTCTATAGTTAGAGCTCTGCTCAGTTCGGGATCAGATGGACAACGATGTTGCTTTTACAACGGACAGTGTTCTGAAGAATTGTTTGAACTGGTGTCCACGGCTACCTTCTACTATCGCAACTCTCGCCATGGATGGGAGTTCATCCTCAGAAATTGGAACCAAAACGGTTTCGTACTGTGCGGTTTCACAGGAACTTCCTTTCGCGGACGCTCAAATTGTGGAACGAGTTCTCCGCCGTGGGAGTACAGCATGGGGTTCTTCAAAAAGGGTGTGAGGAGATATCTGCAGGGTCGACAACGCGCGAGTGATACCCCTGGTGTTTCGAAGCTACGGTAACTGGTCACCATCGGGCGGGCTGTATGCTTATTTGCTACCTTAGTGGTAAAACCGATGGTCCTGTGTGTACAATTTCCAACTATATATTTCGTTGGAGTGTACTTTTGAAGTAGATAATAACTTCTCAGCTTAAGAGCACTCAAGTCGTCAAACTTTTCATACAAAACCTCTGTACTTATTATGGCGTTGTTAAACATTTTTCGTTAGATATATATATATATATATATATATATATATAATCTGTTCTTAAGATTTGACTTAAGTTGAGATTTTCATACTAGGTATAATTTCACAGATTTGCGCTGTCAAAAAGATCTGCATAGTGGGACGGCGGCTTTAAAGTGAACCTTTAATTTTTGTATCAAGTTCACATGACAGGTTATAATTAGATAAACAATAGCATCTGATTATGAGTTCAAATATGGAACAGAAAGTTTGTGATGTGTAGGTGTCGTGTCAGCTTATGACATTTGTTAACGAAATAAATAATACATACTTATTATTTATTCTCAAATTTAGGAGTGTGCGATTTATTTTATTAATAGAATTCATAATTTATACTGTTTGATTGTTATTGTTTAATATATTTCAAATGTGTACGTAAAAAGTTAAAGAATTTCAACTGAACTCAAAGCTCATTTCAAATAAGGGTCAGTTCACACCGACACGAGAACGCGAAAAGACAGAGTGCGCACTTTTTAAGATAGCCATACAAAATAGATCTATATTTACAAAAAGCTACACACTCTATTAGAGAATTCGTATTCGAACCCTGGCTCGATCAGGCATTTAAACGGAGAAGATTAGTTTTCTGAAGAGCTTCTTATTGGAACAATAATAGTTGATCTTATAGGATATGATAATGTGCGTTCACTTCGCGAGGTCAGTAGACATCCCACGAATCCTGCGCTTGTGGGCGGAGCTGGCTGGCTAGAGATATAGCCGGGCGGAAAAGAAGAGCCTTTAACAAGTAAAAAAGGATATGATAATTTTGTGATATGCGTCCATACTAAAACATACTTAAAAGTGCATTCACAGTTCAACACATCTCGTGACAGCTAGCATGTTTTACTGATTACAATTCTGTGTGGTCGCAAACGATGTTGACAAATAATAAACTATGGTAATTCAGTGATTAACCGTTAAGCTGTATTGAATCAAGGCTGGCCCGGAAGTGACATCACGTAATGTGCAGATCAAGTTGGCTGCGCGTGCGCTGGGACTGCGCCCCTCGCCCGCGCCCGCATGGGAGCAGCTTCCGCTTCCGATCGGACACACTCGTTGGTCAACCTGACTCTACTGTCATTTTGTGGGAGCCTCTACCATGACTAAATAATGTTATGATTTTAGCTTATGGCCTAGTTTTCTTAAACTGAGTAAAGTAATTGAAGAATGAGTCTTCAGAATACATAATTAATAGATTAAGGCTGTGCCAAAGGATTCTTTATCGAAGTCCATCTAGAACTAGATAAACATTGGATGTTACACAAATTTCATTTGTAATCCTCGCGCTTTTACATGTCTCCGATTTTTTTTGTCCCAAACCGTTGTCGTAGGCTTATGATAAACGTATTGAGCAGCAAGTTGAGAGGTCGTATCAACTCGTATCCAATGATGGGACATAAGAAAATCCTAATAAGGTAGTAGTACATATCACTTACATATCAATACTAGCAAATAAAAAAGAAAATATCTGTTGTGTACGTAAAGACAGCACTGGCCACCTATTTCAGACCAAGAAATATGAAAAAAGAAGGATTTTGGTTGTCTTTTATTTTCGATTTTCATTTGTTTTTTTGTCTTTGTGTTAATTTACTTTATTCAACGAAATTACGCAGATGTTCTATCTATAAAAGCTGGGAATCACATCGGATCGTGTTGGTGGCAATGTTTTGGCGTCACGGGCCGCTGCAGCGGGCAGGCGTCACGCGGTGCGTTGAACCCACGTAATTGTTCCGGATATGTGACAGGTATGACACCGACTCGTATTGGTCACCTGTGGTCAACACACGGTGGCCATCGGGTGCGGCACTACATGACATTATACAGAAATGACCATTGGTATATGTTTCAAATTGAAGTTGAGGTCATATTATTCGAGGATCAGAAACATCTGTGATTTCTTCTAGTTAGGAAAAGTTTAGCTAGATCGGATTCTCCTTTATTTATATGAGTATTGTATCTCAGGACGTGGCTCAGGTACGACCTCTAAACAACCCATGAGAATATGTATGGAGACGTAGTGCTCAAAACTGTATTGGTTCCTTTGTTGCGTTCAGACGACACTCATTACTAAAAACTGTGCTTTATTTCTAATTTTCAGGTGTATACTTGAGGTTTTATAAATAATATTTTCAAGTATGTACATAATTTCGCCTTTTAGTTTCTCCGACGAGCATAACCAATACGACCACAAACGAATCTGTTAAGTCGGTTTTACACCGAACGCTCGTCATAAAAAGTCGTAAAACATATTTTAACATCCATCCGATAATCAATCCAACACGTCATAACTTTGACATCCAGTCTGCCTGGATATAAGCTGAACATTAAAAATGTTTTACACAAAAAGATATCATCGGCCACCATTAATAGAATTTATTTTTTATTGACACGTTTTGGAATGCAAAAGAAGAACTATGGGAGAAGACCACTGACCAAATGAGTGTCTATATAAACATGTTAATTCATAATAAAAATGTGGGTTTTGATGCAGAGATATAATATTTACTTACAAATTGGTGAGTTGCGTCTAACCGTATTAACGGATCTATTTCGTATTGTTTGTAAAAGATAAACATAATTTGAGTTTGAGATAAGCTCGTATAACTATTTAATTTAATTTATATTTTAGAAATAATGCCCCGCATATTCATTTTCATTCACCTACCGTTACCATAGGAGAGAGCTTAAAAGTTTTGGCTCAAACATTATCATAGGAAAGAGCTACAAAAGTTGTCCAAGCAATTTAAAATTGAAATAAAAGTCAACTACTTGAAATATTTTCTTGTATAAAATTGTATTGCATTTTCCCCATAACACTCATTGTGACTAAGTAAGTAGGGATAAAATAGAGACAATTGTATTCTATTTAAAGAATTACTCCGTTATAACGATCGATTAAAAATCAACATAAGTGCGGAATGTATCATAAAAATATTTATTGATGGAAAAGGGTCGGGTTTATAAATGAGACCGACATCACACAAATCGCTACATCATCGTGTTGTGTGGCGGCTGCGGCGCGCGCGCTCCACACCGCACTGACCGCAATCTAATGTTACGAAATTGTGTTCAATGACTTAGAAAGTAATTATGTTATTGTTATTATTAACACTAATCGTGTAAACTGCAGTTTTCTCCACTCACATTTATAGGCAATGCACCTGTATTGTTGCAATAAAGCATATATAACATGTTATTATAACACCTGCCGTATACATAACTGAGTTAATCTGAAGGTGTTCCGTCCAGGGTCTGTTTGATTAATCACAAACACGAATGTTTTGATTTATGGACGCGGGTCGGTTGATGCCGCTCGGTCTGTCTTATTGCCATCGCCTGCTTTGAGTGCATGAGTTTTAGTATCGTCATGATTGTTTATTGTATAACTTGCGACAGCAACTGATTGTGGTTGCAAGTATTTTGTAGATTACAAGTAATTTATATCAGTTTATATCAGCTTTATTATCTGATTAATACTACATGGCATTGTTAATTTTGTATTAGAATATAGGAAATCTTTGCACATAGCAATACTCAGCCGCGCGGTTGCTTGGCATACGGGGCATTCCGCAGTTTCGGGCAGTGCTGTCATTGATTTATTTATTTATTAATTTTTAGGAAGACTATCGACTTGAACAAAAATATAACATAGAATAACAATAGAAAGCCATTAAAAAGTCTCCACTAATAGAAATTGAATGGGTAGAACATGCAGAGTAACAATTAGCTAAAATAAACAATACAAATAATACTGCCGAATAGTAATACAAAAAATCAAGCACTGCACTGATATTATCATTTAGCATCCTTATGTAATACTGAAAAGTCAATTAAAATTTGGGAGTGATTTAAATACTCGAGACGCCCCTATCTCTTACATTCGAAATGTAAAATGTTGACTCAATTACCTTAAAATATATGTGAATGGCGTTCCAGTATTTGGTTATTAGACTTTCCGCTCAGTCGTCGATTCGGTGCTTAAACTTTATTAATTTCTTTGTAGAATTATAATGTAGAAATTATTTTTGAATTAGCACTCATTCAAAATACATAAAATTGTAACCATATAACTTCATGCCTAAAAATCTTATGATTAAATCTTGAGCAACTGATTGCTTTGTATACGATCAGTCAATGATAATCCCGCGTTTTGATTATTGTTCTGCATCACTGTACATTACGCTATACTGGAGTGATTGGTGATTGCAAAATCATTTCTTATTTCTTAAATATTTATTTGATTTAAATAAATAGGTACTTGGGTCTCAGGTATATGATAAAAGGGACGTTTGATTGAAGTAAGTAATGCGGATAGGTATCCGAGGAAAAGTTGCGAGAATGTTTCAATAAATTCTTGGTTGTCTGCTTTCCACTTGGTACACTTAGGTACGTTACTTACCTACTTACGTACACTTGGTATCCACTATATGTACAAAGTATGAAATGAATCTAACCTTATGTTTTCTATGAAATGATAATTCCTAAAGTTAACAAGTAGTACCTAGGTAGTAACTTTCAGAGTAAGCAATGTCCTGCTACTACAAATTTCCAAGCTATATTACCAAGACAACTTATAACAAACGCAAAGCTTCATTCCTGCATATTTGCGAAATACTTTCTTGCAACCAGCCCGACGCGTAATAAGGATCTGGATCTAATCCCGCCATAATTTCCCCGGCAAGGATTTAACGTCACGACTTCTCGGAACCTGTATACTCAGGGTGGTGAGCTGAGCATGCAAATAGTCTCACCTCAAGTGCAATAATGCCAGACGGTAGCTATCACGTCAGTTGTAAATCTTACAGGCGGTGGCGGCCGGTATCAAAGGAGCCAATCAATGTTAAATCATAGCAAAGTGACATATATCGATGTAGAGAGCTATTATGTGAGAAAAGAGTGCATCGTGAAATATTCTGACGCTAGATAGCAGCCGACTTTAACCCCTGACTCTGACGTAAGCTGGGTCATTTATCAATAAATCAGGGTGGCCATGTGAATGTGATGATAAGAGTGAGGCTTTTAAAGATATCTATGTATTTAATTATATCACTCTAATTTGACAATTTCATGTCAATTCTACAACCATCGGGACAAATGGCAATGAAGGGAAAACGGCGATGTATAAAACTTATATTTGCAAGTGATTCCAACAGTGAAGGTATTGCAGACATTGCAAAATTGAATGAGGAATCAGATATTAAAACAAATCGAGAGCGTACATCACAGTCCAGATCCAACCAAAAAAGTTGGCAACACTAACATTAATAAATATAAATCTCTTCATCTACACGTAACACCTCGTGATGCTGAGTGATGGCGGCGCGGCGCGTTTGTGGGGGGAGTCAGGTGCGTGCGCGCAACGACCGCAGCGCATTTGTCACTGTTCCCGGCGATTATTCATCTCATTGAAACATTAACGCTCTCAAGAACTAATCACGCTGACTAATGGAGCCCCCCGTCGACACTTCCTAAGTTTCACACTCGCCTGTAGTTGGCCCGTGTGAAACGCCGACGCAGTAACGTTTGACGCCCCCGTGTCAGTTCTGATTTAGTTGACGAGGACGAATGATCTCTACTATGATCAATGAGCATACCAATTAAAGTGATCGTACGAAGGAGTTCACGTTGCATTGATAGGAACTTTCCATTGAGTTATATCCACGATGAGGGGTTCCATTGGATCTTCCGATATCTGTCCAGCCAATTTAAACCCATGTTGGGTTTAAACTATATACTTATTTGATAGAAACCCTGGCAATAAAGAAATTATAGCTGAAGACGACAGTGAAGATAGCATTAGTAAAAAATACATGTAATATAGCATCAAGTGGATCGAGGTGAAGTTAGTCAATCACAGTAATGATAAAAGCAAGGTTTATGTGCAGGCGCGTACCCTGCCCGGCCTCCACGGGCAAGCCAAGCCGTACAGCCAGCAAAAAAAGTACACCATAAACAGAACGTTTATGACGGCAAATAAAGCGCGCCATCTTCCCCGTAGTCCCGTAGTGAATTATTGCTTTATTGCTTCAGAAATATTTCACAAACAGAAAATATTTTATGATTCCCCAGTTAAGAGCGGTCATATATCATTTTAAGCCATAGATAATAAAATTCGTAAGTCACCATGAGCGAGACAAAAGTGCAGAAACGAGGAGCTGCTGACCTTCTGGATACAGTCTGGTTAAATACAAATAATGGTAATGTTAGTGAAGAAACACTAGTCGTCATGAATAGTGATTGATATCATTAGAAAACATCAGATTTATGAACCGATTAACTTTATCAACATTTAAAAAAAAAGCTCCAGTAAACAACGATTAAACATAAGTGTCACCACGAACTTAAATAGAAAAAGTGATACCAACCGTAGATATATATTAAACAGATAATTCAAAGGTGAATATTCCCAAAATATTACTGAAACACACTCCAGCACATTTAATTTTTCGCATGTCCGACATAAAAATTGGAATAGTTAATGCTCAGCGAAATCGTTAACCAGTGAAGACTGTAATTGGAAGACATTAAAAATACCCAACGTTGTTATAGCTGACTGTTAAATATTTTACCGTGGGCATTAGTCCTTGGTATTTACACATGTGTTACAATGTATGCAGTACCTATTATTATTGTAGAATAGTGATATACCTACTTTAACAGTATCGCACTGTCTTTGACTTTAAAACATACAACATGCGGTAGGGCCTGATTATGTAGCGATTGTAGAAATCACGCTATAATATACTGATAAAGAAATAGGAGAGATTAACAGTGAACAACGGGTCATTTAATCATAAAGAACGAGAGCATAGGCAAATCAAGAAGCAACAATACTCAAACCAAATCCCATTCGCGACATAACAAGAATATTATTTATTATCATTGGCGATATCGATGACGGCAATATATTTGCAAACATATTTTTTTTAAACCCCGTTTCGCAAGTTACTGTTGATATATAGCCTGCGGGAACTGTTTTGCCAGTTAAAAAGACATGTCAAAACATAAACCCGCTAGCAAAAACTAAATAGCGTCGCCAAGTTGATTTGGCTCGCTGTGGGAGCCCTGTTTGGAACAAAAGAAAGTCGCTACATTCCCCGAACATGGAACGTTTACAACAAAGTTGTAATTGTCAATAGTTGTTTTTGTGTAAATGCGTCATAAGTTCTCAGAAGGTCGAAGGACGTTCTGAAGGTGAGGAGTGCTTATGTAAAAAAATTGGTGCAGCCATATAAAAAGGAAAAGATTTGTGGTGCGCAAACTCATTAGGGTTTCTTTGGACGGAGAACGGTTGACGGCAAACATTAGCGCTCATTGAAAAATTGCGATTGAGATCTTGGGGTTATCATCATCCATAATGTCTAAAGTCTTGAGTCGTCCTGTCAGATTTGATAACATTATTAATTATGGCAGGTACCTCATTTTCCTATAATAGCACAACAAAACTTATTTCTTTCGGAATTGTATGTATTTTCATTCGTTGATTGAATTCCTTGTATTGTATTCCTTGCTTCAGTATTCGACAATAAAATTAAAATATCAGACTGTAGTGTAGTGGCAGTGAGCTCGTGAAGGGTCGCCGTGTAATTTTTCAGCGCTGGCAGTGCAATCGGAAGCGCACCGGCGTCGAAACCTTTTTGTTTCTGCAGCGGTCGCGTCTCTGATGGTTTTCGGAAGTGAGGTCGCCACTCATCGCCATTCGACTATCGACCAATATTTCACTCGGTGACTTATTAATGACGTCACGATTGTTTATGGGGAAAGTCCGTAAATAACTTGGAATATTTTTTGTTCACATACGGGATATACCTACCAGGAATTCTTAGATGAATCAGCGACATTAGCTAATAGGAAAACACGCTGGTATTTGTCAATTCTTAGATTCGGTCTACATTCTACTTCATGTTGGAGATTTGAAAAAAAAAAGACAGTATATATACAGTATTCCCTTTTTTTTTTCCCGACAAGAATTGAATTTAATGGCCTATGTAGGTATAGGTACTTTTGTTTGATATATTTGTTTTTCCTAATTCATAACTCATCATTTCATACACTCGTTTACGTTCGTAATGCATGACTTAATCAATCAGTACCAATTAATATATTTTTAGTGCTCGCAGCTCAAGTTCTATCTAGATATAAACCGACTTCTTTCTTCTTTCTGACTTAATTCTAATTTCACTAATCCCATCTTAGGTTTTACCTATCATGTAAAATGCAGTTACAATACTTTGAAAAATTCAGTACACACATCGCTGAAATACTTTAACAAGTTATGGATGTAACTTTTTAAATTAGTAGCCTCCCATGTCTATAGCTCATGTCAAAACGGCCATCATTGCGTGCTAGTTTAGTTTGTAGTGTGACATTTAAGCAAAAAAACTCTACGTGTCCATTGCAGAACGCAGTGCAGATAGTTATATCACGTTATCGAATTCACTTAGCAATATTTCTCGGAAATGTATCATGGCATCTCAGTATTCAATTACCTGGGTATTGGCGTCAATAAGATGTAATAAAATAAAAAGGTTTTCTCTATTTTTTATTTAATCTAAAAGTTGATAGACTGGTATTATCACGAGGAAAATAAAATTAAATACTAATTTATAAAGAAGAGGTAACGGATCAGTTCGAATTACTTCGAATAATAAAAATAAAATATAGTATCGGCCAATATAACTCATTTTTGATGTTCAAATGTTTTTATTATACTTGCATAAAAAAATAAAAGACGTTATTCCATATTTGAATTATATTTTTTTAAGTAAGTCCTCTTGTTTCCCAACTGCGTTCCATTTCATAAAATTACAAGTTGTCAGTCATACAGTGTGGGAAGGACTCGCTTTCACGTGTACAATGAAATGTAATATCATTAAATTATTACACATATGACCAAAATTCACGTTCATTAACCCGTGAGAATGTATTGTTTGCCGTGTACGTATAATCTAAGACATGTTAAACGTTAAGCAAATTATGTTGTTTAGGTTAGTATGTAGTCTGTCTTTTATTTTGTAGATTTTTTCAAAATTAAGCATTTAAAATAAGTTATGAACCCTCGGAATAATCATCTGAAATTATATATGAATCTTTGAATATTATACGTCTTTTGTAAAGTTCATAAAAAATCAAGTATATTTTGCTAGTAAGAAATGTACCTAATCTCAACGACCAACGCTTTTAATACTCGCATACATACATCTATTGCTATTGCCATAAACCTCATGCACAAATAACAAAATGACGTCTCGTTGGCGCATGAAATTGACGCAATAAATTAAAACTCATTAAAATTAAAAATGGAACCATTCTCCTTTATATATATATATTTCTCTTAATATATTTTGTAACGTACCTTTTTCGTGTTACAATCGTACAATTAATTTTACACCGTGAAACTCTACCAATTAGCTTGACCAAACAGCTAAATTGTAGAAAAAATATGGCCTACTTTAATAACCATAACAGTACCCATAACTCAATTAAAACAAGAGTCCATTTTAAATTACCATCTTAATAACACGCACGGTCCGTGGCGCTACCTGATTTTGTGAACGCGACCATAGAGTTGCTAGACATGGATTTGAGCGTGTTCAAAATTAATTGAGGTTTCGAGTTCGAATTTCAAAATAAAGTTTTATTTGAGATCGCTAAAAGGGACGCCTAGCTTTTTGATTTTGTCGTCAGTAGGTGAAATTATAAATAGGAAAATATATGAAAACAGCCAGAGCTAAAGTTAGGAAAAATTAAGTAATGAACTAAAAATAGCCTTCGAAGTATGTGAAATTCTACTTTCGGTACTCTCATTTGATGACGTAGTACTGAGTAACTAATCTCGTTCAGACAACAGTAAACTACCAGTTAATAAATGTGAATGATAATTAAGATGACATTAATAAAAATAAATCCGCAATAACAATCTAAGTGACTAATGTAGCAGAGCGGTCATTCACACGTGACGTGACACATCCAGTGAGATATTTGCTCATCAAAAATCTAATGGCCACGATTATGAGAACCGTAAGTTGCCAAGAATAAATAATGAAAAATCGTATGTAATGTGTTTTGAGTCGACGCGACGAGTCCGGCAATTAGTCGAGCGATTCATCACCATGTCACAATTAGTTCCTGCCAAGTATTGTACAAGTGATGGGGAAATGCTTTTGAATATCATACTTGGGAATAAAACTGTTTAACTAAACATTAGTTAAAATGGAAGGTAGACTGAGGTTTGCTTGGCAAAGGGTCTCAGTTTTTATTAAGGCAATAGCTGAGTGACGAAGGTCGCGGGTTCGAATCCTACAATAAGTTAGAGCTTTCTGTAAAGCACCAACCATGCACGACGAAACCACAGCATGTTAGTAGGGTACTTTTTAGTACCCGCTTGATTGGCTACCAGCTTCAAGTACCAAGTAGTAAGTAGTAGTATAAGTAGTAGTAATATCTAGTATAAGTGAATATATGTCACCAAGCACCTACCGGTATGTTCCGAGCCAGTTCTTCAAAAATCTCCTCATACATCATCAGTAAAAAAAGCAAACAAAAATTCAAATCCTCCAACTCATCCATAAAATGATCAAATCGACCAATAGTTTGATTAGCCGTTTAGCATAACTAAAAGTAACAGTTAGTTACTGTTACTAAATATCATTATGCCCTCAGCATGCGCTGGCGCCGAAGATGCCGAAATGTGAGACGGTGATGCAACTGCGAAAATAGTACCTATAGTTAATTAAATCTACCCACGTATAATGGCGCAATGGGCACGCCTCTGCATGCCTTACATTATTTTAATTAGAGAAAGGATTTATAAATACAGTATCTTACACCGCGTAAGGGTGTAATATCTCAAGCTAATAACTTCTTGTGCATAAAAAAAACTGGGATATAGCGGAAAAGTTCAGACTTTTCGCGAAACGCGTAATGCAATCTGCAGCGGCTTTTCTAATGCGTTAGAAGAAAAACTAGTATAGAGCTTCGATTAAACAAAAAAAAAACAGGATTGGCCTACTCGAACGTGGATATCTGAGTAAGTCTTACCATCTCTATTACTTGTTAAATACGAATAAATAAATTAAAAAAACAATTTCGAGATGTAAGAACGTATCGTCCTTTTTAATTTTATCTAAGGGATCCTGTTATGTATAACTTAGTGCTACATATAAAGAGATAGAGAGACTAGATGATCGATCAAAGTTTCATTTCGATGTATAAAGCCATTTTGCTGCGTGCGTGTGGGTAGCTTTACAAGTAGCGTTAAGTGTAATTAATTAACTAATGTTTTTTTCACTTATTTTACCATAACTGTTAAGTTTTTGTTGATTCGAGCAATAGTTAATTCGAACGAGACTGCTCCAATTTTAAATCACACTTTTTTGTAGAAGCAATCGTTGTTACACATACGACTGTGAAATGGATCTTTGATAGGTACATATTTAATTAGAAAACATCTCATTTTTACAGTACAGTGGTCAGATTTTTCAAGGTCCCATGACGAGGCGTAATTTTTAAGAGTTATAATGTGCACAAGTATGTGTAAATATAGCTATTACGTAAATGGTAATGTGAGTGCAGGGCCTCGTTGGTCGCCACGCGCGATCGCGGGCGTATCGTGTACGCCACTGATTATACGACTTAATAGTTTAATCAACTGTTGTACTAATGAAGAAATTGCGATTTTTCATAAATGTAGATCGCTATGACGCGTGTTGCTGCGTGCGCGTAACGAGCGCTCGTCAACACCTACCGATAGCATCGCTATGACTGGCTGGAAATTATTCCGAATCGTAATTACGGCGATTATTCACGGCCGGCCGGGGGCGGCAGCCATTTTTCAACAGTCACCGTTCTTAATTATGAGCCGCGCTGGACGGCTGTCGAAGCTTTGAGCCGCGCCGTCACCTCGGGCCGACTTCGCTTCGCTATCGTACACAGTGCTCCTTACACGGGCGCCTATTTTCTAAACCACTCGCAATTTCTTCTTTCTTATCAATAAATGAACAGAGAGTACTAATTGATTTTAATTCATGGATGAATCCGATGACTCCAAATTAACCATCCTGAGCATTCGACGTCTGACTCTAAGGTTGTTGCAGTCCATCAAGTCAAGACTTAGAGAGCATCGAATTCTTCCCCACTTGGCTACCTGTATTCGCCACTTCGAAACCTTAGCAGTGGTCGAACATACTGATACTGACATAAATGATTTTAAAGGTCAAATCACGGATAATCATAAAACATAAAATAGAAACATAATAAAATGAAGCAATTTAAATCATTAGAATCGTACCATTCGATCAATATGATATCGAGCGATTTGATGATAGTAACAAACGAACGTTACTCCACACGAGAGCTCGACTAGTGTTTATTTATCGTTTTGGAAGGCTTAGAGAAGACAGATGGAATGTTGTGTTTTTTACTCCAAGATGAGGTGTAAAGTAGAAATCACCTTTTTATTTTCAATGCAGTATGTAAACAAAGTTCGTGGGATGGTAATTTCGTGACATATGCATACTTCATACCATGTAATACCTTTATTATGCGTTTGATACTCACTTAGGCTGTCTATACATTATGCCATAGATAAAATTGAGTAAAATAAAAAGCATAAACCATATGCCATGATATATTAGAGATTTTCGTTTGGTGTGCTAAATTAGTACATTATGATACATGTGTGCAAAGTTGGTTATTAACACTCCAGGCGGTATTAAGCGATAAGGGAGCCGAGAGTGTAATACAAGGCACACGCGTGTCATACGACGTTTTTCAACTCACTTGCGAGGAAAAAAATAGACTTGTATTTTGCAATAAATGTCACTTTACGAGCGAGTGTGTTGAAAATAATGTTAATATACCTATCTACATTTACACATAAGAACTGTAACGTTGAAAGAGGTACTGAAACTCATAGAATGTAAGATAGCGGGCTTTTAAATGTATGACGAAATGCCTTTAAATGGTAGGTAGCAGTTAACAGTGCTAAGTTACTTGCTATATTTATAACACGAAAAACGGTATTCTTATTAAAGTAGGATAAGAGAATGATTAAAAGTGCTCCAGTGCGAGCTCGTGAAACGACTTCTAGATAATAATTGAAATCGCCGTCTGGTCACGACTACTCCGGGTACACTCGCCGAAGTAATAGCTACGTTGTTTTTCTTTAAGCTTTTTATGTAGCTATACATTTATATCTTGTTTGCTAAGTTGCTAAGTTATTTACGTTGGAATTTGTTACTATGGTAAATTATTTGATAACTGTATGATTGAATTCTTGCTTTAGGGCCTGATTTAGAAATAAAACTGGCTCATTTTGTTGACGGTATCAAAGGCGGTCATGCAATATTTAATTATATCTACGCAGAGCCTGTCTAATATCAATCAGTTTCTAATTAATTTTACACGGACACCAACCGCTTCTGTGCGCGATTGTACGCGGTTGGTGCCGGGCGTGCTGACGCCAGCGAGTCTAATCGCCGTTTATTGGAGAAAACCGATTACTGCGCCACGGCCGAAACAATTTCGACATGTCACCACTATGAGAGGCTATCGAGCCACTGCTACGCCGGGCCGAACATAATTTGTAGGGTGCTGTTGTCTCCCGTTACAATTATTTACCTACATTTAGATTACATTAGATACTTGTCACGTATATTCGGGCTTTAACGGAAGTTTTGGCCGATTTCTATTATTATGCTATCTAAAACCGACTGCGTAGAAAGCGAACTTATCAAAAAATACGAGAATTTATGAATAAAAACCCTTTTTCCTCGAATTAATAGGTCACTGGTCACTGTTATTATTATCCCACCAAAAACATTTTTATGTAAAATGTTGCCAAGACATATGGCTCGCACTGTCAAAAAGTTTTCAGATCTCATGTAGAGCCAAGCTTATAACTCAACTTGCACTTACTCTACAAGCCCTAACTTCACAAACTCTACACCTTAGTCAACATATGTGGCTTGGCCGTTTCGCTACATGGGAGTACGGTGAAAAATGTATTCACTATTCATAATTTTTTTGTTATTCAATAGTTTTTGTATTAGTGAAACGGCCAAGCCACATATTTTGACTACGGTGTGTAGTTTGTGAAGTTAGGGCTTGTAGAGTAAGTGCATGTAGAGTTATAAGCTTGGCTCTACATGAGATCTGAAAACTTTTTGACAGTGCGAGCCATATGTCTTGGCAACATTTTACATAAAAATGTTTTTGGTGGGATTTCACTTCTTTTTGTAAGTTGATAAAAAAATTTATTTTTGAAATTTCCAAGTTTTATAATTTTTTTGTTGTTTGTATACTAATACAAGCTTACATACCAAATTTCAGCTTTCTAGGACTTCAGGAAGTACCCTATGAGTTTTGATGATCATCAGTGAGTCAGTGACGAAATCGGGGTTTTTTAGATATCAATAAAATCTAAAGTATAAGAGCTACATTATTGAAACTTAATATGTTTAATAAGTTCACTATTGACATCATGTCCTGAGAATTTTGTTTATCTAGTATAATCCAAACCCAAGTTATGAAGGTTCAAAAAATCGACGAAGCGCTTCGAGAAAAGGTAGGTAGTGCCCTTTCGCTTCGCTTGGCTGTCTTGGCGGGGGGCACTCCCGTGCCCCCAGATATTATTGCCTAGAGCTAGTAGAAAATTATTTTGTAGTAACTCTGTCAAATTAATCCAATCAAATGATAAAAATGCTAAAAGCGTACGTTTCGCCATTTATCATATTTAACAAGTAGATAGTAGACATTAAAATCCATCCAGCTAGCTAAATCCAGGCTGCTTCGGGGCATACAGAAAAACATATCCCTGTCCTGGGGGCCTACCACAAGCTCTTAAAACAAGGTTAAAATAACCTTATTTGTCTTTTGTCCCGTTTTGATGTCGGATGTCAAAGATAGACAAAAGTCAAATAAGGTTATAATAATATTGTTTTAAGAGCTTGTGGTTCGCCCTCTGTCTTTGCTGTCGAGTAATAAGGCTTCATTATGACTCGGAAAGCGCATTCTTGCGTATTGATTTCACCAATAACATAGTGATTGACACTTAATACGGCGATTGATTACTCATCGATATCAAAAGTATACTGTAATGAAAGAGAATTAGACATCGATCGTTCTAAATGATTAGTACATTTTCCTTTCACTTTGTAACGAAATCAATTACAGAAATGGACTACAGGTCTACATTTACAGAGAATTTTAAGTTATTATTTGAGCTTTTAGGACACGTTTAGTTGATTGCCAGTACACAGTTCGTACCTGGCGCAAGGCAGGGTACACAAGTTGCGAGTCACGGAGGGCGCTTTCGGGTAAAAACTACAAAAAAGTAAATTATATTGATGGAATCGAGCCGGTTTGATTGATGATGAGTGAGCACTTTTTAATTTATTTCGAGGATTCGTCGACCGCTTCGTGTCTGCTAAGGTCGCGGCAAACGATATTTTTAATAGCTGGGCGTGATCTTTTCACTTGTCAATGTTGTGGTTCCGTATTATTATTTTGGATTCTACCAAATAGTGGTCTTGCTTTTGATCTATATATCAACTTATTGGGTTTTATGAATGGAAAAGCATAACTTTCTTATGGTGTAGTTTCAAACAGTTTTAGCAGAACTGTACCTAGCATTTTTTTAATCAAAATAATAAATTAAACATTTGGCTATTTATAAAAAATATTAAAAAGTGAATTCAACGTAAGTACGGAACCATAATTTAAAAATTCATAAAAATAACACTGCGCGAGTTGTCGGAGCCACGGTTTTTTCTCTCCGGAGTTCCACCTTGGTGTCTATTAATATTAATTGACGTTTGTGAAATTTGGATTCCACCATACGTAGAACAATGACGTTGCAATGTCGGCCAATTTGATGAGTTTAAAATGTGTTTCGATTTCTCTCAAAAATAATTATTTTACCTATAACTATTTATTTCGCATAAATTGTTGTTTCATGCCTTGGAATATTTTTTAGTCAAAAGTTGAAAAAGGCAATTTTGTTGGGATATAAATAAATGCCTGTAAAATTATTCAACTTATTTTATTTATTTACAAGAGTTAGATTTAGTTTACAGAGTTACTACAAAATTTCCTCAAGTCTGGCAGCGTTTTCTCATTGGATGGATAGCCAAGTTGATGCGTTGGCGGAAAAGTTATTAAAAGCTAGTGAAGTCTACGATTTAAGAGCCGGTTTCAAGGCAATTTTCGAGGTCAGTGTTTTTCTTAATCTTATTGATTTCGCTACCCCCTTACAGGTTGACAAATTCTGGCGACCCCCTTGTCAGACAGACAGAATTTTTAAAATTAAAAGACTACGATAATGATTTTCTTTATTTTGATACCTTTACTGACGCAAGAAGCCGCGAGAGGTTTGCAACTAAGTAAAAGGTAAGTTGGACGCCCGCTTGCGCGAAGTCTACCTTTTTCCTTCTGCTGGCGACCCCCCGACTAAGGTTTCGCGACCCCCACCCACAGATTGAAAAACACTGTTCTAGGTGATCACATATAAGATTTTTACTTTACACTCCCACCTCGCTTTATCTCATTGGAAACGTTGTTTATCTAGGCTTACTATAATCTTATACTGAGAAATATGTAGGTTTGTACAGCTAGCCACCTGTTGTGACACATTTCAGACGTTTCATTACCGTCATTGTGGACAAACATGTGTATGTGGAACGCACTTGAGTAAACCAACGTCATTTGGAGGACACCAGTGAACGCGCTCAACGGACAGTTTAAATTATAATTTGCGTTGATAACAAAAAATTTTATATTTACCTATAACGCTGCATAAAAGCAATGTTTATTAATAAAAAGAAAGAAAGAAAGAAAAAATATTTATTGACCCCCGATTATACATATTGTACTAGCTTTTCGCCCGCGCAGGGGGCGCGGGTGAAACAGCCGTTTGTAGCCCCAGTGGTTTAGGCTCTGCGTTGCTGAATCAGTCAGTTAGTTAGGATGAGTAATTACATATGTACAGATTACACTATTTCAGTATGTTTATTGAAAGTAATAATGTTATGTATGTTATAAGTACATATTCTATAATTCCTATGGTTCCCACTGAAAACCAGTATCATAGAAATAAGCCTATCTTAGTGCTTCGAAATTATGTTTAGTGGGAGGCCTTTTAAGCTCCTTAGTATGAGGCCTGTATTATAGAACAAGACCGAAACTCAGATAGTATCAACAATATATTGTGTTAATCGAAAATAGCCCTAATGTTATTTGTACAGGTTCCAAATTCAATTATTTTAAACTCGAGTCAAAACTTAGCTTGAGCATATCAATGCTTAGACTTAGCTTAAGTTTTTTTTATATATATGACTTTAGGAAATTCAACAAAATAAAGAAAATTGCTGCTGTTTCGTATCATATATTTTTCAGACAAGTCATTCCACGTCACATTAAAATAATTAAAAACTATAATAAAAAATACATTAAAGGAGTTTCCAACAATGACACTCTTTTAAAGAAACCACTACTGCTTATCATCGGAAAGGTTCCCAGCATTTCCTCTCCAATGGAGGAGTCATTCAATTTATGTATTGCTGAAAAAAAAAGGTTTGGAATTGGGAGAAGAAGCGACTCCTCCTAATAAAATAGAATCTAATGTCATCGCCCACTATGTCAGTACTGCTTTAATCGCAGCAACGGTCCGGCACCGCCTCAACTCAATCCAACCACAAGATGCCAGCGCGCCGCCCGGTGAAATTGGTAGCGCGGCTTTGGCAAGATACCGCTTGCTGGCGTCACGCTGCGCAGCAAGGAAGTGGACCGCTCGCTGGAAGCGTGTGGTCAGCAGGACTAGTGGCTTGTAGCGGTAAGCGCGCTTGCCGTCAGGCCTCAACTATTTTATCTGGCCATTGTAAAATATGTATACGATTTAAAGGCCTCCTTGTATAGCAAGGTAAATGCCGAGGCGTAGCCGTGCTGCATGGAACAATTATCCTATAGAAGCGCAATGACGTTCATTTTGGTTGAAATAAATTCCGCCAATTTCCCACCGCCGACAATGCGCAATGATTGGTTAAGACAAGGACGCATGCACTCTGATTGGCCAAGTCAAAAACACACGACGCAGCGAGTGGTCCTTACTGTTCAAATTCAGTGACAGATCACTGACTAGTTGTGGAATTATATTGTTCAGTATTACTACTCTATAGGGATATTTCCTCGATGCCGTGCTGTTACAATAAGCGGTCACCCTAAGGGTGTAAAAAAAATGGAGCACTTGAATATGAGGTAATATTTCGCAGTTATAACATTAGTAGGATATGATAGCAGAAAGATTTCTAGTTAAGTATGACATGTATAGTGTCATCTTTCACTAAACCCTTTCATTACTATAACGGTCATTCTTCAACATGTTGATCCCTTAACCATCCATTAAAAGCACATTCATGATAAATAATGTCCAGTAAATTGGATCCATTTTAATAATAACTAAGTTGACCCTTTGTGGGAAACTTGCGAAAGTTCGCAAATCTAACTCGATGTCCTTTTAAGTCGATACATTGCTTGTACAAGACATTATATCGAGCAACAATGGCGATTAACAAGTGGTTTGTCATTTCTTTGGCAACTAGTTGTGATTCGAACGCGCTGCACCGGTTTAAGTGATCTATGAAGTGTCTAGGGTCGATAATTCCTGTTTTTGTTCACAGACATTATGACAAACTGTATCGACGGTATCTGTACGATCTATCGTAACTGTTGTTTATTAGTTTCTTACAGTTTCAATAAACATTGAAAGGAAATTAATTATAATTCTAAGTAACCAAGTTATAAAACGTATAACTTGGTTTCTTAGAAACTATATTATTGATTTTTATAATCAATAGTTGTTTAAATGTTCAGCTTTGGGTTCTTCAAAAAGGTTGTGAAGAGATTTCTGCGGGATCGGCAACGCGCGTGTGTTACCGCTGGTGTTGCAAGCGTCCAAAGGCTACGGTAACCGCTTACCATCAGGCGGGCCATATGCTTGTCTATTAAAAAATAGTAGAATTTCATTGGCAGTGAAGCCAGAACAGAATTGAACAACTATTGTTGATCCGAAGCACACGTAAAACAATACGCTAGCCCTAAAAAATTGTATAGTATGAGAGCGAAAGTTGTAATTTGCATATAACAATGCAACACCTGTTAGGTCGCCTCGTGGCATGTGGGCGCTCAGTCCTCCCAACAATGGTTCTCTTCATTCAAAATAACAGTTGCAGCTCAGTGTAAATGAACCTTTTTTATCATTATGTATCGTCAAGGTCACCTCCTTTGTGTGCTATCATATGTTCGGCTATTGTGCCAAACACGTGGTTGAAACCTATATTCGGACTATGGGCGCAGTATTGAATAACATTCTGATAGATCTGGGCCTTCATTTGTGTATTACCAATTATTTCCAATACTGCATAAAACGAAATTCATAAAGCTATTGTTAGAAAAACTTTACTAAGGTCAATGTTATGATGCAAGCGAACGAAACGAAACTAAGTTGATCAATATTCGTAGCCGTTGCCGTTGTAACGACTGACGCGACTCTACGAATAACTCTAGTAAATCTGACTTCGTAGACAGGAATATAAACAGTTCCTCAATGCGTAATTTTAATTTGAAAGCATTCTTTCTTTCTTCTTTTTTTTCACACTGACATCTGACATCAAACTAAGCAGAGCTTGTACTATGGAAACCAGATAACTGATATAATACATATAATACGTTTTGTTTGTAATTACATACTTAATTAAATATAATTACACCCAGACACAGGACATACAGACATGTTCATGCACATAACTGCATGTCTTGTGTGGGAATCGAACCCACAACCTGCGACGCGATAGGTGGAATCTTAACCAGTCGATGTTCATTGCTCTCATCTATGACGATCTATGCTATATTTTTAAGTAATTTATTAGTAAGTGTGCAAATAATGTAGGATTTATAACAGAAGGTTACACGGACAATGTAAACAGTTAATAAAACACATGTCCACCCATATCGTAAGTAAATACCTCGAGGCACCAGCTTAACACCGACAAAATCCCCAATTGAAAGCTGAACGTATTATAACTTGTTACGAGAATTTATCAGCAAATCTACAACCTGAACAGCGATTAGCAAGTTAAACAAGCCGCTACACGCTATAACAGGCCGTTATCTTTACATCTGGCTCGTATAAATTAAAGTCCACGTGTTTGATACGAATCTACAGACACAAGTTTCGTGCGTCTATTCAGTATCGGAATTTACGAGCCAAAACATTTTCCACGGCCTCTAATAAAAGAATTTGCATAGGTTGACAATGAGGAGTAGTTGACAAGTGATCAATTGTGTTATTTTCGCGAATGAATGGCTCGTAATGGCCAAGGGGTTTCGGTGGACCGGGGTTATTAAATTACAATAATTCTAGTGAGGAAGCGGCTGTACGTGTCCTCGGGCAGGGGTCGGGTTGGACTGACCGTTGGTGGTTGATGGATGGATCACTCATATTTACTTATAACTATATACCTGAAATTATATCTATCCAAAGATAATTTCAGGTAAAGGTATATATGGCCCAGAATGGATCAAAGAATGACGCGCAATAAGTCAATATACATTAATAAGTGTTCTATAAATAAATGTTGCAGAAATACAACATTTCCTGAGCAAAATAAATGTTTTTGTCGTAGCTTTCTTTAATTAAATTATTACGTTATAACCTTTATTGCGTAGGCTTCAGTGGCCATCGAACAATACGAGTGGGAACCACAAAATCCTTTTATTAGCAAGTTTCACTGCCGCTAACGGATTCGCTAACAGTTTCCTAACAATTCGCAAAATAACTTTTTTTTTTTCAATTGTAAAAAAGTAAGTGAACTCTTATTTTCAGCCAGACAACCAAAATAACCATGGATAAAAAAGAAAACGTATTTTCTCTTACAGCCGAACTACGTAACAGCATATTTGCGACTTCGCGGTTCGGAAGTTTGTTTTTTGTGCATAAGTTACGAGACTGGTCGTTCGATTCGTTATTACGTTCACATTTTGTAACGTCCGTAAATCGTTACTACGAACGACGGTCACGCAATCTGGACTTTAATTTCGTTAGATTTTATTTCACACCCGAGTGGCTGCGCGAAATTAAGTTAGTACAATATTAATACAATATTGATTGTAGTCGAACCGATTTTTGCATGATGTAGACATGTCGTGAACAAATTGATTATTAAATTTGCATAAATTTAATGCGTTCATAATTCAATGTCGTTCCCCTATTTTCATTAAAATTACAATATTTTGTATTTTTTTAGACTTGCCATGCACAAACTATCAAAACATATAAATATACTTACTTACTAAAAATCTAATATGTATATAATAGTAAAATTTGATTTTACTATTATAAAGGAAGGCTTATGCGGTGTTGCCACCTGTAATTCTCGTGGTAGTAAAGTAGCCAATAACTTCTGTGTTGTGATTATAATCTATAAATAGTATAAAAGTACCTACTGTTAATACTTATCTATGTTTTAGTTCGTTATATATTATTTGCGTCTAATGGGAGCAAAAAAAAAACATTTCATTTCATTTTTTAGTATATATGTATGTTTGATAGTTTGTGCATGGGAAAAGCGTTTGAAAGAGTAGGTAGGTTACACACAAATTAATAATTTTTGGTAATTATCATTTCCAGCATAAATGGAATATATCGAAAAAATACTAAGATGAAATAAATGGTAAGTCGCGTACAAGAGTTCAGTAACATTACAATAACCCAGTTACTGTAAAATGTATTTTCTGATAGTAAATCGATCAGTAAATTTAACGGTATTTAAACCGTGAGGATTTTGGTTATTACAATATATCACCTCTTTTGTTACAAATGACAAAAAAATAATTTTAAGATTTCTATCAGATACGCTGATGAAGTAATGGACGCTCGCCCAGCGCTAGACTAGCATGATGATAGTTCCTATATAATCTACCTAAAACTTGAATTCATTCATTCGAAAAGAAGTTTTACGGTTATGAGTTTAGATTGCAAAAGCTTTTTGCGTTACACTGCTGGTAAACTATGAAGCGCTCATGGTGTAGCATGATTAGCCGTTCTTAATCGGCAAAGTTAAGCTACCACCGTCGTGATCGATACCTGGATGGGTGACCGCCTAGTGGGATTTCAAATCGAACGTTTCACTTAATTGTGATAGTCGTTAGGCTAGTTGGATGCCTCCTAGGCGGCTTGAAAAAATGCATTTGTCGTTATCATCAGCCTATAATTTCCCACTGCTGAGCACAGGCCTCCTTTCACAAATAAGGGTGAAAGGGAATGGGCAGGTACTCCACCACGCGTGCCCACTGCGGATCGGTGGAGGTAGTCTAGTGGTCAACCTACTATTGGAGTTTTTCAAGCCGCCTAGTAGGCCTCCAACTAGCTTAACGACTGTCACAATTAAGTGATAACCGGGGTTTACTTTACGTGCCTTCCGAAGCACGGAAACGCTCGATTAGAAATACCAGTAGGCGGTCACACGTCCAGGTACCGACCACGACTGACATAGACTACTTCTTATCCTGCGAACGCGGATGAAACAGCGGGGCACAGCTTGTAAAAAATAAAGAGTTATTGTTTTCAATAATGGACAGGGCAACAATGATTACTGCTTCCAAGCAAAAAGGTTTTAAAACTAATCATGCTTGTAGATTGTCGATGGTACTAGCTTCTTCACGTTTTGATTTAATTAAAACCTTCATGTTGCAAAAGTATACAAAGGAAAAAACGAGTACAAAAATAATTAAACAGCGGTAACATTCCACCACATAAAACACTCATTTACAAGCCAGGTTGACGTCACGCGATGGGGTAGCATGACGCAAGGGGTGAGCACAGCGGAGCGGGTACAGCAGAGCGCGGGGGGCGGGGGCTGTTCCCACGGTAGGACAGGAAGACGCTTGGACCTGTACCTGGGGTATTTGTGGCCATTGCGGTTTTTTAGGTCTAGGCTTAGCTTAGATACAAATACTTTTTCTCATAGGACAAAAAACGTTTTAAAAAACATACTTACATAATCGAAATCTTGATGTTTTTATTCCGATGAGCAAATTATATACGTGACGAAATATTTTAGTTTGAGTTTTTGTGTGTAATAGGTATATTTATTTATATATAAAAATTCAGAAAAAAATACCAAAAACTGTTAAGTGCGAGTCAGACTCGCGTCAGGGTTCCGTACAAACTTGTATGTATATTTGTTTTGTGATGTAACTACTAATTTACCTTTACTTGTGCTACATGATATTGCTTCTTACCAAATTTCCTGATTCTAGGTCAACGTACTCTATAGGTTTTGATTCCCTTGCGAGCGTAAAATATGTGGCATATAGGGCCGTGTCTTTTAATTGCGTTGACTTAGAAGTTTCGCTGCTCCAAGGGATTGCAGTTGAATATTTGATATTAATTTCAGCTTGAAACCTCCACGGATTCCTGAGTAAAAGGTTCTTGACAGACGGACGAAAAAAAGTTATTTTATCGTTTGTCAGAACCCTAAAAATACCAAAAAATATATCGCTTATAAGAGAGATTATAACGTGCTTGAATTGAGATGTCGATACTGATTTCTAATGTTATACTCAATCAAATAGATTTAAAACTATATTGCAGTTAAATAATCATATCGACGATTATCGCATAGAGTATTCAAACAGTTCCGGTTCGGTATAATAATAATTGGTGCAAAACAGACAGGACGTCCTGTGTCGAATCATATGTACCTTTGCAAAAGTACATTTACCGTTACAGCTAAATCTGACAAAGAACATTCACCTTTATATCCATGCAATAAGGATGAAGTCCAACAATTGCTGCAAGTAATGGTAGATTCAAGGCATGCCAATCTAGCGAGCGTCCCTTATCCGCGTGACGGGTCAAAATTGCGATTTTATTTATAACATGTCGTATTATAGCAGCTGGGGTTTGTCAAGACGAAAAAAAATATAAGAAAATGATTCCACAGGGCCCCTCGACTCCCTTCGAGGTCCTCAAAGGGGCGGACCACCCTTCGAACGGGTTTCACCATCATAAATCCCACGTTCGTTGTGAAAAGATATTTTAAAATGCGTATAAAATTATTCAGGGCAGAAATAATTCGGTGTGCTCTGGAATTTATTTATTGTAACGATTGTCAGTTGCGAAATCCGTGCACGTGTTTTGTACGTACCGTACGTAGGTAATGGCTAAAGCGAAGGGTTCCGTATGTTTTTGATTCCATAAATGATTTAAGTGGCTATTTATTCGGTAGGTTAAAAAAGAGTTTTTAAAACATCATATTATTGGATATTTTGTTTAAAATTATTAAGTATATATTATAATAGGTATCCTAATCCTAACTTAATATTATAAATGCGAAAGTGAGTTTGTTTGTTACGCCTTCACGCCTCAGCTACTCAACGTATCATCATGAAATTTGGCATGCAGATAGCCTATAGTATGGAAAAGGACATAAGCTATTTATCCCGGGAACGTGGGTGAAACCGCGGGGGACAGCTAGTACTTAATAAATGCCTATTTACAAATTTACAATAACAGTTTTTAAGGTCAATCAACTCATAAATAACAATATCAATAAGCCAGTGAATTGCAAAACCGTATCGCAAACAAGTTACATCAAAATCTCGAACTAATTACAATGAATGTAACACAAAATACTAATAACAAAAGAGTCAATTGTTAAACAACAAAAAGGGACACCCAAACAGTCACGCCCACTCACACAGTGACCCAGAGAACCAATAAAATACTCCAAACGACGTCTTAATTAACCAACAATGACTTAATAAAAACCTTTCAGAATCAACATCTTATGATAATCAGAGAGCAGTAATAAAAGAGTGGTACAATAAGCCGCGCACTATGGCTAAACGTTGTGTTTATATTCAACAGTTTACAGCAATATATACAATACAATACTATGGCTTTTTACAATGCCGTATTTGAAAGGAACTCTGTTTTGTACAGGCGTGCACGCAAAGCGTTACTAAGTTTAATGACCTTTAGAATATGTCCTACTGTTACATCATTTTATGTAATTATGACTTTTTATGCCATTTTTTCTAGTTTTATTGAATAACTAAATTTTACAGTTTTTGTTTTGAACTGCATCAGATGTTCTCATCTCGGTCATATACTTAATTAACGTTCTATTTTTAATAGTTAATATTAATCAAGCTAATCATAAAAATAATCATAAAGTCGGTAGGTAGTATCTATTTTATTTTACAATACCAAAAAAAGTTAACAATCCATTATAAATCTAATTGCTCATATAAAACTCCTCGCTTTCTGATCACAACGTTCGAAAACCTATCCAACATTGAATTACAATAAAAATAAAAATCCAGATAGACTGCTAGCGACTGTACAAAACTACAAAGTTCATCGACCGCTATTATAAAACGATGATACACTTGAATATAGTCAGGTGAAATATAATTTTGCATATCTATTGGATTTGGTACATTAATGTGTAAATTTTTACATTGTAGTACTACCGCGTGCTTCGATTTCCAACCTTGTGTTGCCACGCGTACAGATTTCTTAAGAAATTTACATGAAATTAAGGTTATGTGATTTGTAGGTGACTGTATCAATAGAGATGACACGGGCTAAGAGTTTTATTCACGATTGTATTGATTTGTTTGAATGGTGCATAATATTATGTCATTTTACGATAGAATAAGTTATGCGTTATAAATAAAAATAGACGAATCGTGACTTTATCATTATAAGAAAAGTTTATAAAGTGTTATTGGTGCCGATTCTGTTGTAAATTGCACTAAACTAATTTTAGTCACATAACATCTCTTTCTTACAAACATTATTGAAAAAGGATTGAACATATTTAAAGCTATCAAATTAGTCTTTGCCGCCTTCATTTGCATTATTATTATGGGTATTTACACGTAACCGCGATAGATGGTCACTTTTATATTGAAAACAAGCATTGGACTAATTTGACAGGACTTTTCTTTCATCCTTTTCTTATGTTCTTTTTTAGAACGAGACATAGTGAGACTAAATTAGTTTAGTTGTAGAAAAATCAAAATAACTGATTTTGCTATAAGGAATGAACAAATCGATACGTGATATAAGATTAGGGGAGTATGCGTGCAAAAGACATCAACGAGCACTTTCATTTTCTTTTTCCTGATTAAAACTTAGGATATCTTTAAGGAGATTTCTTTGATCCTAAAAAGTTCATCTGAAGTTTGTTAAGAAAGTTAATTACTCTGTATATATAAAATATCTATCAGATTGTGCGCTATGTCCGGCTACTAGACGTAATATTATACCGATGCGTATGTGCTGGGGACATTCTGGGTCATCTGTAACATGTGTTTTTTGTTCATACAAAATATTCACGATTTATATGTTTTATCGGATATTTTATATAATTTTGATATTGGAATTCATTTTATAGGAAATTGAAACTACTGGGAAAATTCCATTTATACTCGACCTAATTGAAAACATGATATTCATGGACGCTGGTTGTCTTTCAAGCCGAGATTTTTAAGTCTATATGAAACATTTGGTTATCAAAAGTAGGTATATTGGAATAAGAATGAAGATTTAAGTAGGAGACAAGTATTCTTTAATAAAAATAATATATATCCGGATGGTTAAATATATTAACCAATTGCACATTTAACGAAGTAGTATGAACCTCACCAAGAAAATACATCCCTTGAATATTACCATTTTATTATCGTTCATAAGTGCCTTACCAGGGCCATTTTTTTTTACTGTTTTTAGACCTGTGTTTGACCGTAATCTCACCATAGTAAGTGATGATGTGGCCGAAGGTGGTAAGCACACAAAGCCTAGAAGGAGCTGGCTCTCAAGTGCAGCTGTCGGAACACACCGAAACTAAATAAATAAACCTAAACTGAATAAATGACTTTTTGATTTTGATTAAACATTGTTCTAGCTACTAGCGTACTATATCTATTGATAACATATTTTTGCCACTTTTAAGTCCTTTTCCAACTAATACTATAAACGTGAGTGAACTGATCGCGATGAAATTTGGCATGCAGATAGCCAATGGTATGGAGAAGGACATAGGCTACTTTTTCCGGTAACGCGGCTGACTAGTGAAGATATAATAGTAACATCATACATTCCACGCTACCCCGGGTTCCCCGGTCGCGCTCAACAGCGCGTGCAACCGCGCGCGCGCAGGAAGGCGCGTCTCATCTCGCAGGATGCGGCGCGCGCGCGCCACCCGACCTACCGACCACTCTCATGGATCCTCTTACTGCGCAGGCACGTGTAAGTGACCCCACGGACATCAGGTCATTAATACTAGATGTTTCTAGTCCTCTGTTGATGTCTTAGCAATAGGATTAGACATTTCCGAAATTAGCTAAATATTAACAGGTGTTAGAAGTTCATTCTCTCGACGGCCACACTATTCATCGAAATTTTGTAAAACTCAATCGCAATTGTAACGAAAGCTGACTTGAGTATCTTCCACTTTCATTGATGCCCTTGACTTTCATGGCTTTGACTTTGCTAAAGTCAATGAATTATACTCAGTAAAGATTTTAACTTCTTTGCTTAGGTATATCTTTTTTATTGTTAATTATTTGAAATAAAAAAAGCCAAACATAGTCAGATTGTCCAAAAAATATTTAAAAAATATAGCCTTGCTGAGTTTCTTGTCGGATTCTTCTCAGTTGAAGGCCGAGTTCCGAACCGGTGGTAACTTCAGTAAATGTGACCTTCATAAGTGCCCTTCTGGGGCCTAAATTAAACAAATGGCTTTGACTTTGACGTTGTATGTGAAACTGAATTGTGAACGTATGTGAAGTGAAGTGACATTTGATATTTGTAATGATGACGTTTCTGCCCAATAACTGGTTGTTATTTACAAAGCTTAAACATAAAAATAATTAATTTAATTTAGTTACATAAATGCAAAAGTCTTTCACCAAGCACCTATCGGTGAGCTCCGACAGCTGCACTTGAGAGCCAGAGTTTCTTCTAGGCTTTATGTGCTTACCACCTTCGGCCACATACTATTCATGCATACTTACCATGGTGAGATTGTGGTCAAACACAGGCCTATACACAAAAAAAAATCGATAGAAAGCAATGCTTTTTGCTGGAGTGTTCTCAATTTAAGTGTATTTCGACCCGCGCGTTGGTAAATTCAATTGTAACGTTCATAAGTGCCTGAACATGGCCTAAACTGAATAAGTTTTGTTGTTATTTGATAAACCAACATTTTTAGAACGACAGTAATAATTATTACACCTAATATCAATTAAAAGGTCAATTATTCCAGATCACACAGATAAAATTCATTATAAATTATTATAATTGTATCATAACATTGTTTAGTAGTAGTCTCTCGGTTGCCGGATGCGTCATTTCCCCGGACGGGCTAATGAGCGCGCTTCCGACACATGACGACGCGTCACGCTGACGCACTTGCAGTTTTGACGCAAATGCATCTTGGAACTGCACTCACTTGAAGGTTGTTACGTATCCTACGTACGTTGTAATTGGTCTATCATGAAATTGCACTATAGTGATGTAATTTGCTAGTTTGTAGTTGTGTTGCAAAACAAAATAATAAATATGGACTAAAAAGTACAGCATCATATTTTTTTTTATTCCACTATGGTGTCAGACAAGCATACGGCCCGCCTGATGGTAAGCAGTTACCGTAGCCTATGGACGCTTGCAACACCAGGGGTATCACTCGCCGACCCTAAAGAAATCTCTTCACACCCTTTTTGAAGAACACCATGCTATACTCCATTGGGAAAACCACGGCGGGGAGCTCATTCCACAATTCACAATTCTGGTTTCAATGTGTGAGGATGGACTCCCAGTCGATGGCGAGACAGATGATTGAAAATATCCTCGCTATAAGGAGAAGTTTAAAGCATCCAAGAAAGAGGTGGGCATCATAATGCCTAGCCAGCTTTCACCTCCGTCAATTCACTTGTTCAGTAACTCATCGGGCAATTCTTGTACGAGGATGTCCACATACCGTAAGTATTGGAATAAAAATGTTGAAATAGACAAATTCATACTTACAGTATGGTCAGTCGCGTCGGTCTGGTGCGCCGCGCGGATGCTGCGCAGGCGCGCCGCCGGAAACGGAAGTCACGGGCGCGTTCGCGCGCTCATCTGTGGAAATGTTGCCTGCCAGAATTACTAGGTTGGTCACAGCACTTGTTATACAAACAGGGCATACTTAATTAAACCGTTTTTATACTTTATACTCGTTGGTTACTTTTTGTTTCGGGCCAATGTGTTTTAAGCAGGATTGTAAGCTACGCAGCGCGCAGCCAACAAATTCGATGCTTGCATGGTTGTTGCCTTGTGAGCAGTAGCTTGCCTGTTGATGAGATGTCGTTAACTGGCCGGATGTAAGAGCTCATAATTCGCCCTAGAATGTTAGGAAATTCTTAACTGTTAGACACAGAAATATTCAATAAATAAATATTGCGCTCAACATTGAAAAGTTTCATACAAAAATATTTAATTTCCATGTTTATTATTATATTATATATTATGTTTGACTATTAAAGTTATAAAGTTGCTAAAAATTATCTAAATTGTCCTTTATTTTTGATACTATAATGTTCATTCATTTACCGCTACTTTTTTCATTTGTCGTTTCATTTGTGAAAACAAATTTAGCTCAGTTCGAAAAAAAAATACAGCCTGTGCAGATATTTTGTTGCAGATTAAATGCAAACATCAAGAAGCTAGATGAAGTAAAAGGTATCTAAAAATAGCAAATTATTTATTGAAAACAATATTTGCGATAATTAGAAGTATTTGAGTGATTTTAATGTTTCAATATTATTACCGAAACATATAACTGATTCAGCATAAATCTAAGCAAACGACAAATTCTGCATCAACATTTTTGACTCAACACGAGTGATACACGAACTAAACTGTAGCACTGTCACCATTCGTGTCAGTTTGGTGAGAGACTTTCATTCCGTGAACTAATGGAAAGCGTCGGGCGTGACATTAGCGAGGCGTGACCCCGCGCCGTGACCCTAACGCCGCGCCGTGAAATCTGTCAAATCGCCGTGCGCCCGCGCACTGCCATGCCGATGCTGCGGCCGTGCTTTACGGTCATGTGAGAACTTTACTGTTTGCGATTTCTAATTGAAAGTCTTTCCTTTGGGTTGTTTTTAAATCATTTTATACATTAAAAATATATAAAATGCATGCGAAATTTCCTCGAGCCTACTGCCGATAGGCAAAGTTTTTATCAGACTGGTAGTGTTTCCTCTATGGATGGCCAAGCATTTTCCACACCGTTCGCAACTGCCCCTGTAACTCGTAAATGAGATGTCGCAAGTCTATCAACAAATGATGCAATCTATACTAGCGACCTAACACTCCACGGCATCAAAGACTTAGGTACCATTCGGTCTTATCACATTATCTCTCAATGCGCCACTGATTGGGTAAGGCAAAGATTCATAGAGATAGTTATGTAATTGTGTTGAACGTTAGTTTCATGACGATCTTTTCTCTTCACGTATAGATAGCTAAATAAATTTTTAAAAAGCACATGTAAGATCGTAATGTGTAAAAGTCTTTTGATCCCACAGCAGTAACAGCACGTGTGGTGTGACCGGACAGCGTGGTCACTCGCACGCTCCTAATCGCTCAGTGAATTAGAGACCACACTTTTGCAATAATTACAAAAAATAATGTGACCATAATGTGGAATTGTTTGGAGCGTTACGTCAAAATGTGACATGAACGGACAATTTAGTGATAATTGATACTAAACGAAGAAAAACTGATAACATAACTATAACGTTCAAGTTGTCAATTTGGGAAACTGTAGGAGATGAGAGGAAATGTTTCTGCAAAAAATTTATTAATAAACTTTGAGTACAGAAATCAGAAGGTACCGTACAAGTTTACTGAAAATTATGTAAGACTAGCTTTCTGCCCCCGGTTTCACCCAGATCTCCTCTTTTATTCCTTTAGGGTTAAACTCTTCATCGCGTACGTGCTGTACGTTAATCTGTTAATCAGTTAGTTTCTCCTTTTAAGATACGAAAGGTAGAAAATAGATAAATAAGAACCAAATGTTGTTATATTTTTTATTTTTAGATTAAACTATAAACAGTTTTATTATTGTAACGATTTGATGTAAATAAAGTCATCGTGTCACGACACCGATCGGTCATTCCGAGAAAATTCACACCTTTCTCGTTTGTGATTTTTTGTTTTGATTTCTATTGAAATTGATTTTCGTGGATTTTCTCTCGTCTGCAATAATGTAGAATATTTTTAATTTTTGCATATTATTTTACAAAAGATGCTCGAGTTATTGATTCATATAAAACCAACGCGTTGTTTTTGAGAAATCAATTAAGGTATAATTTCAAATGTCCTGTATACATTTGGATACTTTTGGATGTCATCTTTGTGAAACCAAAGTTGTGTATGTTGAACATAGAAACTTTTACCATGGGAATAATAAGAATTCACATAAAAATATTACCTGTTATACCTATAGATCAACCAAGGTTTATCTTTTATGTATAATGATAGCTCAGGATAGTGATGTCGAATACCATGGCAAAAATCATGGGTTCATGACCTTTCTGTGCACGAAATGACTGTACGGAAACCATCGGACGGTGGTCACATAGGCAACAATATTTGGCTACTATCTTCTGATATGTTCCAGCAATGAAGAGCCCGATTTCTATTAGACTTTGTATGCTTGAATTTTGGTCTAACTCAAAGTCCCGGGTTCGAATCCTACGATGAGTTTGAGCTTTCGGTGAAGAAAAACATCGTGAGGAAACCATAGCATGATGGTGGGGTATTTTGTAGTACCCGCATAGCTGGCTACCACCCTCAAGTTAAAAATCTATCGCCAAATACCTAGCACTTACGTTCCTACAGCTGCACTTGAGAACAAGTCCTATATAGTCCTACATTATTACTTACCATGGTGAGATTGTAGGACGTAAATGTTAGAATCCTATTATGCTTTATTGATTGGTTGATGTTTTTGTAATAAATATTTTTTAAGACCTCAATGACTTGAATATGTTTAGATGACAAATTTTACTGTTGTTGTTAGTATTTTTTTAAACGATGACATAACCACTTTTTATGACCAAATGAACCTATAAATATGAGAATGAATAATAATGACCAAAACTATAGTAAACAATGAAAATTCTTAATGTTAGCTGGCCATGTATAAAAATTGGTATTAATGCAATTCTGCATATCGTTTGTTTCATTCAAATTATTTCTAGAATAGTGTTGACCGAAACCGTAAATAATAATCCACTAAAAATCTGATATAAAAACATGTTGGATAATTACTCGCGGGGAACGGGCCCCATGAGGGCCCCACCATGAAGTATGGGGTTCTACACCAAGTACGCCGACAGGAATAAATCTGATACTCGATGCACTGTTTATGTCATGGAAGCGGGTTTGTGCAAGCATTCACAGATTTTGATGGGGTAGTAAAGTACAGTCGGGCACAAAAATCTGTTACAGGTTCATCAAAGAGCTAAGAAATATGTAATCATTTGAAGCATTAAAATTAAAACTAAATATGTATACGGAGCATATCCAACTAAGAATTATATATTTACCAAGAATAGAAAGAGCATGACATAATCCCATGAATTTAAGAACTAAGCTACGCATAGTTGTAGTGGCTGCGATTTTAGTTGTCGAATATGATAAAAACAATAGGAAATAAAAATACATACGGCACATAATTTTCTAAATATTTTTTTACCATACTAAAATATTTTGATATCTATTCAATAAATCACGGACAGAAAACATTCGAAAATATCTTTCTACAAAATTATTAAATCGCAGTGTATATTCTGGCAACTGTACAGCGGGGTGGGGCCCGGGGGGTACGCCGCGGCAGGGGAGCGCACACCTGGCCGCCGCAGCTGCGTGCGCGAGCAAATCTCACGCGCAGCTTCCACACCGCGCATGCGTGAACACGCACACATGCGCAGGCGCCTATGTGCCCAGCTATGTACAGTTGTGTGCGTCTGTACTGAAAGTGGGTAAATACATGACTCCATGAGTGGATGGTCGACTTGATGCGTAGTTTATGGTTACGAATAATAATAATTGTAATGTTGTTACCTACGAAATCTTGTGTGAAATTTAGGTACAGATGCTTGATATACCTATTCGGCTATTCGCGATGTAGTATATGAATCGAAAGCGATTCTATTTTATGTGCTTAATTAATTCCATACTTATGTTTATATTAGATATTTTGTGTATCCATACTATATGTACTATACTATAATATTTAATATTATAAATGCGAAAGTAACTCGGTTTGTTTGTTTGGTACGCTTTCACGCCTTAATTACTCAACTGATCACGATGAAATTTGGCATGCAGATAGCCTATGGTATGGAGAAAGACATAGGCTACTTTTTATCCTGGGAACGCGGGTGAAACCGCAGCGGCCAGCTAGTAAATAAATATACTAATTGAAGCCGATATCATGTAAAATAAATATGAGTAGGTATACGGATTATTGCCAAATTGAAATTTTATGACGCAATGGCGTAAATAAATTGGCGCATATCGTACTCGTGCCATTGAATTCTACATTCCAAAAGTAAGGGTTGGCCAAGTAAACAGAAAAATACATTCATAAAATTGAATAGAATGAATTCAATTGAGTCTCATTCGATTCAACTATACAGGAATGCAACAGGTTAACATTAACAGAGATTTTACCACAAAACCGTAGCATCTAACAGTTTCATGAATGGAGTATTCCTAAAAAACATTTCTTACAAGTTGTATTGTCTGTATACAATGACAGGCGCCGTTTAACAATGCGAGTTTTACAAGTGTACAATTCACGCGATAGCTCTTTATAATTCAGCCGATTTACAAAGGTCCATGATACTCGGTTCAATTAGCCCCCCATCGCCTGTCTTTATTGGTTATGATACCGGCAGGGGAGGTCCACTTAATTTGGATAGGTTCCAAAAGCGTGATATTGTTGTAATATCAATAGTCGCTAGCTTTTTGTCGCTAGTGTGTACTTTTGTGAGTTGAACAGCGATTAATATAATTATGTGTGCTGTGAACAATCGGTCACTGTTGTTATTTTATAATAGAGCGATTAACGCGGTTACAATTAATTTGGTGATCGCACAATGGGAGATACCTAAATCAGATTTATGTTAAATTAATTCGTAATCCACAAGTACTTATTTGTGGTTTAATTGCCTTGAGATTTTATTATTGCTAAATGTGTTAATGAAAGTGCTGAAATTATATAAAATTGGTCTACAAACAATGACCTAATAAAATAACCAGTGAAGTGAGAGTCTTGCAGATTAAATTTTGTATTCCTTATATTCCGCACTACAGGTATTTTAGCCACAATAAATAGCACAATCGTGGTAATTTTTCTGAAGTCTCCAACTTAAAGAGGGGAGCAATTTTCGAAAAAAAAAAAACGGCTATTTATCTACATACGTGAAATATTTAACAAGAAAAACATCAACGTGATTCCATAAGTGTTCCATTTTTTGAGTATGTGTGTATGGCACTCTTAACACAAGAGATTAAATGGTTAGCATACTATAACTTCCGAATTTAATACAAAATACTATGTATTTCCGAACTCAGTACATATTTGGTCACATAGTCCACACCCTCTTGGTGTTCAGTTACGGCATATTTTTTGCCGGTTTGGCCGTGAGACCGACAGCGGAGGACGAGGGCGGGGTCTGGTTACCGGCTGAAAGTCTACACCGATACTTTGCACGTGCGTATTTCGGCAAAATATAATGTAAAAAGTTGATATAACTGCGCACTTTTAGGAACTTTTGGTGTTTTTTGAAATATTTTTATTCTTTTAGCAGATCGATTTTGAAATTACTTTTGTACTTTGGCGCATTAGTTTGGCAATAATCTAGTGACAAAAGTACAGTATAAAATAAATAATAAAGAGTGAAATTCACATGAAAAAAATTGTAGCAAATTGGTCACGCGTATTTGTTTGATATAATAACTCAGCTATCCTTTATTATTTTGTGGCAAAAGGTTCTAATTTTAAATAAAATTGTACGTATGTACCTATTATTTTTATTTCTTTATGGCCAGCCACACTCTAGGATGAAAATATTATGAATTTATTTTTATTTAGGGCTTGGTTTGTAACTAACATAGGCAATATCCGCTAAGCAAGTTATATAAAGTAAAGCTGGCTGGTTTAAATTACACCATATTACGTTAAATGGTAAATGAAGATGATATAAACGAGCGTATTTATGGTATACATAATATGAAGCCAATCCTTTGAGTTTCAATCCGTGATATGAAACACAAAAGGACGGAAGCCAGCTCTCAAGCTCAACCCGCTCCAAAATTTTGTTTTGGAGATTACAAATAATAAGAGGTTACGTTTTTTCGACCAATTGAAGATCCTTCGGTGTATGTTTCGTGTAACGGTAGGAAGTGCTCGATTATTTTGTGAGGATTTCCGAACGGATGCGATTTGGATCAGGTAGCTGGTAGACGAATAGGTTGGTAGTCTAAATTGATTGTATTAACGCGATCTTTGTCAGTTAATAAACAGTTTTGGGAATATTTGGATAGGATTAAGATAAACACTGTTGAAATAGTCTTTGATGCATATTGTAGATAGCCTACATCATCAAATCAAATTAAATTTTCATCGTTCAAGCATCAAGCATTCTGAACTAAATTAATTAAGAGGACTCAATTCGTCATACTTTTCATACAAAACCCCTGTACTTATTATGGCGTTGTTAAACATTTTTCGTTAGATATTTTGAACAAATTAGTATCTTGTGTACTATATCTAGCCTTGTATCTTGGCGTAATTTAAAAAAAGTGTGAAATAAATTCAGTCAAAGCCTCCGAAAAACAGCGTTTTTGCCTGAACTTTGGCCATATCTAATGTACCTATAAATTGTAAAAGTAAAGAAAACATTAAGATACCAGGCTTGCAAATGTATTGGAGATTCTAAATAACTAACTTTTTTTTCACAAACTTGTAAGATTTTTTCTCAAGAAGTATACTCCTGGAACAAGTTTTATGAATGCGAAATCATGAATGACGACCTAGCGAAGCGGCCGCGAGTGATCAGCGGAATTTACCGACTGATAACCGACGGCTCTGATGCTATCTCTCTTTATTCGCAGTCAAACATTACGTTGGATGAAACAACAAGCTTTTAGACTATGCTCGCGTTGAAGTTGCGCCAGCCACAGAGGGCCGCCTTAAGGTCATTCGCTCGAATCCTATATTGACGTCGAGCTTTTGCTGATGGATAACTTGATGAGGAAATCTTGTACTTGAGTGTTTACCACCTTCGGTCACATACCATGATATTGCGGTTAAACAATTTGCAACTACAAACAACAAAATATACAATTTGCTAATTTCATTTCACAGTTTATGTAATTTTTTGAACATGGTTGCACCGAGTATAAGAACTTAGCATAACATGTATATATAACAAGAGAGGTACAAGGAAAATTCTTACACCAGCATCACCGAAGGTACCGAGGGTAAAGCGCCGAGTCACCGGCGCAGGCGCATCGGTCCATGGGGGCCACTTCTTTGATGAGAGCCGACGTTCGACAGCGGCCGATAGCCGACAAAACGACAACCACGGTTACTGTTTGGTGTTAGTTATGGGAAGTAGCGATAATGATACTTGTAATTGAAGAAACTTCATGTTGAAAATTGGTCGCTAAGCACCTACCGTATTTCTATGCTCTGTGCACCTGCCGATGGGTTCCAATTGATGCACTTGAGAGCCAGTTCCCTTCTAGGTTTGTGTGCTTACTATCATTGGCTACAACGTCACATGGTGAGATTGAAGGTACAAATCACAGTGTTATTTGGTACTACAGCACAGCGCCTACTCATGGCGTTCTGGTGACTTTATTCACCGCAGGTAACATACAACATCATAATAAGGTAATGTTATTTGGCTGCGATGGAGGTATTTCCACAGTCGAGCTATGCCAAATTTCGAATGACAGAACCCGGTTATGCCCTACCTCTAGTGGATATAATATAGATATAAAAAATAGCAGGGATGGGAGCAAATTGAGCTACTTATTCATTCATAACGTTACAAGTGACATCCTTGAATGCGGCGGTATGTTAACTGACTCAATAAATACTAGTTTCCTTTCTAACCTGTTGCTCTTTCACCCCCTTCTTGTTTATGACTTAGACCATCATCTAAAAAACGACGCCGACGTCTCCTCCCGACACTTGCGAGATGATGGTGTGAATTGAACGCTAAGATGAGTAAGCTTGCCTGATAAACAACTGGACGAGCACTGTAATTGGTTGGTATCTTGTCATTTGTTACCTTCGAATATTTTGTCATTTCATTACGACTGATACACGCCGAGGGATGACTGTATTAACCCGAACGAAATTAGGCATATTCAACATTTAATAGTAAATTGAACAGTGTGTTTGACAGGTCGGAGCGCTTTTAGTATGGATGGAATTCAAATACAAATAGTTATACAATTCTTAAGTTATATTGTTCAGAATCGTCTGCAAAATATGCTCTAAAGCCATATTTTTTTGTTGTTTAAGAGAGGTAGAGCTTAGCGTTAATTCGCTCAAAGAGCAGCTTGACTGGGGAACCTTACAGAATATCGCAGCCAAATAACTTTTATGTTGTGTAAAGTTGTGTTCCTGCGCGTGAGTAAGGTCGCCAGAGCTCATAGGGGAGGGGGGAAAGGTCGGTAAAGCGTGAGCGTTACTTCGTGTGTTGCAAGCGTCCAAATGGCTACGGTAACCACTTACCATCAGGCGGGCCGTATGATTGTTTACCGACTAAGTCGTATTAAAAAATTTGTTGAATATTGGAAACTTTGTCGCAAGCTCCTTCAAGTTCCTTCTAGGCTTTGTGTGCTTACCACCTTCGGCCACATCATCATTTACCATCGTGCGATTGCGGTCAAACACAGGCCTATAAATAGTAAAAAAGGCTGGGGTGTTTAAGGCTATCTTTGTATATTTTATTGTTGTAGAAATAATATTATCTTATTTATTATTTATTTATGTATGACTGACATTTGGAGTTCAAGTCCAAGCCTACAGAAGACAATCCTCTGGTCTAGCTTTAAGATATAAGCAAAATACACAAGAAAATACATTTCTAATGTCCGTGCGCAATTAATATCTGAATATTGAACGAATATGTATTTGCAAAGTATTTCTTACCACGACATTCCGTGAGGTCGTGTGTCACGTGTAGAATTGTATTCTTCGTAGTAACAGACGTGTTAGACTCGGTGCGAGTTTCCAGCACCACTGACGTATTGCCATAACTAATGTCACAATCATGGCTGTATACATTACCAGTATAATGAAGGCTTTTGCTAATCCTATGTAGTGTTTTAGCAAAACACCCTTGCGATCGTGATGTGCGTCATTCTGGCACTGATGATTACTGTGATTGGCATAAGACAGGATATTTGATAGATACCTATCAACAATTTATAAGCCCTTCTAATGTTGTTGACAAAAATAGTCAGTAGCTTCCTATGCTCCCATGTAGTTGTTCTGGGGGTCCTACCATAAGCTTTTAAAACAAGGTTAAAATAACCTTATTTGTCTTTTGTCCCGTTCTGACGCCGGATGTCAAAGAAAGACAAAAGTCAAATAAGGTTATAATAATATTGTTTTAAGAGCTTGTGGTTCGCCCTCTGACCTTGAGGTTTCCATTGAGCTCTATCCTTGAGAAATTCCCAGGTAAAAAAGGAGATTATACATGTTAATAAAATTCTGTATATTAAAAATAATATTTCTGTGTTACCTTATTTAATCCAAATCCATTCCACTGTTTATGCGTTCACAATTATAAAATTACTAGTTGTCCACTCGCGGTCCACTCGCGTAAAAAGTATCATGTATATAATTCCAGAATATGATTTATCTATGTGCTAAATTTCATCCAAATCCGTTCAGTTGTTTTTGCGTGAAAGAGTAACAAACATCTTCACATCCAAACATACTTATTTGCGCGGTTTCACCCGCATTCCCGAGGGATCGTATATTTTCCCGGGATAAAAAGTATCCTATGTCTTAATCCAGAACATATTCTATCTGTTTGCCAAATTTCATCTAAATCCGTTCAGTAGTTTTTGCGTGAAAGAGTAACGAACATACATCCATACTCTCAAACTTTCGCATTTATAATATTATTACTAGCTGACCCGCGCGGTTTCACCCGCGTTTCCGGGATATAAAGTAGCCTATGTCCTTCTCCATACCATAGGCTATATGCATGCCAAATTTCATCGCGATCGGTTCAGCGGTTTAAGCGGGAAAGCGTAACAGACAGACAAACAGAGTTACTTTAGCATTTATAATATTAGTTAGGATTAGTAAAATAGTAGGATGGTGAGTTTAAAGAATCAATAATGTCTGGTGACCAAATCTTCTCATTGCCACTTCAGAATAATTTATAAAAATCAACCAAAAATAATGTATTAATTGTATAGAATACGTATTTATGGCCTGGTGGAACATACTTCTAATATATTTTACCAATAACTATTGCTAGGTCTTCGTTCGGAATCCGAAGCTATGGTCGTAGAAGTAATAAGCAATATTAAAACTATTACTTTCGGATCCTTAGTGAAGATAAGTATAATTCAGTGCCGATACCTTACTTTTAATTACCAGCTATACCACTTTTTGAGTCTAAAAATTATGTATCTATGCATTACTCGCGATCTATTTGTTGTAGATTGTGATGGCTACGTCCGAACCACCACACTTAATGTCACTTTATTTAATGCACTAAATTAAAAACTAACTTAAAAATAAGGTCGCGCATGTACGCGCTTGCAATGTCTTGTCAGCAGAAAGTTTTGCCCGTACCTTTATGCTGAATTTAGCCTTGTTACTACAGTTTTATACATTGGAATAATTTCAATCGATACACAAGTACAGTAGAATGCCAATACGCTCGCACAGCACAGGTAATATGGTAAGTACACTTGTGTCAATATTAGCGTACCTCTATCAGGCGGTGCCGGTGATATCAGCGGGCGAATTTCATGCGTTGTTTGTGACTACCAATTTTATTGTTTCTCCGACAGTCTTGAATGGGGCTTTATTCACAGCGCCGTTGAAAGACTTCAATTAATTGATTGAAACCTTTGTTAGTTGTTAACATTACATAATTTGTTAATCCTTTATTGATTCTCTTTGATTGCAACGATATCGTGAGTGATTGTTAATTTGGTAACAAGGCTTTTGTAATGTTATGGGTAAATTTCCTTTATATCGAACAGTTATATTATGTACCTCTGTAATATTGGTTTACCTAAGCAACTGTCTAATCGATGATATGCTTATATTTAAATCGAATTTTAAACGTAGGTTAGGTATTGATAATTTGGTTCACACATGGTTGAATTTAAAATGTATTCTTTTGAATCCTATACTATTAAACGAATAATATCCTAACTAATATTGTAAATGAGAATGTGAATACTCACGATGAAATTAGCCGCGGAGATAGCCTATGGTATGGAGAATGACATAGGCTTTTTATCCCAAGAACGTAGCTGAAACTAGTTAGTTTGTATATAAATAAATAGGTACATATGTTTTGAGATTTCGAAACTGGCTCTAACGATTACGATGAATTTTGGTATATGCGGGGTTTTGGGGGCCAACAATCGATCTAGCTAGTTCTCTTCTCTGGGATAACGCATTTTTCTAAGTTTTCGGTGGCCTAGGTATAACTTATGTATAACAAACTTAATAATATTTATTTCTGCTTTAATGTTTAAAGGTAAACAGTAACGCATCGAAATTTTAGATAATCTGCAAAAAAGGAAATAATCCTTTCCGGCGCAGTGAGGCCAGTTTGAGCTTTCGGCAGACTTTGTGACGCCGCGCCTCGCTGATGAAATTGGTAATCGTTCGGCGGCACACCAAAGTATTTCACGTGTGTCTAGGGTTGTCCATAACAAAATGGGCACAATGTATTTTCTATTATAATGTATTTTAAAAATAATTTAATGCCAGTTGAATTATTTTATATTGAAACATTTATAATTAAAGCTTTTGTTATTTTTACTTTTTGGTAACTTTTACCATAAACAAACATACATAAACAAAATACATATTAGGTTTCCTATAAGCTGATCATAAACTACATGATTCACATAAGCATATTCTCTACCGCGTATATTATCTGTAGTATACAATAAAATTCTTAACTATGAGATTTTATCATTCGATTTTGATATTGATATAATCAATGTATCAAATTATCACGGTGACAGCCCTAATCCCAGTATAAAGTTATCTGTGCAGATCGCATATTCCGTAGTTGAGGATTACAGAGTTTGCTATTACTGCATTCTAGGAAAGGTACGTCACCAGGTAGCCGATTTTAAGCATTCTTTGTTCGCGAAATTGTTTTTGTTATAACAATTAAACGAATATCAACCGTATCCTCCTATGAAATATGTTGTAATTCCGATTGTTATTAATCATATTGGTCAATATACTTCCAATTCGTGGCAAAATTAGCGTGGAGGCTTAAAAATAAAATGATTATTCCGTTATCTATGAATGAATATGAGTAATTATGAGTGTATGAATGGTATTCCGGTGAAGTTATTTGGGGTTAGTAGAAAGGGTGGTCGTTATCTGTGAATAGCATTATGGATGGACGATAAGCTGATTTATTTGTAATGATTTAACTTTACATGCGTGATAATTATTAGGAACGTTTGTTTTGATTTTGGATCATAACGAACTTACTAGCTCCCTTGTATTATCATTATAAACAAAATTCCTTGTTAACAATTTTCAAGTAAAATTGTGAAAGATCAAAGTGGAAAGTTTGATTCACTGCATCAGAAGTTGGCGCATAGTTGACGGGTTTAATTTTATCGGAAATTATGTCTATTACCCCTTTTGTCCATATTCAGAGATTCATTATTAAAATCCCGTTAAGACATATTATAATTATATTACCAGAATGTGAAGGCTCTCGCGGCAAACTCGTAGGTAGGCTATGATGCCGCGTCAATCACTAACGTCCAAACCGCAGTCTGTTATTAAACATGTATTGGTAACTGCACGTCGATTTGTATTAAATATCAAATGAAAATTAATGATTATAACGATATCCAGTCAAATGTATTAAATCGTTGAGTTTATGTAATGTGAAATTATTATTACATTTCTAACATTTAAAAAAAAATCGCCGTCCCGTTGATTGGCGTATTGCGATGTCTATGAATGTTAGTGACCTTATCAAATAGATAAATTCGGGACATAAAAATAGCTCTTGATATGTGAGTTCATAGAAATTAAACTTTTCTCCACTCATTGTTATATTGAAAACTGTATGATCGATAATGACAGAATATTAGTGGTGAAAGCGGCCTAAATAGGGTAGCCAATTTAACCATGAATTTAAAATAGGAATGCTAGTTTACCTATAGTCACGGATCTTCTAACTAGTGGTAGTCGACTCGACTCGAGTAAGTAAATAAATATTCAGACTTACGTAACTCGAGTAAGCAAAATATATAGTATTCAGATACAGGCTCGAATACAGGATTTCAGTATTGTTTCCTTTTGGGAAAATGTATTGTGAATCCAACAAATAAAGGCGATGATAGCTCAGTGGTAGTGACGTCGAACACCGAGACGAAGGTCCTGGGTTCGAATCCTACACTGAGCTTGAGCTTTCGGTGAAGGAAATCATCGTGAGGAAACCATAGCACGGTGGTAGGGTACTTTGTAGTACCCGCCTGGCTGGCTACCACCCTCAAGTTGAAAATCTGTCGCCAAGCACCATTCGGTGTGTTCCGACAGATGCACTTGAGAGCCAGTTCCTTCTAGGCTTTGTGTGCTTACCACCTTCGGCCGCATCATCACTTACCATGGTGAGATTGCGGTCAAACACAGGCCTATAAACAGTAAAAAAAAAGCTTGATTTCACAATGCACGACAATTTGATGCAAAGTTTGTGTAAAAATTAACTCAGACTGTTATTTTATTTTAATAGTTTATTTGACCTTGAGAAGCATTTTTGATGCGAGTTAATGACCGTATTTATTATGGATCCCAAACTAACCACCGACATTTGGAATATTTTCAGCAAACTTGACAGGTACTGATGTGACTATAATTTTATTCAATATATCTAATTTGTTGCTATCCAAGATCCCTTCACTCCATCATTTTTGTAGACGAGTTACTCGAGTTCGAAAAAGTACTCCAGAAATCGAGTCGCATCACTACTTCTGAACAGTGGGCATTTTAATACACCGGGACAATCCTTTAGCTTCGAATATTCATGAGGTGAGTATATCTACTGTCTAAGGCCCGGTTTCAATAATTTACGGACCGGTATCGGTTAAGATTTATTAAAATTAAGACTCTTAATCTTTACTAATAATGAAGCAAAAAACTCAAAGTTTTGCATAGCAGACCCTCTCATATGGAAGTAGCTATCACAGGTAAAATTAACTTACGAAATGATCTATATGCCCAGTTTGGCAATATAAAAACCTACCATTGGTAAGCAAAACGATTCGTTTTTGTTTATTGAAACCGGGCATTAGCTGTCTTCTAAGGGTCACTGCAATAATAATGCAATAATTGTCTCGATGATTATTTATAAGTCAAGTTTCAGCAGTTATATGCAAAAAAATATGGATTAGGTTATAAATAAATCGTGTGAACTGGGCTAAACATACTCGATAAATATGAATCGAGTCATTTGTTCCAATAATTACTAAAACTATTAGACGTAACCATTTCGACGCATGTTGACGTATTACTGTTAAATGTAGACCGCCCACCGCAATATAGAGGGTAGTCGGGTAGTGCTGTGAACAAACACTATCGATAACTTTCAAATTATAGTACTTAATAGAGATAGAAACAATATTGACTTCATATTTTATGGGAAATCCTTTGACAATATTTGATTAAGATAAGAAAAATAAGAAGACACTATTTTACCCCTCCTGCAAATAACCTCGTTGGACATATTTAGAAAATCGGGAAGTAGAAGGGAAAGTTAAATCGAGTAGATCATTAAGAATCGATACTTTTTAATTTACCTGAATTTAGAAATTTAGTCTTGTGCATAATTTAATTGCTTTTTGGTTCTTATTATTTACTTACACTATTGTCAATCAAAATCAAAAAGTCATTTATTCAGTTTAGGCCCTGGTACAGCAATTATTAACGTTAAGTTGGTACATACAGTTTAATTTACCACCGTTTCGGATTATATTAGTAAATGCCTGTAATGATAGCTGTAATATTTGTAATATATATAAATAAATATTATTTCAATCTGGTATTAGATCAACATTGATGAAGCATTATTTTTATCGATAAGTCAGTAACAATTACAAACAACACAATAAGTTAGGCAAAGCGAATGTTAGACATGCGAATCAAACATTAGTTAGAGGCTCTAATACACCTTTTGATTTTAAGTAATTTATATGAAATTATGTGTAGGAAACTTCGGTTTGGAGGCACAGGAAGGGCACTTTTTCCTCGAACATTTTCAGTACGATTACATAGATAAATGCGAGAGATATCGAGAGCAATGATCGATTACGGAATAATCACCTCGGAAATTATATCGAGGTATTGTCATAAATATATAATTCTTAACAAGCGGTGAATAACAGTAGACAAGTAAAAATTGTAAAATTGAGTAATTTGACATGAAACATGTGTTTCAAATTACATATTTATTTTGATTTTGGTACCTGTAGGGAATGATACATATCGTATTTATATAAACTAATACAGCTATGGACGTCTCTAGTCTGAATATTTTAATATTTTTTTAAATATCATATAACCCTGCAAAAATATTTCAAGTATTATTTATTTACTTCCAAAAATATCTTGATAACTAGTCAGCTGTAGAAATAAAAATGGGTGAAGAAAATAAATATAATAGTAATAATAATAGTTCTTGAAGGCGTATCACTCAATTACCACTCATTAATAAAACAAAAGAGGGGCAGCGCATAATAATTTCATTATTCGTAGGCAGCTATTCCGAGTCGTTATCGCGGCATCAACAAGCCCCCAACTTGTAACTTACAGTACAGAAATTATAGCATGACTTATAATTTCTTTATGCAAATTTTGCGTTTTTATACAGGTATTATATATATTGTATTTGCATTGACGCTGCAGTGGAATAGGGAGTTACAATATATTTATTTTATGTTTTTACTTTGGAATGTTGAAAATTATTTTTGAGAGGTTATTCAGAAAATAATAACAAAATATCATTAAATATCAGACATTAAATATCAATTAATTAAAATATGTATTTCTAGTCAGTCAACCAGTTTTACATACAACTCAAAATAGTTACGCAAATTTTGCAAAATTTTGTGCTACAATAATTTTAGCAAATACATACTATAAAAATATTTCTTACAACAACTGTACAGATAAAAAGTTATAAATAATCGCAATTAATAGTTTCTACTATTTTAATATACCTGGTAACACTTCCCCTTATTTCTTTCTCAATCATTAATAGTTGCGTGAGAAACGCGAACGGGCAGAAGCGGGTTACTTTTGAGTCCCTATACGTAAACCACAGTATATTTTCATCTAGATGTTCCAAATTTATTCGTATTGCAAATACATTAAGAGCTAATTTTATTTATTTCAGATTTTAAGTGGTGGAAATGTGCAAGGGGCATTAATCACAACAGAATTAGCTTTGGCGATCCGCTCCCGAGTGTCAGCTGAGAATTTATTTCGGGACTGCAATGTTAAAGTATGTAATGTTATTATATTTTCAAGTAATATTTAAACAAATAAAAAATACGATCAATTTTGTCATCAAAATTGATCGAGACCTCCGGAGACCAGCGGGCGGGGAGCTTTTTCCGCCAACGCGTCAGCTTGGCTATCCAAAGAGGAAACGCTGCCAGCCTTCTGGGAACCCTGCCGTTAATCGGAAGCAGCGGCAGGCTTGAGGAAATTTTCTATATATAGATTGTATTTTGTATATATTTGTTGTAAATAAAGATATATTATCATTAAAAAAAAAAAAAAAAAAAAATGATTTCTATTGTTTTCCTCGCCCGCACGGGTCGCCAGTCAAAGGATTAAACAAATAAAAAATTACAAATTACACATATTAATTTATTTTTTTATAAAATTAAACAGAACCATATTTTTAGAGTATGGTTAAGAGTAATTAATTGCCTGGAAGCATGAAAAAATTACTGTCATCAAGCGAACATTAAAAAAAATACCTTACTTTAGTTTTTCATACAAGGATGAGTTCCAATTTTGATTCGCGACCAAACCGCCTCCACGCTCGCCGCTGGGGACCGCATAAATACTACTTAGCGCTCACGACACTCTAAATTTAAAAATTAAAAGGAAAAAAACTTAAAGATGGCCAGAATCAGGACGTAACTTTTTAATAATTACCACGGGACGCGGCGAGTAGCGGCACTAATGTGTGAATGTGATACCCTTTTCCAAATAATTTTGTTTTGAAACACGTTTTATAGTTTTTGACGTAATTTATATGTGGCCAACCCTTTTTAGTGTATCTCGTTTAGATTAAAATACGAATGATCATATTTCATATTCATCTTGTTGGTGCTATTGATTGAAAATAAATAAAGAGGTATTTAAATGAATGAATTTGATATTATTTTTAAAATGTATAAATACACTTTTCTTTTTAATTTTTTTTAAATTCATAATTCACCACTTTGGAGATACATACTAAGCTAGAAATAGCTTTTTGATGAAAAAAATTGCCATCAAATTAATCAATAAAAATAATCTTGTCTTTTTAGTCAATTGGTTGACACGCAGGAAAAGTGGTCACCGTTGGCAAGGAATATATGTATACAATACCAGATTGCAATAAAATCTCTAACGGTCAGTTCACACCGAGACGCGAGACAGCGCGATTTTTTTAAGATAGTTATACAATTAATAGTATTATTTACACAAAGAGTGACACATGATTTGTGACTTCTTCAGGCGCAGCGCGATTCGAAATCTTTCTCACTGGCTCTTCTCAGCAAATGCAACCTTCCGAACCGGTATTAGAGTATTAGAATCTTTTCATAAGTGCCTGCGCAGGTCTATTTGAATACATGATTCTGAATTTTGAATTTTTGAAATGTCTTCCTTTTTGTATAGTAAATAAAGTTGTATATACACATATTGTATCGATAACAAATCGCGTCGTCGGTGTGAGCTGACCCTAAGAACTTGGGTAATAGTAATAACACCTAAGAATGTACCTACCTACTTAATTCAATCATCAGCTGCCAAACCATGTAGTGCACCAAACTTCATACAGTTCAAGAAGTGCTAATGCCAGAACATATCAGATAGACATTTGATTTGGCAATCGAAAGGTGAGTTTACACGAGCTACTAAAGCCCGTTTAAGTAGCGTACACACTGCGGCCTCGGGCTCCGGGCTCCGGGCTCTGGCTCCGGTTGGTATGTGATGTGACACCAAAACGTCACGGCAATTAAGGAATCGGCAAGCTCTAACCTCGCTGTCAGACGACCTGCATTGGGCACGCTGATTGGCGCACCGGACTCTAAAGTGTACTGGAATAGTCAATGGTCGTTATGATTTTGATTACCATAGAATATGTTTTTTTTCGTTTTTAAGTTTCAGTATGACCAACTCAGCTGGAAAATTATTCCTGAAAATATCCATCATTCATCATACTTAATACTAATATTATAGATCCGATCGCGATGAAATATGGTATCTAATAACACACACTAACACACAATAACACTAATTTCCGTTTTTTCATACTGTTTTCGTATTATGTTGTTAATTTTAAGGTGTGTGGCAAATAAATGTTATTCTATTCTATTCTATTCTATTCTAATAAAAGGCAAACAGAAAGAACTGTATTTTATATGATATTTTATGTAATAATAGCTTCGAACAACAATTCCTGATCGAATCAGTAAACACTTGCAATTTTTTCGCCAGTTTTCTTTTTTCGACCGTCACCATCAACTAGGAGAGATGTAAGTCAAATTGATAAACTATAGTTTTACTGCCAATTTTAACACCAATGAGTACAAATTAGTATTACTTTTGTTTTCAACCTTTTGAAAGGCTACCTATCGATTTCAGAAGTTAAGCAGATCTAAACTTCAAAATGTGCATGGTCTATTCCAGCGTTAGTACGCTCCACGGTCAATGGGCATCGATATAGCGTTACAAGTAACATTTATCATATATCATGCGCGTTCGACATCTCCTGACGTTTTCTCTTCCCTGGGTGACAGCGCGCGTTAACTTCACGAGAACTTTATTGTGCTTACTGCAATGACTTTACTAATAATCATCACATAAATAGTACCTTCGGCTTTTTTGAAGCATTATATTTTGACTACATTCTCGAATTAGTAATTTGTACGTGAATATATGACTGAAATTAATGAATGAAAAGATTAATAGTAATATTTTATTGCGTATAAATAATAGTGTTTGCCGTTTAAGCAAAAAAAAAAAAATTCTAATCTAATTTGTTTTGTAAGTATAGGATTTGCAGAAAAATTTTTTTTTGATAAGGTTAAGTGCGTAATATATTTTTCTTTTTATTTATGTTTTACTATATAAAACTGTAAAACTCGAACTGTGAGTTCAATTTTTGTTAATAGCTTCGTGAGAAAACCAAAGCACGGTGATATGGTACCTCTTATTTATTTAGTCCCGCAACTGTTCCAAAGAAATATTCAGCTGCTTTCTGCTGAAAATGACGGGAACGCCAAATTTGTCATAATCATTCATTGGATTCGAAAATAAAATTATATTAGTCATTCAATTTTTTCTTTTCAGTTGTCGTGACAACCGAGCGGTATCGAAACGCCTACGTGTACGAAATCTAGAACATTTATGTGCGTTGCCAATGTCAACGTTCACAACTGTGTACTTTCTAAAGCACATAACTTACTCGTAGGCGACAGTCAGCAGTGATTGGCGGCCGACACACTTGCAATCCGTCCCGTTACCACTCTGCGTACTGTGGGCCCTACCATCTGCTGTGTCACTATTACTCCTGTTCTTCAAATAATTTCATTTGTTTTTTAGAATATACATGTAAAAGAGTATCAAGAATGCAAAGTCCTATTATATAATCTAGAACAATAGAAAATAAAACCAATGATGTTTTCATAGGTTACGTAGATTTCACAGACAAATGGTAGTGGCTCCGAGCCGAGCTGGACCACTCGATGTCGTCGATGCATTGTCACTCGAGTGACACTCACAAATGTTTGCCACTTAACGAAATGGGAGCTGTACTGTCTACTTCACGTTTATTACTATAAACACAAGGACTATTTTCATTTGCCCCAACTATAATAACATTGAAAACTATTGTTTCGTAATCGAAATCTTAATATCAGAAAATTATTGCGGTTTATGTTTGTAAAATAATGTAATCGCAAAACGTGTCTAATCGGCCAGTAAACCTTGTAAGCGATGCAGCTTTTTTAATTCAATAAAAAATATAATTGATCAGCGGAAGCGATTCTGTTACTATTTATTTGGTTTTGTATAAAACTGCGTCGACCGTGGAATGGAAGACTTGATGGTCACTGAAAGACCATGATGATTTTCTTGTAGTGAAGGATAATAAATAGCAATGCAGCAGTAACAAAGTCTATAATAAAGGATGTTATGTGAAAAAACCTATTAAAAATAAAATAAAACCACAAGTATCAACCATGTTTTATAAATAGCATGAAATCGTATAGCGAAGTACTCGTACGTCATGAACATAAACATCGGTTGGTTTAACGACACCGGGTGGAGGATGTCCTTCGCGGCTCCTCTAAACGTGTCCAAACTTTCTTGCCGTCACAGCCGAGGAGCGCGTGCGCCGGCCACTTTTTGCCCGACCGCTGGGTGCCGGCGCGGGCGGCGCGCGGCGCGGGCCAGATATTGAAATAATTGCTTTTTCAACGGCACGCCGTGCAAATGACATTCGAGATGGAGGTCGTTTTTTAACGCGAGTGTACGAGAAGGAAAATTGTCTGGTGATGAAATGTTTGGTTTCTGATAAAAATGATGGTTCGATGCAGATTCAGTTAGGCGATACAGTGTTTTAACAATGATGCAGCAACTTACTAATGTTTGGTTTGTTGATAAAAATTATAGTTCGATGCAGATTCAGTTAGGCGAAACAGTGTTTTAACAAAGATATGAAGCTTCCTTAGCAATTTTTACAATCATTAGGTACCTAGTAGGTATGTGATTATTGCTCTGTTTGTAATGAAGCTGAATAAGTATGTAATAATTTAAGCAGAAACCAGAAACTTAATAAACTCTATAGAGTTTTAAAAATTCTCTGATAATTTTAGAGAACAGTAAAATGATTAGCGACATGCCGGGACCTCACCACATTGGGGTACCTATCACAAGTTAATGAGAGCCAGGCCAGTGGCGGCTCAGTGTTAAAAACTAAATTGTTGTGTGAACTTTCACAGTTATTGGCCATCGCATCACCACGAACGTTTTATAGCTAACGATGCGATGTAAAACGTCAGAAAGTTGTTTGTTTTTTATCTCCAATATTGGAAGTGAACCCACGACTCGATTCGAGATCGATCTTCGATATCGCAAGCCATTATGTGCGATGGCACGTGCTATCAGTATCGAATCTCATATGACTTAAAACGTGCTTTTAATGCTGCTTAGTTTATTAATATTTTTTTAAATGTAAAAACTTTTTCCAATGTAAAGTATCACACACATTTGGTACATTATTACACTTTGTATTTTCTCTTAAAGGAGTTCTCGCGTAGCTACGTGACTCAGCTAGCCTTATCTTACATGTTTCTCAATTGCATGTCATCTCAGATAAAATTAATTTTTAATTATTAATATTATGCAATTCATGACTAAATAAATCCTTTCTGTCTGCATCGGACTGGATGCGTACAATAAGTACTCCTATGGTATATATATTTTATTAGCTGTTTTAAGCATATAATAGAATAGAAAAGATTTATTCAGCTCAGAACAACAGATAACAAAAATGACAGTAAGTAAACACCTTGGGCGAATGAAACTGCCGAGCGAACAGGATTTAGTCCTTGGATTTTTGCCTAGTATTTATGTAATGGCTCAATATACCTATGTACAATACAATCGATCTTTATGTCAAATGATTGTCTCCGTAACATATCGCAGATGTCCGCTGGCTGCGACGCACTCCGGAGATTAACCGCGACGAATCGCCGAGACAATCCTGACGAGACAAAGACACGGACTGTTTGTCACGCGCTGTAAATATTTTGGACAAAGTTTTACGGGGCCCGTAGTTTTATGATGCTTTCACGCTGACACCATTGTCTCGGCCATCGTCCGCCTGATTAGACATGCTCGGACCCAGGGACGTCTTTTGAAAATTTGAACACATTCTAGATTTGGGGATTTTGGCGGTCCAAAATGTTTATTACCCCAATTTTTTTGTAGAAAACGGCGCGGCTACTTGACGAATCAATTTGTTGAAATGTTTAGTTTTTTTACGGTCCGCTCATAAGGTCCTCTCATTATGTTGTTAAATGCACCAAGGTGACTTTAGTGATTAGTGAAATATGTACAGGTTTTGCGTTGGCAATGACATTAGGTTTGAATGAAGTAACTATTATCCATTATTTATTAATACATTTAAATACTTAGATGGTGGATTTATAATTTAAATACATTCATAATAATTCTTCAGTCTACTCTAGATGATGGCTCAGTGGTATTGACGGTCAATGCCTTGACGAAGGCCATAGGTTTGAATCCTAGAATGAAGGTGAAGGAAAACATTGTGAGGAAACCAGCAAGTTGGTAGGATACTATGGACTAGCTATTTGCCTGAGTCGTTACCTACATTCAAGTTGAAAATCTGTCACCAACACCCAACAGAGTGTTCAGAGAGTTGCACTTGAGAGCCAGATTTCTAGTTTTAGTAAAGGTCGACAGGCAAACATTGACAATCTCCCTCATCATTGCCCTCATCACTAATGATCACGTTCACCAAGTAGACTTCTTAGCTTATGCCATAGCAAGCCTTATGGTACAATAATTGGATCCAAATTGCATAATTTTTGCGGATAACTTGCAGTTTTAATACATCCTGTCTGCATTGACCCTTAGAAAGATACTATGAAAGTTGCAGCGGCATTACCTTATTAAACGCGACCTACTGTGTATAGCTGTATCCTGGAGCACTGCTTTAAGCAGTTTACATTGCAAACATCACAGGCAAGTGGGTTTGTGCTGTGTCAGGGCTGCTATAGTTTGTTGAGTGAGTGTTGATATAAACCTAGATTTCTCAGGTCCACGGTCTGCAGTTACGGTATTTCTGTAAAACGACATTATTTATAATGATGACTGATAGTTTGTTGAAGGCAAAGATCGTTGTGACTTTGAAATTTATAATGAGCTCGCTTTAAGAGGAGATCATCCAAAAAAAGAAGCAAACTCAGTTAACGAATAACTCAGACTCAAAATCGATTTGACTGTTAGTAAAGACTCAGAGTATATAAATAATACGTACAAGTAAAGATAAGTAACTTTTTGAAAATGGAAGTGATATTCTCATAACAAGGTTTTGGTCATCAAAGGCAACTATTGTTTGGTGATGTTATCAGCTGAAAAAAAGGGGAGATTAAGTTTAACAACCCATAGCACTGGTAAGTACCAGCTGTGCAGATCACGCGACGAGCTCCTTCGAATCCCGGAAGGCTCGTCCAATGACCATTGGTTCCACACCACCTAACTGCCGAGATATAGTATTTACTTAAAAAACCGCTTCGGTTCTGTGCCGGTGCGCAATGTGGAGCGACGACGTCAAGGCTGCGCTAACCTCGCTGTTTGTGGAGCGTGACGGCGACGTGTCGGCACCCACGCCATGACGTCACCCCCCACCCCCCTTACCTATCACCCACTTAAGGTTGAGTGGTCAGAAGATACCAAATACGTGACCTATTTCACTGGTTCTGTCCGCTGGTACAGCTGATGTTTGGTGTGAGATCTTCGATAGTGGTTCTTATAGGTACTTTTGCAAAAAAAAAGTATAGAGATTGTTTTGATTTTGATCTGTATTCCTTAGAGGACAGGCTGCTTACCTGTTAAGAACCTTTCTCCTGATCGGCAATATCGGCAAACTCGATGAAATTAACTAAGATAAAAAAAGATAAAAGATAAAATGGTATTTATTAGACACACAGATTCACACACAACAATAAGAATAAGAAAGAAACAACTAGTAACATAAAAAATATAAGAAAAAACAACACAACAAACTAAAAGAATAATAAATATAATGCAATAATTTGCGTGTGATATCGTGGGTCTAAATGGCCCCAGCTCAGCATGTGCTGCAGATCACTACAGCGCTGATTTTCGGCTGAAGCCACGTGAGAATCACGGACATTTGGGCGGTGCATATTTATAATATAATATATGCATGGTTAAAAATAGAAAGCTTAAATTAAATAAACACATCAGTCTCATCAAAGCAACAAATAATAATAATAATTACATAATAAATATATTATTTCTTTAAATCATAAAAAACAAATATTAAATAGTGATAAATAGTATTATAGTTTTAATTAGATAAGTATTCATAAATTTCATAAGGGTTACTAATTAAATCAATCATAGGAAAATATATATATATATATATATATAAATAAATAAATTCTCTTCGTATAGTATTTACCTAAGTGCTGGATTTTTGGATTTTTGAACTATGTATAGATTAAATTTTTTTCGTAAAAATTATTGATGATCTTATTTTATTATAGATTAATCCCAGCGCGTTTCATTAAAATATCACGTCAAATTAAAATAGGTAGCATTTACAATTTTCTGAACGCTGTTCGCAGAAAATATATGTTGGTAACTGTTTCGCAAACTTGAACCGTCCAAGATAATGTGACTGTTGTATTTTACTTAACACATAACTGTTGTTATACATGTTACTCGTTTTTCTTTAAGAATAGCTTGACAGTTATTAAACAGCTATTCGACGATGTAACTACAAATGTTTTTCTTACATAACAAAAGAAACCGTTCGTGAATCCGTGATTTCCGTAATGAATTTCTCCGTTCGGAATATTGTATGTAAAAATAAGCGACAGCGATCGCAGAAGCGCGTGCAAAAAGCCCATTGCTCCCGCATCATTATGGAATTAAAGGTAAACAGGTGTGAAATTAAGCTCACTTTTTGTTCGGCTAATAGATTGCGGCGCACTTTTCCGTCCCGAGGCGCGCCACTTACGTAATACCCGTCCATTACAGACGTACAAATCACCTAAACGCCCCATTTAAAATGCTATAATTTTGCACTAAACAGAATGATTTGGAAGTTTCGTCTCGTTATAAATTTCTACTTTTGTTTTTTAGCCCTTACCAATTATGGGCGGCTTTGTTCCTACAAAGAGTTTTTTGTATAGATTCGGACGATTGATTGATGGGCGATTATTTTTGGGTTTGATCTGGAGATGCTTCCGAGTTGTTTTGTTAAGCGATAGCAACAATCTGGCTTTATGGTTCGTTGTTCACATCAATTTTTATATTGTTATTAGTGTACAACTTTTTTTCCTTGTAATTAAAACTACCAGAAAAGAATTTACTGTAACTCTTACATAATTCAATGACTGGTTTAAGTTCTGGCTTAATTTTCTCGCCACTTTACTTTTAAAAGTGATAAACACTTTTTATGTCTATCGTAACACTGACAGTTTTTTTTGTAAGTTTCAAGTACGAAATATAAAAGTACAAAGCTCTCAAAATAGGCCATAGTAAAGACGTTAGCGTTTCAACATAAAATAAATACCTAATATATTGATGCATAAAATAAACTATTCACTGACCCTTCTAATGCCTTCTAGGTGCTACTTTCCTTTACAGGCAAACAGAAAATACCTAAAGCGAAACTGCACTGCCACTTTCAGCGGAACGAAACACGCCCAACACAATACTGGTAGGACTGCGAGCTTTTGCAACCATTTCACGGTGTTGCCAGCAAATTTAAACCAAGACGAATCTGTGGTTGTTTGCTAACCGTTTGACCCGACTTCACTCGCGCCCACTAACCCACTGTTCGATAAGAAACTACAACACTGTAAAACGATTGATTCTAACTCCTATTTGCAATGGCTTAAAGTGCAATGTCCTTTTACAATAGATATTCATCTCTTTGATGTAATGATGTGTAGTCAGTATCAACTGTTTATTTACTGCCTGTTATATTTTAATGATGAGTCGTATGCTCGTCTATGAATAAGCTAAAGAGAGTTCTATTGTAAGGTAAATAAGTATTCTATTTGCATGTGGCTGAAGTGGTTGTTGTGTGTTTCGGTCATGGTTTTGCCCGTCGATTGTGTGACTGGCAGAAGAGTCTTCAGGCATACCGTTATTCGAGACCGTTCAATAAATTAATTTGGTAACAGGCGTGTTAGCTAGGGATACTCTTAGATGGCGTTGTTTACTTATAAACAGTTTCCGACGTGAAGCACTGTCGAGGTGTTTTGCGAATATGATAACAATATATTAGAAAGTGTTTTAGCGGGGTTATATAAAAAAAAATGCCTATCGTTTAATTAATTTTCGATGAAACCTGCTGTTTCTCAAAGTATCAAAATGCTAAATGCTTATTTTTCCAAACAAAAAAACGCTATTCGTTGACTTCTCAACTGTTTTTCTTTTTTTATAATATCTGTAATTTTATCTACAAATACAGCATGTTCCACAGAATAATAGCAGACATACCATCAGTATGTTTTCGTGGAAGGCGCCAGAGCGTCTCATCCATCGGCTGAAGGGTCCTCCACATATAAATTGAACAAACACTCATCGCGTCGCGAGTGCGTGCGCACTACAACTATAGCGGTCCTGTTTTAGCGCTCGTTCCAATTTTCTTGTTGAGTGTGGAGCCTTTTTGTAAACAAAGATGGGCTATCGGTAATTTAAAATGCTTTTATTAATAAAAGAAGACAATTATTAGGTACTATTAAAGCAATAAAAGCATACTGCATGTAATGTTTAAAATCACAAGAGAATCCCATTTTTAGGGTTCAGTAGCCAAATGGAAAAAAACGGAATCCTTATGGATTCGTCATGTCTGTCTGTCTGTCTGTCTGTTCGTCCGTATATTACAGCTATATTTTTTCCGAATCTATAAGAACTTTACTGTTGAATCTTGGTAAGTAGATGTATTCTGTGAACCGCATTAAGATTTTCAAACAAAAATAAAAAAAAACAAAAAAAATTGGGTGTTCCCCACAAATTTGGGTTTTTTTCTTCAAACCCATACGTATGGTCATATGGTGTATCTATGGATAGGTCTTCAAAAATGATATTGAGGTTCCTAATATTATTTTTTTCTAAACTGAATAGTTTGCGCGACAGACACTTCCAAAGTGGTAAAATGTGTGTCCCCCCCTGTAACTTCTAAAATAAGAGAATGATAAAACTAAAAAAAATATATGATGTACATTACCATGCAAACTTCCACCGAAAATTGGTTTGAACGAGATCTAGTAAGTAATTTTTTTTAATTCGTCATAAATCGTAAACAGCTATTTATCTTTCATTCAATATTTTTGGCGTTTTTTTCATAGCAGATTTAGTTAATATTACACGGAACCCTCCGTGTGCGAGTCCGACTCGCACTTGGCCGGTTTTTTTACAGCGTAGGTATTTCATTTTACAACAGTTTAAAAGGACAGATTACGAGGCGGTTGAATTTTCAAAAATTCTGTGTTACAGTTCTTCTCTCAGTATAATTCCAACTGGCGCCAAGTAATATTTGTGAATGTTTCATCCCACGCTGGGTTCAGGAGCGGACTAAGCAATTGAGGAAAAAATAATAAACCGTAATCAAGTTGCACGTACACGTGATGTTGATATAAGACGCGGCGAGATTAAATAAACTATCACCTTTCTTGGCATTAATGAAAAATAACCAACTTTTGTTTTATAGACGTGGGAAGATAATTATTATCATAGAGATGAATTTTGTAAGAAAAATTATATAGTAAAAAAAACTTTTTTTTGTGGAAAGATTTTCTGTGTTGAAAACTTTGTTTGCTGCTTATCGCGCAGTAATCAGAAGCCTGCCAGGAAATGCACGCTCAGCATATCGGTATTCTAATATTTATAACTTTATAAGTATAAGTATAAGTAAAAGAATTATAAACCTTTTTTTTGTTTGCTAGGTACCTAATATCGATTATGTCTGTTATCTGAGTATTTTTTTACGTAAACAAACTGTACAAATAAAATAAAAATGCCTTTTTTCAAATAATTGGTACATCAAATACTTGTGTGAAATGTTTTGTGTTGTTATTATTGTAACTAATTGAGAATTTAAGGCACTAACCCTTTTATTTATTTCATAATGTAAATGATGTAATATTAACAAAATATGGACTAAGTTGGTCTGAACTAAATGTTTTTATATTATATAAATAAGTAGGTAATTTTAACATGCTGAACATTAATTTGGTTTCAGATAATAATTTATAGTTTTGCGTAGCTTTTGTGACATTTTATAATTTACAAAACGTTTTAATATACCTATTATATCTAGAAAATTACTACTTTTTATGGCTTTTGCAGGATATCAGCCTAGCTTCCAGGGATTTCAATATGGACTGCATAGTCAAGGTTGAGCCTGACACTATTTTGTATTCTTTCTTATTTATTGTAAGTAGTGTAGGTACATGTCGATTGATGTACAGTATGTGAGGCTTTGGTCCATACATAGTTATTTCAATCGTGCATAAATAATATTGATTTTGGAACATCTAATATTGAGTTCACAAAACGTCCGAAAACTATTTCTTCAACCTTCATCGTCATCATCAGCCTATAATGTCCCACTGCTGAGCAATACTCCACCACACGTGCCCACTGCGGATTGGTCGAGGTAGTCTAGTGGTCAACCTACTGTTGGAGTTTTCAAGCCGCCTAGGAGGTCTCCAACAAGTGCAATGGCTTAACGTGCCTTCCGAAGCACGGAAACGCTCGATTTGAAATACCACTAGGTGGGTCACCCATCCAGGTACCGACAGTGGTAGCCTAACTTTGGCAATTGATTAAGAACGGCTAATCATGATATATCACGAGCACTTCAACAAAAAATCCCTTCGAAAATTTATAAATGTATTTCTTCGTTTGTTATCATGAAGCCTCGACGGCACAAACTAAATTAAAACCTAGAATAGCATACATGATAATTTTCAGTGTAGGAAAATATACGATCCCTCGGGAATGCGGGTGAAACCGGGGTAAAAACTAGTTAAACATATAATAAACTGAAAAAAAAAAAAACAGTCGACAAACTTAAAAAGCACTTATAAAAAGCCACCAATATCTACATAAGCCATCAATATGTTATAAACTTCTCGAACTATTAAATAAAAATAAATGAGCGTTGATCGTGGCCGATAACGTAATCCGTGTCGACTTTATTTGTTTTTAATTATTCAGTGGCGCGAGTCCGCCCCTGGCTAATGACTCTATCGCGGGCGATTTATGACTTGCCCCCGGCCCTTTGTTTTTTATTCCTACCCATCTACTTGGTGGTTGATTGAGAACTTTCCATATACGGTAGGAGAGTCTGGATTTTGTAGATTTAAAAAAAAGTAGAATAAAATTTATTCCGGATGATTAGTTTATTTTATCTAAAAGCTAGATAAACCTCTGATCGTCTATGCCTTTGATAAGTCTATAGAAAAACTGTTCTAATTTCAAATTAACAGCCAGATACCGCTTATCTGGCAACTGAAAAAAAGCCCTAAATCAAAACAATGAAGTCAATTACGACGATTTTCTAACATCCTGTAGAAATAATGCAATTTATTCGATTAGTCTAGACAATGCTTCACTGGTGGAAGTTACTGATAAGAAAGATATCATGAATACGATTTTTATCACCGGGACTTTATTGTTCTAAGTATGATAGTTATGATTTCGGTAACTTACTTTTTATTTGACAATAAAGTCTTTGTAAAATGTAACCTAATATCTGAAATTAATGTTCGATCGCAATCTGACTATGCTGAGTGATGATGTGGCCGAAGGTAAGCACACAAAGCCTAGAAGGATCTGACTCTCAAGTGCAGAAGTCGGAACACACCGATAGGTGCTTTGCGACAGATATATGACATTACATTTAAATATTTGGGCGTAAAGAAATATATTTTTCTTATAATATTACTCCTGGGATATTCTTCGCACACGCACGGTCTCATCCCAAATAATCAGAGCTTGTAGTATGGAAACCAGATAACTGGCTACGATACCTATGTCGTACAGCACAACTTATTTCTTACTAAAATTATTTTTTTATTATAATAATCTAGCTGTCCCACGCGGTCCCTCTATTTGTGAAAGAAATATTATTTTTAATCCGACTAGTTCGTTTAAACAACAAAAAAACTTCCAAAAACATGTATAACTATAAAAATGATTCATAATATTCCATAGCTCGTTGACCCGACACTTAGGTTATCAACTTATGATACACTTCCTGTACTTTCTCATGAACAATGGCAAGGAGACCTACTTCAATTCCACTAGTTCAATTCCACAAAACGAAAGCTCAACGATTTAACCGAAGTTCCCAAGATATGCTAATCACCGGTGCCAGTTACTGATAACTGGATACCTGATAAGATATAACCTATTTTTGGATTTTATTATTCTAAGAATGTGGTAATACTTATGGTTGACACTAAAATCTGCAAATGCCCCGCACCCCGCGTACCCGGGGGAGATATTGAATTCCCGGGATAAAAAAATACCCTATCCAGAACATATTCTATCAGCGTGCCTTTCATTAAAATCTATTCAGTAGTTTTTGCGTGAAAGAGAAACAAACATCCAAACATACAACTTTTAACTTTTGCGTTTATAATATTAGTAAGGAAGTAACGATTATTTTCGTATTGATTTGGAACTTGTATAACTTACGCAAGAACATTAGGTAAATAGCATACCTACAGGTCAAATTAATTGAAAAGCATTTTCTTAAACTTTATTACAACGTAATTAAAGTATTCGTTTTTATCATTAACAACGGAGAATGTTATCCCGTTTCAGTTTCATAAGTTAGTATACCCAACCACCTGAACTTAACTTACTTAATTTGTGACCATTAGTTAGTCTGTCTCTATCTTTAAACGTGTAAGTATAAATGAAGTTGCGCCAACACCATGCAATTTTAATGTTCTTATATTAATTTTAAAACAATAATATAATTTAATGATTTAAGAAAATCAAACCTCATTAAAAAATTTTTAAAGGCCACATAAAATTATGCATTAGAATTACTCCTATATCTCTCTTACAATTTATTTAAATTATGACCTTAATGTTTTTAGAAACGGCAAAAACAAAAAAATATTTATCTGAACATTTACAGCTATGTTCACAATATGTCATAATTATCATGGGGAAATAAAACTTTTACCGTTAGGTGTACGCTGATAACTCTTTGGCGGTGTTTACAATGCTCCAAGGCCGTTTTAATTATTTTATGGCACCACCCTTTGGTTCCGCCTACCCCTTTGCAGCAATAAAACTTTCCTAAAACATATTTTATTGCCGTGTTCATTTCATTTTACAAAAGACAACCGCTTACTTTGTATTTGTCAATATTTTAAGAAAGAAAACCGCAAGTCTTTTAGTTTGCTAATAAAAGAATGGCTACTAGTTATCTATTATTTACTATGAAGTAAGTACACATGTAATAACCACAGAGATTTGTTTGTTTATAAATTGATTTCTAGGCATGATTACGTTTTATGTATATCATAAAATGTAAGTAATATGTTGTGTATTTTTCTGCCCTCTTACCCCCTTACTCATAAAACGTTATTTAACTAATATACTGTTTAAAAGGTCACGTAAATAATGTCACATTATTTGACAATAACAATAGAGTGACGTTATTTACGTGACCCTTTAAATAGTATATTAGTTAAATAACGTTTTATGAGTAAGGGGGTTAATTCTTAATAGTAAACTAACTTGTAAGTTTTGTAATTTGCTCCATTTTACTTATAATATTTACTATTTAAACTCTCCCCTTCATGTAGGTACAACAAAGCCTTCGTAGAGTACCCAAGATTAATTTAGCGTCAAAATAGCATCCACATTTTTCAATAAAAAAAATAAAAACGACATGACAGGGCACGCAGGTTTAAACTGACAATAGATCACACAATTCAATGCAATAGATTTATTTTATTTTAAATCAGTTCATTGCATTTCATAGAGAACTCAAAGCAAACACGTGAAATGTACAGTCTACCTGTGGGAGACGCGGCGTAAGTACCGTTACGGCAACTAACGATTCCGAGAAGGTCATGCGCACTAAACTAAGGCTAAAATTCCACTTAATTTTTTTGCTGCGTCCGACGCGGCACGTTGCTGCATCGGCACCGACATCTGACCAAGGCTACACGTATTTTTTCTCAGTAATACGGGGTAGTTAGAAAACTAAAAGCCATTTAAAATACATAATTCATCCACCTAGACTATTTATATTCCAAAGGCAAAGTTCACGCATTAGAGACGTCGGGGCTTATGTATGTTATCTATTCATACATCAGAAGACGAATATTTGAACAAAACCCACACGGTGCCACCCACTTTTGGCTGGCGTGTATCGTCGACGAATCGCCATTTAAAACCACTTAATGACAAATGAGACCAAATATTGACAGCGTGCAACATAAAAACAAAGGGACCGATACGCAGAGGGCGGGCCGGTGTCAATCTCAAGAACAAATAAACAAATGTTTGACGAACGAATTACGTGACAACTTCGGTTTGGTTGTTTGTTCCGATGTTTACATTGTTCTACAGCCTGGGAGTTTGAGAGAATTAAATTGCGACACGATAGAAAAAATGTTGGACCAAATGTTGGCGGATGTAGGTAAAGATTATAAAGCCGGGGTGGCAGATGTAATGCTAACAGCAGTCGAAACTTTGGGCGATACTATTACTTTTCAATTTTGGAATATGATCTCATTTTACTCGATTACACACAGGAAATGAAGTATCAGTAGTTTTAATATACTATCGATAAATTGGTTTCATATAGTCACAATTAAATGAGTGAGAATCTCATTTAGTTGTGAGAAAGCAAAAAAAATTGGGAAGTAAATAATTGCAACTACAGACTAAATAGTACAGTCTAGATCTAGAATTAAATATTTTCATCAGTAATCAGATACACCTAGCTACCATGACTGTGTCCAAACATACAAATGATTTCCTCCTAGACTTTATATTTGCAGATTTGTTTCACATTATTTTTACTCCGAATCAATTTTTTTTTTAACCAAAATTATTAATATCCTAATAGAAAGAAGTATATACCTACAAAAAATGAGCTATCTATAATAATAAGAAAGAAAAGAAAGAAAGAAAGAAAAACATTTTATTTTTGCGCGCCATTCGACGCAGACATTAAATAACGTAATTAAATACAAGAAAAAAAGAAAAATATACACACAAAATACACACTCTTATATCATAGTATAACTATGACTATTTACATCTAATAATAATTATGATGATGCCAACCCATCAACATACCCAGTTAATTTTATAGCTACTTCTAAATTTTATGTTGCCATTTTGGCTACTTTTTAGCTACCGCGAAAATGGTATAGTTGGCAACACCATTCATATAAAAAAAAAGAAAACAAAACTTCATTCATTCATGATGATTTGTGAGCGAATAATAATAAACAATTTTTAACTTATTAAAGGAAGTACGAATTAAAAATAAATAAAACAATATTGTTGTAAGTTTGTGCGTCGTATGTGCGCAAAAATGAAGGTTATTGCTCAGCATAATGCTGTGACTTAGGATTAACCTAATATCTGCAGCGCTGATTTTCAGCAATAACCGATGAGTGACGCAATTCGCTCCCACCAGTGAGAAATCAAAATCCAGTAAGTACTAAATATCAAAAACTATACAATAAGAAACAGTGGTGGAACATTGTAGGTATTGATTGCAAAATGCTAGTGCCTAGACCTAAGACAGAAGTAAGTAACTATACAAACAAAAAAGTCATACCTCTCTAGAAGCCATAAGCCAAAATAAGTTATGTTGCGTTTTTGTAAACCAGGAAACCACACAATAATAGGTCTTAAATCAATAGTAAGAAAGTAAAATAGGTACATCAACCCTCAAAGGGTATCACAATTCATTACACTAAACTACCAATTTATAATTGAAACTACAGGAACACTTATATTGTATTTACTAGAGAAATTCGAAATCTTTCATAGTGTGTCGGTTCTCAAGAAACCTTTTGTTATACCTACCGGGCTAAAAAATATCCTAAGTGCTAATCCAGAATATATTCTATGTGTGTCAAATTTCATCGATATCCATTTAGTAGTTTTGGCGTTAAAGAGTAACGAACACCTTCACAAATCACATCCTCACATAAATCTTTTATAATATTAGCAGTAAAAGTAAGTAGGAACGAAGAAGGATGATTCTTGATTTTGTGTCATTTGTTTTTCTCAGTATAAGTTGTACGTAGTATTTATATACTCTGAGGTATAAACTTCCTAAGTATCCTAATCCTAACTTAATATTATAAATGCGAATGTGAGTTTGTTTGTTTGTTTGTAACGCCTTCACGCCTCAACTACTCAACGGATCATCATGAAATTTAGCATGCAGATAGCTTATGGTATGGAGAAGGAAATATGCTACTTTTAATCCCGGAACGCAGGGAACCGCGGGGGACAACAAGTTAATTATAAATGTGACAAAAAAAGATTATTTTTCAATGCATTTAAGTTGTTTGTTCTTGTGCCTTCATTAAAAATACATTCCAGAAAATTATTGCTATACACACCATTAATTATAAATGATATTATAATAAAAAGACGTAGATATCGCATTAACGCACTCTAATTATTGCAGACAAATTCAGACAATTGTCGTAATTTTGCTTAGCGGCTACATATAGCTATCTCTTTCTGTACCATACTTATTATTCCGTATTATCTATCGCATTCACCTAATTCAACAATAACTGAACGCCGCTTAGTATGAGGGTAGCATATCTTTATTATAATATCATTGTATCAAACCGATCGTACAGTGAAAGTCCCATTAAATCTCGTTCCAGTAGTTTATGTGCTACATAAAGAAATGGTTTTTTTGCATTTTGACTTCAACCGCTTCCGAGTAATAGAATTATGAATAAGTTTATAAATAATATCAGTTGTTTAAACAGTAAAAAAAAGTTTTTGAGGAAAACCGGCTTTTTCTATTTTTGTCTAAAGACAGGTCCTCTGTGACTTTATTTCACTAGATCTAAAAGATTGAATCTAAAAAGGTCTCATAAAAACTTTGTAGTTTTTGTTGGTTGAAAATTGAATGAAGACCTAGATTCCAACATAAAGTGGTAGTTGATTCTACTGACAGTCGTTTTCAATAACCTAGAGATAGAAAGCATTATGCATTACATAATACCACTAATTATATTGGTCGAGCCAATTCAACCGAGAAGTTAATTAAAATATACTACACATTTATCTGGCGATCATCTCGTTGATAGCTAGCACGTGTTGGTGTTTTACGCAAGGTAGTCCATGCCGATTCAAACATTTCATCCGAGTCTTGTTAAATATAACTATAATAGATTAGACAGATCGATACCTTTTAGGGTTCCGAACCAAAAAGGTAAATTAATTCTTATTGTGTCACTATGTCTGTCTGTCCATCGCTTGGTCACAGCGGTATATTTCAGCTACCATTAATGCTATTGATTTCAAATAGTTTTAAATATTGCTTGTGCCCAAACATATTGCTCATGAATAAATACTATTCCCCCATCTCCGAAGTTCGCAATGCCAAAAATCTGAATAAATTACTGTTGCTAGACATTGATGTGAATAATACAGGAAAAATAGAATAATGTTTGTGACTTGCACAGTTTTAACGAAACCATCAAATTCCTTCACACACAAACTTATTGATGCTGCCCGGTTTTTTAACCGACTTCAAAAAAAGGAGGAGGTTCTTAATTCGGTTGTATTTTTTTTTGTTTGTTACCATAACTTCGTCATTTATTAACCGATTTGGAAAATTCTTTTTTATTTGAAAGGGTATACTTCCCGTTTGGTCCCATTGTTATCATCAGATCAGCATTTGATTGCTTCTTAGTGTCCTTTGAAGTTGGTTTAAGATTTTTGTAAAACAGTCCAATTATTTCAATAATTATAATAATAAAACAATGTGCCGATCTCAGGTTTCCATATTAGTACTGATACATTGGCCATTGTTTTTAGGGGCCACGTGCTAATATTGGCCAAATCACAAAACCGGCTAATTTGATTATGATGGGAGTTACACTAAGCTATGCCCCAGAAAATACTGAACGTTCCTGTAAAAGTCCCATCGAAATAGAATTAGCAGTTTCCGAGAATAGCTCAATATTAACAGGTGTCACAAACGTATTCTCTCGGCGGCTGCATTTTAATTGTGCTGAAGAGCAATTACAAAATTTGTACTGAATATGACCATCCTATACTTTTCTTCATAAAACTTTGAAACCCTAATCAGGGTTGAACATTGAAAAATCCTTCATGGCTTTCATGTTTCTGGTTCCTGCGTTTTGAGTTGTTGCGTGTTGATAGGCTCCTCCAGAATTACACTAATTATAAATAAAAAAAAATGCGCGGGTGAGGAAAATCCTGGGATTTTCCTCACCCGCGGCTATCTGATCCCAAACTAAGCAGATCTATGCAAATAATAAATTAAAAAATTTGTTCTATGCAAATAACTAATATTCTACTTATAGTTCATGTATGGGTGTTTCTTACTCTTTCACCCAAAATTACTGAACGGATTTGGATGAAATTTGGCACACAGATGGAATATATTCTGTATTAAGCTTACCTCACAGGCACTCTACTACTGCTGTTTATGACAAAGCTAACGTTCTCAGTGTAAGAAAACTATATATATACGAAAGTATTCGACGCTACCACAAAAAAATCGTACCTTACTTACCTGATGTGCCCAAGAGAGTTGACAGATGTCCTGTACCTAAAGTGAAATCGAGATTTGCTCAAAAGCAGTCTAATGTAATCGTTCCACTCCTATACAATATTTTAAATAAACAAAGCAACATCAAAAAGTATAGTGATAATAAAATAAAAAGTATAATAAAATCTTGGCTCCGACTCTTCGACTATGAAGGTATAGAAAAGATGTTAATGGATTTGTATTTCTGAAATTCACAATCTTATTCTTATTCATCACTCACACATACACCCACACCCCTAACACACCCACCTCACATACACACTCACATACACACTTACACACACCCCCTCATACACACACAAACACACCCCCACACACACTGCTTATGCGCAAGTATGTTATTATAACTAAATTTTTGAATTATTATTATTATTATTGCATTATTACATAAATTTTAAACTTGATCCTATTGCATAGGAGAAGGTACTGGCTTCTGTAACACAGGTTTAGACCTAGCTCAGAAGTCAGGGACTTCGTTTTAATTATGTTCATTTTATTTATGTCAATAAAGATTATTATTATTATTATTATTATTAACACAAAGGATACTTTTTATCCCGGGAAAACATATAATCCCTCGGGAATGCGGGTGTAACCGCGCGGGACAGCTAGATTTATAAATTCATCACAATATTCCTTCATCATTGATGGAGTTGGTTTAAATGGTAGGGAAATAGAAGTTTACCTGCAGATGATGATTTTCATGGCATTATTTAGTAGATTGACCGTTCTTTGTCTTGGTAAGTTTTCAAAGCATATGATTAGAAAGTGAGTGTTCCAACAATCATCGCGAAGCAATGACATGTCGCGAACCGTGAGACAAAACAATGGAACGGCCTCGTGGGAAAGCCGTGATTGCCCACCCTCGGGTCCCGGGTTCGACTCCCGGTGGACGGGCCGCGACCGCCGACTCACACGCCGTGACGTTGGGGTGCGAAATGCGAGTTCGTTCTTACATCCGGAATTCATAATTTTATATGTTGTTAATTTTAGTGGACGGTATTTTAACACGGCATGTGTGTTTGTTGGAATTTGAATTATAACTTTCGTTATTTATTTAGTTATCATAATATAGTAATCTTAGTTATGAGGTACTCATTGCTGTAGTATTACAAATTAGTTGAGTCTTTTAGTTATTTGCTAAACAAAACTAGGAAGAATTTTGTTTTTGTAAAATTACCCAACAAGTATGTGGTTTCTTGAGAAATCATATTTTTTATTAATTTATATAAGGACCATTACATTTAAGAACATACTTCATGCACATACTTATTTGTATGTGCCTTGACACGATTAAGTTTATTAATAAAGCTGATATTAAAGTTATAATGGAAGGCATTTAACTGATTTTATGAAAAGATCAGATTTTATATTGATACTATTTATTTGTATGTTTTGAATGACTATCTAATAAATCTAAACGCATAAGGAGCATTCAATTTAGTTGCAATTTTAAAAGTTACCTGAGAACTAAGAAAGTCGTTGGAAAGATACCTTACCAATAGGGCGTGGGTTCAATTCCTACCCAAGATACACATTTATGTCTGTTTGTCATGTCCTTGAGAGAAATTATCTTAAATATTTGAAAATTTGTCTATTTAGTGATATAATTATATGGTATCTGTAGGAACTCTGCTTAGTTTATGATCAAGTGTCGTGCGCATGCGTGAGAATGTCCAAGGATATTATTATTATTACCAATTTAAGAAATTAATACATCGCCTATTTATAGACGGGAATTTTCGTGGTGCTGGTTTTGCTGAAATGTTTATAGTGTAAAATGTATTATCTGTGACAGACATACAATTAACCTGAACAAAAAAAAATGCAAATACAATTTCACTATTTGGTAGTCTCACCAACCTAATGTCAAAATAGCGTTTTAAACTTAATGCCGCTAAACACCAGGGTGTATTCCCCGGGATTAAGTCAGCACAATCCCGGGGGAGTAAAAAGTACCCGAATTCTATCAACTACTCAGAGGGATTTGATTAAATCCCGGCTCACCCCTTGCGTGTTGACAGTAATTGATTGAAATGCGAGTTTCCTTCTGGCAAGTGACTTAATACCTAGGTGTTGGTAATGTAGTGTTCCCAGCAGAAGTGTTGCGTGACTTTTCATACCTGAAATATGTGCCAATCAATTCTACATGATTTGTACCAATCAATTCTAAATGATTCAATCAATTCTATTATGTTATCACGAAAATAAACTATCGACATCTTAAAGACAAATATTCATAATTTTATTTGTTTGATGGTTAGATTTTATTTTTATTTTACTGTGACTGGCTCTTGAGATACAGTCAATTCTTAGTTAAGGAATCAGAGCTTACTACACCACTAGACTGTAAAACTGTGTTTTGACAATAAACTACTATGATTAATATTATATTATAAACACAGAATTTAAATAATTAAATCTGAAACAAACATTTTTCATTGCCTTCAGTTCAAATACTGGTATTTTTTTTATCAAACTTTTATACTAAGCAGACTAAATTGAAAATTGTAATAAGCTTGTATCAAAATTGTAAGTTTGTATTTTTAAGAATAGCTTTCATAAAAAAGAAATTTAGAAAAATAAAGTCATTATTTTAAAGATATTACTTTGCATGAATGTCTATCCAGTTTAAAAAAATTATGAATTGGTATTATAGGTTTTTAACGTTATGATAATTTTCTATTTAGCACAATAGAAACCAGAAGTTCTAGAAAACTCAGAAATAGGTATTTTTCTTTGGTTAAGCTGAAGATTTCAGGTTTTTATCACGAAATCTATTTATTTCGTTTAAATACTGTGTTTTTCTTCAGTGTTTATTCTATTAACCACATTGTTAAATAAAAAATAATATTTTTTATAAAAATAGTTTATTTGATCTTCTAACGAGTAAATTTAAAAAATACTTAGTATGTCAACAATTGTGAAAGTATTATTATGACTAAAATGTACACATTTTATTGTTAAATATGTTTTGAAATCCGATATTTTAATAAAGTGTATGATACTTTGAAAACAACAAAAAAGTATCTTCATATTTCTGCCACATTCTTTATCACTAAATGTAACATAAATAATTGTATTGTTGACAATCAATTCGAATAAAGAAATTGGTATTTTTTTATTTTACAAACTAACAAAATGAAATTGTAAAAACGAGTAAATCTCTGAGAATGCAAGATGCGTTGATGTCTTTTGTAGGTGAGTGCACGACTAAGCGTTTAGTTTGTAAACTGCAGTGTTGCTTTTTAATATAATGAATTGCAGTTATATAGAAAATTATTTCTCAAAATAGTATATCAAATATTCTGTGTGGGTTGATTAATAACATGAAAATAATAGCTTAGTGCCTGTGTAGGTAGATTGAACCTTATGTAGTTTTAACAAAATGATACAATTCTTTCTAAAATGTGATCTACATTGCGTTTGAAAATGCAATGTTTCAGATTTTGACAATGTGATAGTTGTCCACATCGGGGTAACACTGGGGAATATGGAACAAAACAGCATATACAATTTTAACGCGTCGTTTATTGATAACTTCATCTCTTTCTTCAATATACTTTTGTGTCCACTGACTATATAACACTCACTGTACATTATCGTATTACAATATTTTAGTCTTTCGAGGCTTTATAACTTTCGATTCCATATAACAAATATTTTGTACAACGCACGACGGGCGTACGAGAGTGGCGTCGTGGCACGACTTATCGCTATCTACCTACGCTTTACCGACTAACTCCAACATTATATCTAGCTTTTAACACTATATTTACAAATTGTTCAAATTTTTTTGGTATTCAAATTACCTCGATCACTACATCGTCTCTCACGCGAACATCACACGATACCCTAGCGTCCATCCGCACTACACAACTTAGAATATTTAACTTAAACCATGAAAAAATACAATAATCATAATATAATACAAGATAAAAAGTCATCAACAACATTGAATCGAACCCGCGGCCGTCGGCGCGGAGCCGGCTATAGTCAACAGTTCGCAACACTAACGTTCGTTACATTACAAAACAAATAAATGGACATACCTAGAAGTATGTTACGGCCGGGAGATAACGTTCACAGTCCTAATGCGAATACCGATTCGCAATAAAGTCACTGGAGGCGAGGAGTGAGGCGGCCGCGGCGACCCGACGAGCTCATAGCGGCGGGATGTCGATGTCGCACGCGAACGGCGACTCTCAGATGAGCGGCATCGCGCGCTCGTTGGCCGCCGCGTACCGCTGCTCGTCCGGCACGTGGTACATGTTGATGATGTGGCTCAGGTCCTGCTGCCCGTACTCGCGCTTCATCGCCATCTGCTCGTGCGCGTGCGACACGAACTCGCGCTTCAGCTGCATCGGCGGCTCGTGCGAGGCGAACTCTCGCTTCATCCCCGGGGGCCCCGGCGACACCGGCTCCGACTTGGCCGACGAGCCGCTCGGGGAGTGCGACGCGCACGACGGGGGCAGCGCGTAGCCGCCGGGCGAGCCCCGGCCCTATGCCGTACGCCGACGGTGAAGGTGGCTGGGGAAGGTACGGCGAGCCTTGGCCGCCGTAGTAACCACCGCCGTAGCCTCCTTGTTGCATTTGTGATACGTCGTAGCGCGGGTATCCGTACGCCTGCTGTTGGTATGCGCTGGGGTCGTGCATCATGTATCCGTTGGGCATGTATCCGTTGGGGGTCATCTGGTATACGTCACGAGGTTGCTGGGCCGACGGCGCCGATGATCGCTGCGCCTCACCCGAACCGAGCAACGCTCCTCCACCCAACGGATACTTCTCTTGCTTTTTAGCGAGCGTCTTCGTCTTCCTCCTGGGTCTGTACTTGTAATCCGGGTGTTCCTTCATATGAACGGCGCGAAGTCTCTTCGCTTCGTCGATGAACGGTCGCTTCTCGGATTCCGAGAGGTCTTTCCACTGTGCTCCGAGTCGTTTTGATATTTCCGAGTTGTGCATTTTAGGATTGTCGGAAGCCATCTTCCTGCGCTGCCCTCGCGACCACACCATAAACGCATTCATGGGGCGTTTCACTCTGTCCGCGTTGGAGTTTTTGGTGTTATTGTTATTATTATTGGGTGGCTGATGGTGTTGTTGCTGGGGCTGCGCGTGGTGCTGCGGCAGCGGCTGGTGGTGCTGGTGCTGCAGCTGCTGGTGCTG